>JARQZJ010000035.1:2935000-2945000 GCA_030704895.1 Henosepilachna vigintioctopunctata | reverse complement strand
GGTTTTTTTTTCGCATAGACTTCAAGGAAGGACGAAAACGTGTGGAAAATGAGCTACACGATCGCCGCCCACACATCCTTGTCAAGTCAAACAGTTATGTATTTTGAATAACTTATGGTGGTTATCAAGCGATCATCACAAATCACCAGCAGTTCCATTAACCAAATGCCAAATGGATCTCTCATGTTTTGACTCAAAGTCATAAATTGGAACAATTAGAAGGCTTACTGCAAGGTTCCCGAACTTGGGCCCACCATTACACTCGTAAATCCTAACAAGAAAGTGATGTAAGAGAGGTGAGACAGTCCCAGTGAAAACTAAGACTTAACTGTCGTCGTCAAAATTCCTTAGAATTTTTTTTAATACTGGCAACGCATTTTGCTACTTAATTTTTGCATGAACGCCATATAATTAATGTTGCTTATGACTGAGAGCTATTAAATAAAGCGCACGTAGCATATCTCCGCCGCAAAAGATGAGATCAACCGATACAAGAGGTCATTCTGCTTTACGACAACCAAGCAAACTTATCATACGTGAGGACTGTGCTTGCATGGTCACTGCTTGTAAACCTATAAAGCGAATGCTCGACCCGTATTTCGTCTGAATCCTATCCCTCTGGCTGAAGGAGTTAATCCCAAACTCAATAAGTGCTCGTCTCTCTCACATACTTGAGAAAGGTAAATGGACTCTCTCGCATACTTGCATACACGCGTTTTCCTTTTCTCTCAAAAGGAAAAAGTGTTTCCTTTTTGACAAGGAAAATTATATTTTCGAGATGGAAAGTTATGTAGAAAATTTATTTATGATCGGTACAATACACTAAACTTGAAGTTAGAAGGAAAGTAGGATATATGGGCAAGGGCAGCGGAAAAAGATGATGAGCTGGATGAAAAATAGAAATATTTTTATATAGTGATTGAGAAACAACACTTGATCAACTAAAAAAGTGGCAGAGTAGAAGCAAATAAATCCCAAACGACAAGTAGCTAATATAAGCGCAAAAAAAATTTATTAAACTATAAAAAGCAGGAACTGATAAAAATGAGTTGGAATCGCGTTCACACCACAACAGGTCTCATTTTATTTGTCGCTGGAACAAAAGAAAGCTTAGGGGCAAAAATATAGCTCGGAAAGAGATTTTAGGTAGAAATTCAGCAAGCGATATCGCTTCCTGTAACAATCATAATGAGAATTTTTTTTGAAGCATTCAGACTAGTATTTAATTTTATTAATTAAGATTTAACTTTATTAGTGAAAGTGAATTATCCTATAGTTATTATAATGGATTTCACCAAGTAAATGCCAATACAATACAAATGTCAATAATTCTAATTTTTAATTAATTATAATTAGATTTATCACTTGTTGTAGATTTCGGAAGCGAACCATTCGATAATAGCCAACAGGATTGCGGGGGTTTTGCTGGAAGAGGAAGGGGAGGTCGTGGGGCTGGCGGTCCAGATCGTTGGGGTAGAGGTAGAGGTGGTTCGAGAGGAGGAAAGCTGCCCGGGGCCTCTGGTTTTGGTCAATGGCAAAGACCAAAAGAGAGGCCTAAAAATAATTCCTACGGCGGTGAGTTTTCAGGGCTAGGATCCGAAAACGTTCACTATAGAATGATACGCGAAATACTTCCAAGTTGAGGTTAATTATCATTTTCAAAACTCTGATCAGAAAAACTATTTTTGAAAAATTACTATTATCGATCCATGTTAACAAACCTTTGTAGAAAAATTCAATTATCTTTAGAATGAAAATTATTAAGATCTTCCATTTGTAAAGGTGAGAAATTGAATATTTGATTTCAATTAATTCAAAACCTGTTAAATGGTATTAATTTCATTTCTCTAGTGTGCAAATAATTCAATTCAATGGAGTTATTTTTAACGGAAACACTATCGGTGTCGTTCACCTTGGTCTAAAATTGCAGGTTTAATTTTCTTGTAACATGTTTTCACGTTTTTTTCATTAACAATTCTTGGAAAAGATTATGTACAATGTGTTGTATTTAGTATCTGAGATGAATTTTTATTTTCAAAGATAAATTGTAATTTTTCCCAGGTTTGTTATTCTGCATTTAGTTTCACTATCATGATGGCATAATAGTGATACTATATATATATATATATATATATATATATATATATATATATATATATATATACATACTATATATATATGTATATATATAAATATATATATATATATATATATATATATATATATATATATATATATATATATATATATATATATATATATATATATATATATATATATATATATATATATATATATATATATATATATATATATATATATATATATATATATATATATATATATATATATATATATATATATATATATATATATATGTATATAGTTTGTATTTTAATTTTATCAATACAGGCTATTTTACTTGAAAAATCTTTTTTACAGTCGACGTTTCGTTGCGAATTGTAACTTTGTCTAAATTAATGAATAATGGAATTTTATAACTTACTATCAATAAAATTCTAATAGCAACATATAAAATTCAATCATTCATTCAGTTTTAACAAAGTTGTAATTCGCAACGAAATGAACCTGAAATGATTTTTCAATTGATTAAATTCATTATTGCTAAAAATATTGAAAAAACTAACATAATCAACAGGCAATAACATCTTATCGGTGTGCCATATGTGCGGTATTCTGAAATTTTCATTTGAAATATGGAAAGAATCAAATAAAATTTTCATGAATTTGTCTACAGAAATGTTAAATCAAAACATAATCTATAAATAGTGGATATTTAATGCATTCAAGAATATTTATATATATATATATATATATATATATATATATATATAATATATATATAATATATATATAATTTACTTTGGAATGCACTACAAGATTCACGCATTACAAGTGTGAATGTAGATGACCAACCTCATAGAAAGTTAATCGATCAGTGCAAATTAAGGTTTTATACATATTTGGGTAGTTGACGTATTTGACAAGTTAGTTTGATATTAAAGTAGTTTTGGTGAAATTTTATGTATACAACAATAAAAAATATTCTGTTCAAAATATTTGCGTAAATATTTGCGCTTATTTCGTGCGCAGCGATAGTTTCTTAAAACTATTTTAATATTATTGCTTCACGTTAAACAGTTTGCCCTCAGGTCCTGTAAACATTCCTGACGTAAACGATGCTTCACTTCCCGAAGAGCTTCGTCAGATGTTCCAACCCCTTTATTGTAAGCTTTGCCAGCTTCAAATGAGCAGCAATATAATGGCTAAGATGCATTATAAGTCAAAAAATCATGAAAAGAAAATACGCAAGTTTTTAAGTGAATATTCTTTGAAAACGGGCGAGCCGCTTCATCCCAGAGCTAAAGCTCCAGAACTGACAGAGAAGAAGGAACTTACAGAGGTTGGTAAACTTTCTTTTCCGATTATGGAAATCTTTATAATGCATCTTTTCGTGTACGGCAATACTTTTTACTATGTCTAATATTATAATTACTTAAATTACTTGTATGTACATAAATCTATTCAGTTATCACATTATCCACCTGCTTCTAGCTAATTGGCTATTAAGATTCAAGAGAGACTAGACTCAATAAGCCACATAAAAATAAAAATTATTTAATTCTAAAGTAAAACTTATTATCAAAGTACAAATAACAATTAAAATGAAACTTTTAAAGAAAATTGATTCTTTATTGTGAAGCAAGTTTCCCAGAAAATTTTTACAGACATTTGATAATTGTAAGAAAGCGTTGAATAATTTTACTACTGGAATTTGAATTAATATTGTTTAATAATACGAATAACAAATTATTAATTAAATTTTTCAAATTTACTAAATTTTTTGAATTAGTTATTTGAGTGTTTTCGATTATGACCATGAATACTGTATGAAAAATAACTATTAATCCCAGCTCAAATTATTTCCTCAAGTAGATGATTTGATTAATATTTTTTTATTATCCTGAAATTTTTCTTCTTATAGGAAGAAAAAGATCCAAAATATTTCCATTGCGAAGTGTGCGACTTACCTCTGACTGGTAAATTACATGCAGAGTCACATTACATGGGCAGAAATCATAACGCGTAAGCAATAATTATTTGTAATCAACATTTCATTTGATGTTCACAAATATATTAACAATATATTCTACGCCAACAAATCTAAGAGCAAGGATCAGTTTTTCAACTAATATGTTGGTTGATCTGATTGAAATTCAGCTCATCATTTTTGGTGATTGATTTATTTAATTTTTATTGATAATTCTTTCGGTATAAAATAAATTAAATAGCCTAATTAATCTGATCAAGCTGAAATATGCATTTACTTTTCAACTATTTTCAAAATTTAGACCAAAATTTGAAGAGTAAGTGGAGTATCTTTATTTAATTCAATTTCAGACCTAGAATTCTAAACTTCAATAAATTTCATATGCATTTTTCTTTTTCCAAAAAAATTTCCTAAATTTCAGTTTGATATCATTTTAGTGTTGTCATGGGGAAGAAACAACCTTCAGGCAAAGGGCATTATGATGAAAATGGAAAATGGATCAGAGATAAGTAAGTAACATGACTGTGACCTATTCATTGTCGAACTTTCAAATTAAATATTCTGTCATATTTTATAGGTTTAGAATGATAATTTTTTAACCTAAATAGACTTTTTTTGTAATCTTATACTCTTATATCTGATTTCACTATATATGTTTAGTGTTCAGAATTCTTATGACATGTTCTTTCTATGAGGTATTTTATATTTTGAGAAATATATCCGCCACACTTCTTTTGAGACTTTGTTATTAAGCATAAACTTGAATGGAAATACATGTTATTAGATATATTTGAGAAACAAAACATGTTTCTTTGGAATTGAAGCAACAATTCAAAAGTAACTTCAATTCATGCTTTTTCTTAAATTCAATATTACAAATTAAATATAAAATGCTTGAGTCATCTGTTTTACTCATTTGAAAATGATTTACTTAGCATATAAAAAGCGATAATAGATATATTTCTGAAAAATTCGAAATAATTAATATCTATTCAGTAAAAGTTTCTATAAAATTATTTTTATTGCAACAGTTATTAATTTTTCCGTTTTATTCTACAGAACAGAGAAAGTAATATTGTCTGAAGCAGAGGACTCATTTGGACTGGCATTCAGGAGGAAGGACGTCGGTGAAGGAGAAGTCGACGGCGAAAAGAAGTCGTTTAAAGGTGGAGAATTCAGTTGTTCGCTGTGTTGCGTGACATGCACGTGCCAAGAACAGATTACGGCGCATTTCAACGGTTCCAAACACAAGAAAAAGTTGAAACAGTTGGGTATCTCACCAGAGAATTTTGAACCAATCAAGGAAGATGAGTTGATAGCTGGAGCCACAAATGAAGGTATGAATTAATTAGTGTATTGAATGTTATAATTGTATTACCATTATAGTATTGATGTCAAGTTTATATCATGAAATATACATAGAAATGATGTTGAGGTTTCAATGTATAATGGTCTTAAAGATAATATTTAACGATACTTCACAAAAAATTAACTTGATATAGGTGTAAAAAATATTTGCAACTCAATGTTAGCCTGAAAGGATAATTTATCTATAATTTTGTACAATTATATTAAAAAGGACTTAATTTTTATTCTGTTCATTTCAGGTGAGACAGCATCCCCACAGGATGGTGAAGAAGGATCAATAGAAAGGAACAATTTCTCAAGGTATAAGACACCATCAGGCTATTTTTACTGTGAAAAGTGTAACTTGGTTCTCAATTCAGAGGTACAACTGAAGCAGCATTTAGAAAGCAAAAATCATTTGAAGAAGGCGATTAAAAAGTCAGAATCTAAGGCAGATCCAAAGTCAGAACTTATTATCAGTACAGAAAAAACTACATAAGTACAGTAAATGTCTTGTTGGGATTTAAATAAGGGTTGATGATTATTTTAAAAAACGTTTGAAGTGAAATAAAGTGTAGGATTAATTCATTATTTTTTCTGTATTAGGATAGTGATTACATATATGTTGATTTTTAGTGCTTGATATAATAAATGTAGTATTATACTTTACTTTTATTCATAAGTTTTTTGTGCTTCAAACTGTAGCATTTCAATATATCATCATTTTGGCGAACAATATTAAATCTTTCAAGTTCTGTATGAAATTAATCTTGGCATTAATTTAAATGGTATATGGATTATTTAGGTAAAACTTATTTTTTGTTTTCTAAAGTTTATGTGAATATGACTTGAACAACTCATAAAAAAGGATGATTTTCTGAAAATTGTTATAATTTGATGCTGATAGAGTATAAAACTCAATTTCATAATACTATATAAATATATTAATTTTGTTGTCTTAAGGTCTTGTTTTTTTAAAAAATAACTACACTCAAGAAATTATTTTAAAATATAAAATTCTATCATATTGGTTTTCTAGTCGCTCCTTATGGAATATGTAACTTTCATGTTTGCTCCATTATATATCAGTTCAAAAACTAGATATTATTTTTCTAATTCGTGCCTAGGCAATAGCAAGCGAATTTTCTTCATTTTTAGGTGGAAAGGTTACATATAATTTACTACTCATTTGGTTAGTTTGGTATAATTTGTAGATACAATTATGTTTTCAGCAATAAAAATTATTCTTTTCATGTTTTGACAATTTTTTTCGACTCATTAGCTTTATAATCATGTGTTGGACAAGAATGTTCAAAATCAAGCTTCATTGTTGCAATTAAATTTATCAAAATTCATAAGTATGAAGTATTAGGAGTGACTTGCATGTATGCATTCTCTTTGCAAAGTAACAAATAGCGAATAACTCACTTGAATTATTCTGATCCCATGTGAAGACCACAGTTCAAAATTTCTAGGCTCGCTGACATTTTGTTAATAAATATTTACCTCTTTTTATACATCAAAATATACACCCTGCTCTTCCTATTGCCAATTCAAAATATCTGTTGAAAATTTATAGTAAAAGTTGAAAGTAATTCGGTAGTACACTCTTCAGCAATCTAGTACTACTCAGACGCAATAATAAAATCATGGGTTGCGTTAAATTTCAGACGAGCGCTCATCCTTTTTAGACATGCTAAGCTCTGAAAGAGAGTTTGGTGGTTGTTGTCCGTGCTTTGGATCTGCGAAGCGTGTAGGTATGTATACATGACTATGTTTCCTATTTCTATTAGGTTGTGTAATATAAATAATGTATTTAATAGTGTTGGCGTTTACTTGATGTAAATCCATTATAACTGGATATAAACTTAAATTCAAACACTTGAACTTATGATTTACACTTTATTGACTACATAGCGTGGCGCTTCTTCAGATGCTAACAGAATAATGACTTAATGAATTATTCTGTTAGCATCTGAAGAAGTCGTTTGTAGCGACGAAACGCGCCATGCTATGTAGTCAATAAAGTGTGAATCATAAGTTCAAGTGTTTGAATTTAAGTTTATATTCAATAAATAATGTATCTATAACGTGACAATTCGTTTTATTTCCAGAACGGGACATTTCGGAATTATATAAAATATTTTTTTTTGTTTTATAAGTTTGTCATTATGTTAGACATAATAACACAAAATAGAGTAGGCACGAACTACTAAATCCCTGTAGTGACGTGACTTTTAGAAGTCCTATTTTTGTAAATTCAATGGACGATGAATCTACTCTGTGATAGTTCATATTTAAATGAGAGGTAATAATAAAAACTTGTCTAAAAATCACTGACTGAACAATTCTTTATTCGACTAGTTTCGCCTTTTACAGCATTATCAAGAAAAATAATAGCATTATCAAGCAAGATATACAGCATTATCAAGAAGTTCTTGATAATGCTGTAAAAGGCGAAACTAGTCGAATAAAGAATTGTTCAGTCAGTGATTTTTAGACAAGTTTTTATTATTACCTCTCCTAATTTTGTAATTATCGGCTGAGTAAATTGCCTTCAAAACATCGGTTATTCGTTTTAGATTAGTGTGGAACTTATTACATGATTCATTCGTATCAAAAAAGCTTTAATTTATCACTTTGATTTATCAATTGTTTCTTTTGTTCATTTCAGAAAAAAAACAACATTTTGTAATTACAAACGTACACAGCTTTATAAAAAGAAACTGCCTATGTGTGCCGAAAAAGTAACTATACTTTTGAGCTGAAATTTTCGAAAAACATCTAAATTATTTGGGCATACTGTTCGAAACATTTTCATAATTCAAGCGTTGTCATTAACGCAAGCAACCTTGTTTCACCGTAGACCATCAGTTTGTGATACTCTTGTCTCCGCAGAACCACATAACTCTTTCAAGGCTTCTATTCGAACACTGTATATGTAGAAGTTAGTTAGATCATGCATTCGAAGTCAACAGGAAAACAATCGGCAGCAGTTTTGAGCGCGTGGACCCCACATCCATTTTTAAAAAGTTGTCTACCGGGTAATTTGTTCAAGTCTGAATAGAAATGAATTCGAGAAATATACATTTTGGAATATCGTTTGGTTTCTTTGCAAAAGCGGGACTATATTGACCCTACTAGTACCTACAGATTGACTGAAAGCGTTACGTATGGTCACGTTATGCAGATGGCTTCGTCCAAGGGAAACATTTAATTTTGTCAAATAATTCTAACTAGATATTTTTTGTTTCGGGAAATAAAAATTTTTTTAGGATCAAATTATATACCTATATGTTAAACTTAAAAATATCCAGGGGCGTTTATCAGGCGTGCTAATAGAAAACCTAGTCCATAGAATGCTACAAATAGTTTTATGTAAATTGAAGAAATTCAAAATTTTCTTCTTGTGTAATAAAACATTGCCAAACAAGATAACCTTGCAAATGAACTTCATACTATTATGTAGTCAATTCTGAATATTGATAGTCTAAAACAAAGTCATTGAAAATCTATACCTATTCCTCATCATCTAAATTATTTACCTATATTTTAACATTTTTAGAAATATGGATAATGAATATCTAACAAATGTTGATTAAAACATTTTTGTATTTGATTTAAGTATTTTGCCACGCAACGTCCATTTATTAAATCGATATACGTCAAATTGTACATAACAATATTATTTCTAAGAAATTGTTTTGCAATGTCCATTTCATTGAAGAACTTGGAGCGCCAAAATGAAGAATTTCATAATTTCATGCACAAAGTTACTGAAGTTGAACGAATAGTTAAAAAATTAGTATCTGAAGATCAGGAAGAACAAGCAATGGGCGATGCAGAAGCTAAGAAATATCTTGGAGAAATGAATAATCCGGAGGAGGAAATATTAGATAATGAAAATGTTCAATTGAAAATCAAGAGCAATAGGACTTTAATAAACCAAAAAGCAATAATAGAAATGAGTTCAAATGCAAACACTACATCACAAGGTTAGAGAGTGAAAGAAAGTATATCTATAAAATGAGAAATTGCCTACTACTTTCCAACATTTTATGAAGGGTTTTCAAGAACTCAAGTTTATTATTTTAGAATCTTTTATGAGAGAGGTAGAAAAAGATGCTGAACAGAGATTTCAAGAAAAAAAAATTAGGCTGGAAAAGATGGGAACTTTGAAGAAACGGGCTATATTAGCTTTCAACAGAAATGAATTCGAGAAGACACTATGTTGCTATAATAAGGTTGGTAAAGAAATGCTTTGAGTAACATTGACGTCGCTTACAATAAACGTAATTTAACGAAATCCGTTATTGAATATATATTTTTGAAGTAATTTATACACAAAATCAAAATTGTGTTATAGTATTTTGTTATTCATAATTTCATTTACAATATTCCAACAAGTTATCAATGACTATTTGTTGAATTTCATCAGAAATTCTTTCAATAAGAATAGGTATGTGAAAAACAGGACTAATGAAGTTGGTAAGTAATTGATTAAGTAAGTAGTTGGTAATGAATTGGTAAGTAATATATATATATATATATATATATATATATATATATATATATATATAT
>JARQZJ010000035.1:2575000-2932500 GCA_030704895.1 Henosepilachna vigintioctopunctata | reverse complement strand
TTATATCCGAGGATGATATAATCAGAGCATTAAAGAAGCTCAAAAATAAATTTACATCTGGTGTTGATCATATTCCTAGTTTTTTAGTTAAGGACTGTATTCATTCTTTCGCTAAACCTTTATCCCTAATTTTCGATATTATTTTAAAAAATATGCTTATTCCAAAGATTTGGAAAGTTACAAAAATGTGTCCAGTTTTGAAATCCGGTGATGCTGCTCTCATAACTAACTATAGACCCATAGCAATTTTGTGCAATTTTGCTAAAATATTTGAAATCATTCTATATGACTCTATATACCGTTCAGTTCGCACGCTTGTCTCACCACACCAGCATGGATTTATGAAGAATCGATCAACTGTTACTAATTTGGCATGCATTACTCATTCCTTGTCAGAAACATTAAATGACCGTGGCCAGATGGATGTTATTTACACAGATATCCAGAAGGCCTTCGACCAGATCGATCATAGAATACTGTTGTCAAAATTGAAGGCTATAGGTTTTTCATCACAGTTGTTGAATTTGATGCAGTCATATTTTTCGGATCGTTTTCAATATGTTGAACATGGTGGTAATGAATCTGCACTTTATTCTGCCTCGTCTGGTGTGCCACAGGGGTCCAACTTGGGTCCATTGTTGTTTATTATACATATAAACGATCTTTCTTCACAGCTTAACTGCAAGCATCTGCTTTTTGCAGATGATTTAAAAATATTTGCTGCTATTAACGATCGTCATGATTGTGTCAGATTACAGTCTTCCCTTGACGCTGTCAATTTGTGGTGTAACAGCTGGTGTAACATTTGTGGTGTAACTTGTGTATGGGCTGAAAGTGAATATCAGTAAATGTAAAATTTACTCATTTTCTCAAAATTTGTTTCCAATTCATCATAGTTATACATTGGAAGGTCAAATTCTAGATAGATGTGTTCTGGGGGTACTTTTCGACTGCAAGCTGTCCTTCTCTGATCATATAACTTGTATTACGGCTTCTGCTTCTAGGATGCTGGGTTATTTGGTTAGAAATTGGGGCAACTTTGTTAATCTTGACACAATGAAAACGCTTTACTACTCCTTTATTCGCAGTAAACTGGAATATGCGTCTATAATTTGGTCTCATGTGTACATTAATTCTATTGTCGACTTGGAGGCAGTTCAGAGGAAATGTTTGCAGTATATGTACTTCAGATGTTATGGGCAATATCCTTCTAGAGACTTCGACCATTCTATCGTAACCGATAGTTTGGGAATTGAATTATTGAAGTTGAGGCGTGAACGGTTCGGCCTAACATTTCTCTTCAAAATTTTGCACAATTCGATTGACTCACCATTTCTTCTCAGCAAAATAAATCTTCGCGTACCAAGGCCTGGTCTGAGGCGGAATAATACATTTTATGTCACTTACAGTAGATCAAATGTTATGTCACGTTCTCCTATCAATTTTATAAGTAATCTTTATGATGTTTGTTGCGGTCGATGTGATATCTATTTTGATCGGTTAGCAGTTATCTTGTCATGCCACTTAGAACAGCGCATTGGGATGTCGTGATATTTTCCTGAACTTCTGTTGTCCACATATGTCTCAGTTATAAATATTATTTCAAATATTATTTTAATTTTAGTTATTTTATTTGTTTAGTAGATAATACTAACGCAATCGATTTTAATTTTATTTTTATTTATCAAACATATTTCGTTACTAAATGGTCAACTTCTGCTGACCATACGTAACTTTCTAATAGACAATATTTCTTATTGAAATAAATTAAACTCTTGGCTTAATGTTTCACGATTTATTTAACAATATGTATAGTCAACATGTTTCGAGCGTTAGCTCATTTTCAAGACTGAAATCAGTCGGATTTTCAGTCTTGAAAATGAGCTAACGCTCGAAACATGTTGACTATACATATTGTTAAATAAATCGTAAAACATTAAGCCAAGAGTTTAATTTATTTTAATATTCAATTATGTTTCACCAAGAGTTAAGCGAGAATTTAATATCATTCAGACAATATTTCATTTTGTTTTTAGTTATCTGGTTATTGTTCAATACTATTTCAATTTATTTTGAATGCATTTTTTCGTTGTATCTATTCGCTTATACTCCCTATTTTTGTGTTTTTCTCGTTCATTTTTTTCTCATTTATTATTATTTGTGTACAATTTTGCAATTTTTTTGTAGGTAATTTTTTCTCTGCAGTTGGATGTGTATCTGTTGGGAATAAATGTCTTATTATTATTATTATTATTATTTTAAATGCAACACACTGGTCGGTCTCAAGTATCTGAAGGTGATAAGTTTTTGATAATAGTAACGGAAAAATTCTCAGTTTTGCATACTGAGGTGACAAAATAGATGAGAACAAATGATAATTTCACATAATTGAAAATAATTCTGAAACTAATAGAAATAGACATATAATACCTCTATAACTTTTCAAAGAGAATGTGATTTGGTACATGATGGGATTGAAAAATACCGTGTGTCTCATTTCAAATAAGCATGATATTGTAGTTTGCATATGTTAGCAGAGGAACAAATTTTGGACATCCTGTAGAACTTTAAATTAATGTGAATTCATTAAAACTTTCCGTAATCGATGTTTTATTCACACCAAAAGTCAGATGTTATCTTTTTTTGTGGACTCTCCAATTTCCGAAAAATCGAAAAAAATAATAATTGATAAATAATAATATAACAAACACTATAATTGTTCATAATTGTAATTGACATATTGGTGAAACTTTGGTATGTCACTGATTTCTGAAACATCCTGTATGTATCAAATTATTTTTACAATGTACCCTTGATAAATATACACATGACTGCGTGGTCATATTATTTTAAAAATTAACCGTTTCTTAATAACAGACCATCGCGTCTACCTTGACTCACCCTGTATATATATATATACAGGGTGAGTATATATATATATACATATATATATATATATATATTATAAGTATATATATATATATATATATATATATATATATATATATATATATATATATATATATATATACATACTTATAAGTAAATACTGAGACTCTTAATCGAAATATTTCAAATAAAACTCTCAGTAGCTGTCTACACAAATGTTGTCAACGAGAACGAACCTATCACTTTCTATAGTGAATATTAAGTGCGCTTCGAAAAAATCGTCGATCTTCTTGAATGATAATAGTATACATTGATTGATCGTGAATTAAGCTGCACCAAAAAGGAAAAACCCTCATTAATAACTTCAATTCGATCCATTCATAAAACGTAATGGAACAATTTTAAAAGTCTCATGTGTTTTTTATTTTTTTGATAGTCATATTTTTCAACTACCATCAACATATTACCAAGAGTTTGTTCAATTCTACTTAACTATTAGTTGATACGATAGAAGAGCAACACATGAGCGTTTCAAATAATTTTGTGAAATATAGTCATTTGTTTTTATTGATACAGTAAGTATTATTCAATGTTAAGTTGAATTTTCGACATAGCTGAAGCGAATTAATACATCTGAAATGTTGAGTGAACTAGTGATGTGTCGATTGGTAAGCGGGTAAGCCTCCTGGTGCATATATCAAGTAAGTTAAATAATAATTTTTATGGATCCAGTCATGCGTTTTAAATCAGTGCTGTCTAACTAGCGGCCCTCGGTGACGTGTCATGGTCCGCGTAAGGTTATTAGACGAAAATTCGAAAATGTTCTTCGTCACCGTAGTAATCATGGCTCTATACCGATCACTATTTACTGTAACGTTCTGGCCATCATCGTTTTTGAAGAAGTACGGAGCAATGATTCCACCAGCCCATAAAGCGCACCAAACAGTCAGTTTTTCTGGATGTAACGGTGTTTTGACATACACTTGAGGATTATCTTCACTCCAAATGCGGCAGTTTTGTTTGTTGACGTAGCCATTCAACCAGAAGTGCGCTTCATCGCTAAACGAAATTCGCTTACGAAAATCGGGAACAACGGCAATCTCGTTTTGGGCCCATTCAACGAATCTACGCCTTGCTTGATGATCGTTTGGCTTCAATTCTTGCACGAGTTGGATTTTGTAAGCACGCAAACCAAGATCCTTCAGCAAAATCTTCATAGCCATAAAGTAGAAGTAGATGGACACAGATCCAATTCCTGTGCTCGATGGCGGATGGACTCATTCGGGTCTTCCTCAATGCTTCTTCTGTACGCACCTTACGGCGCCGGCGTCTCTGGGGTTGCGAGTTATCAATAAGAGTAAACGTGGTGCGAAAACGTTCTATGGTTAATCGAGTTAACTGCTCTGATGGACGATTTTGTCGACGATAAAATGGACGTAGTGCGCGATACGTATTCCGCACAGAACCATTACTTTTGAAATAACATGGCACTATTTGCAAGCGTTGTTCAGGTGTGAGTCTATTCATGATGAATTGCCAAACCAAACTGAGAATAAATCACTTCTCAGCTGTTAAATCTGTCGCCATCTTCAACAGTAATGCCAACTTAAAGTACTATACTTCTAAAAAAACACCCGTGATAACTTGTTATTTTTCAATTAGTTGTTAATCCCAACATTATCCAGAATTAATCCAGAATTATCCAGAGTTAATCCAGAACTATATCGGATGGCTTAACATAAAGAAATATTCCGCTTGAAAAATTTATATTTTTGACTTGTTGCATCCTGTTGGTGTTTGTGGCGGATTGCAGGCCTATGATACAATCTCTATTTGTCAAAGTTATCTGTAAACTCGGTTTAATCCAATGTTTTTCAAACTTTTTCATAACACGACCTCTCTCGTACGAAGAAATATTTCGCGAGCCCCGCGACCTTTCGCATTTTGGTCATGTATGTTCTTGATTACAAATATTCATTCCATACGACATTTTTATGCGTCTCCATAACGACGATTCGGACATGAGTATATAATATGGTACGTAAAACATATTATTTTACAAACATAGAGAAAACGTCGCCAATTGATAATTAACGAAAGCATAGAAATCGTTCAAATTTGGAAAACGATTTAATTCTGAATGTAGCAAATAGACCCATCATGAAAGAAAATAATTAATCAAAAACAATCACTAGCTTGGCATTAACATGAATGTTAATGAGGATTTTATTTTTTGTGAATATTTTTTTATTCACATACAAATGTTTAGGAGTATATCCTTTTGTAGAAATCTCTTAATAAATATTTCCTTTTCAACTTTATCGTTTTTTATGCTGAAGTAGTCTTCTCGACCTCTTGCGACTCCTCTAAATAACCATCGCGTTTTCCCAGGTGTTCAGTGGGTTAGATTAGAGGGGTCGCAAGATAGATAAGAGCGTTGGGATTAGACCAATGTTGAAAAACAATGGTCCAATCAATCTTCTCAATTTTCTCCATGGCCTCATCTGGAGCATGGACAAACACGAACATCTAGTATTTTCAACTGCAGTAGTTTTGGAAATTCGGTTTCTTTGTTAAGGATCTATTACTGACATGTTCTTCTGGACTGCCAGTATTAGATAACATTCTATAACATAAAACACCATGTATTATTTTCATTTATTAAACTGGTTTTTCAACATATTAGTTCAAATACCATTGTATTATATTATATAATTGAAAACACTTACATAAATTCCAAAGACTTACTTAATATATAATATAATTACTCAACATATGTTTAGGGATACAGACTTTCAAGTGTTGATGACAGATTATAATATTAATTATTAGCCCGAAACATACTCGAATGTCGAATGTATGAAACATTTTTGTGAAATTTAGCGAAGTTTTTTCTACTTAAAATACGTTAAAAATGTTCCCACGGACTCAGTTGACATTATAATGTTAATATTATAATTTTAAGTTTTTTGGCTCTTTTCAAGTTCTCTCATACTTTGCAGAAATTATTATTATTAATTAACTCGGGAATACTTTCGAATTGCCTTTTTTCAATTTCATTGACAGAAGTTCTTTGTGTATAGCATCACTGGCGACACTTATGATTTTATTTTTATCATCCAAAATTTTCCATTAACCTTTGACTTTTTCAAGGCACTGGAGTTAGTGAAAGATAATCACAATCTATTCCTTAGCAGAGGTTTAACGTACATAAAATTGAAACTCCTCGATAAGGCTTTATCAGACATTGACAGAGCTTTATACTTGAACGAAAACTCCCTAAAAGGATATTTGTTGAAAGCAAAAATATTTTATTTGACTGAGAGAGAGAAAGAGATTGAAGAAGTTGTAAGAGAGGCGAAGGAAAGGCATAGTAAGAAGGTGGATTTCATTGATGGTAATATCGCGTGATTGTCTTAAAACCTTTTGTGATATTAACATTTTACATTACAGAATATATAAGGGCATTTACCAAAGATGAATGAAATGGGGACCAACATTAATGATAATTACTTTGATAATGTAGCTTGTAGACTCTTTCCACAGTCAAGTATATTTAAATAAATAACATCCTTATGAAATAAAAGGATTCCATAAACATTTGTATAACTTGATTACTAGTCTTAACTCTGAAGAGAAAAATTAATATATCAATAGTAATATTAATAGTAATTGTTAAGTATAATCTCAGTCTTGATGGACCAAGATGTTCGATATAAATAGTGGACTGTATATTTCTCACTTTGTTTAAGTGTATTGACTTTTTGTCTTAATGAAAGAACTGTGTGTTCCTTATAATTTTATTTAATCAATGCTCTCTGCCGGAGCTTTACAAATATATATACAAGACTGATATAAAAACGTTGGAAGATAGACAATTTTGAGATAATATTTTTTCTTTATATAGGAATCACCCTGGTCATGTCATTGGGGGGGATACTAACCCCACTCTGTACAGCAGACGTGACCAGACTAATTCTTGGTATCTTAATTACTTTAGGATATTTTGTTATATACATTTTATTGCTACTTATTTTTATTACTAGTCATTTGGGGTATTACGGGTAAATCCAAATCCGTACTACCCAAAGCATCAGGTATACGACATTTACTTAAGATTATGATCATAAATAATAATATTAATATTTCTACGGAATTTGCCGTAACAGTAATAGTAATATTGTAAATATTATTTAGTTGTAAATGAGTTTCTTCAGGATATGCTTTGAATATCCATTACTGATGAACGTATTGAATAGTTGGTTTAAATTATTTCGAAACTTTCTGTGGTGATATTCTTATATTCAATTTCATTCGTAGTACGGTTGAAAGAAGACGATTTTATATATATATATATATATATATATATATATATATATATATATATATATATATATATATATATATATATATATATATATATATATATATATATATATATATATATATATATATATATATATATATATATATATATATATATATATATTTTCGAAAGTTTTTAGCAATAACAGGCTTTTTTTGATATGAAAAAGTTTATTTTTGTTTTCGTTGTTATATTACAACTTTGTCAAAACTAATGAATAATTGAATTTATGAGTTACTATAGATATCAAATGTCAAACTAATTTTTTAGAAAAATCAAATTAGTTTTTTTGTATCTTCACTTATTGATTTTCATTATCAGCGGAAAATTTCTGGCTTAGCATTCGCTTCGGAAGTTTTAGTCTTCTTCACCATGAGGAAACCTCTGAAAAACTCATGGTAAGCCAGGTGATTTTAATAAGTGTGATTCATATTTACATTTTATAATTACATATATTTTTTTATATACTTATCCAGAATATGTATATTGTTGGTTTATGTGTGTGAAACTGAAGGTAGATCTGGAAAAAATGAGTGTTTAGATGTGATGTTTGGTGATTGTTGTGTGTTTACTTTACGAGTGCTATTTGTGAGGTTTATTAAGTTGTTGTAAATCGAATAAAGATGTTTAATGTCTGTTCTTTCATTTACTGTGTTTTCTAAATTTTTACGAATGTGTAGCATTTCTAAAATTTCTCTACTTTTTTTGTCCCTTTCATAAATAAATAAATTTATAATAAATAATAAAATAAATCAATTTCAAGAAATATATATATATATATATATATATATATATATATATATATATATATATATATATATATATATATATATATATATATATATATATATAAAAAGGAATAACGAAAGAAATCAAAAAAGGGAGAGCCACAGTTTTATGCACATGTCTACATGATGAAACGGTCCAGAATATCGAAGGAACTACTTGATATAATAACAGAGACTAAATGCTACACAAAGTGACTAAAAGAGGTAAAATTAGACGAGATATCAAATTTCAGGTAAAATCATCGCGACAACCTGGAATAAAATGGATATTTGATGATGAGAAGAAGTTCTTTTCGCAGGCAAAAAAGGTGAAACAAAATCCCTAAAAATCACGAATTCAAGTTCAATCGCTCTCCTAATGGGGAATAATCGTTAATATAATAATAATATACGTATATTCATATAAATAGACACGTATATGTATCCATATACGTGTATATTTATAGATGCCTGTGATACAGAAAGATTGTGGTAGTTCTCTACTACACCTGTTGTCTTTCATGTGTTGCATATAAGAACCTAGGAAGTGCCTGTAGATAAACCTCAAATGTCAAAATTAACTGTCATTTTTGATTAACTTAACCTGAAAGTTTCACACCGCTACATTTAAAGTTGTATCTAAACTGAATTTGTAAAATCGATGAGTTTCAAATAAAATGAAATATATATATATATATATATATATATATATATATATATATATATATATATATATATAGGGTGTTCTTTTTAGAGGTATAGAACTTTAAATTGCAATAAAACAACGATGGATCATTCGATTGACAAGAATTTTTGATTCCAAAGATAATCTTGTGGCAATACATTTTAAATATGGTTTCTGGCATATGACCGCCACGGCTGGCTCGGATGTAGTCCAATCTAGACCTCCAATTTTCGATGACTTTTTCCAACATTTGTGGCCGTATATCGGCAATAACACGGCGAATATTGTTTTCCAAATGGTCAAGCGTTTGTGGCTTATCCGCATAGACCAATTACTTCACATAGCCCTACAGAAAGTAGTCTAGCGGTGTTAAATTACAAGATCTTGGAGGCCAATTCACAGGTCCAAAACGTGAAATTAGGCGGTCACCAAACGTGTCTTTCAATAAATCGATTGTGGCACGAGCTGTGTGACATGTTGCGTCGTCTTGTTGAAACCGCACAGCTCCTGGACATCATGGTTGTTCAATTCAGGAATAAAAAGTTAGTAATCATGTCTCTATACCGATCACCATTGACTGTAACGTTCTGGTCGTCATCGTTTTTGAAGAAGTACGGACCAATGATTCCACCAGCCCATAAAGCGCACCAAACAGTCAGTTTTTCTGGATGTAACGGTGTTTTCACATACACTTGAGGATTAACTTCACTCCAAATTCGGCACACATTCGGAAGTTTTGTTTGTTGACGTAGCCATTCAACCAGAAGTGCGCTTCATCGCTAAACAAAATTCGCTCATGAAAATCGGGAACAACGGCAATCTCGTTATTTGTATGGGCACCCTTTATTTGTATGGGTGGGTATTTTTATTTTCTCTTCAGTTTTCGAATTTCAATTTATTTACAGTGTAAAATCTTTATAACGTTCTTCTTCATAGCGATAAACTCCCTATAACGTGAATGTGCGCACAATTTAGTTGGTTCACCTTAAAATCCACACAAAATTTCACTCTTTGCAAGCGTTGTTCAGGCGTGAGTCTATTCATGATGAATTACCAAACCAAACTGAGAATAAATCACTTCTCAGCTGTTTAATCGGTCGGCATCTTCAACAGTAATGCCAACTTGAAGTTCTATACCTCTGAAAAACACCCCATATATATATCTCAATGTTTCCAACAATACTAGGTTTTTTTTTATAAGAAAAACCTTAATTTTTGATTACAACTTTGTCAAAACTAATAAATAATTGAATTTTTTGAATTACTGAGATTCATTTCTCGCTCACCTCTTGTTAAAACATGATTAAATAATAATTTAAGCGACATAAATTCTTCATGAATTTTGATCAAGGATCAATTTTGCATTTTGAAACGGCATCTCATGAAAAATTTGGTGTGTTGAAAAATTACCTGGATAATTTGTTATTTTGTTGCTTTTTTATGCTTCATTTAATATAAAATTTAAGTTTTTAATTCAAACGAAATTTTTTCATAGTTACAAGTAATGTAAATAGAAATGAAGTAAATATTCAGTTATAATAAAATAAAACAAGTTAAGATAAATTAAGTTTTCTGAAAATTTTGCAGTACGACCTATGTGAGTGAATGAAAGAATAAAATGAAAGTAACATTAAAATATATTCGACTAAAAATTATATTATATATTTTAGCGTCTTCTATGCCAAAAAATACGGTATAGAAAAAGAAGTATAGTAAGGAATTAATTTCATTTCAATTTCAAATTATCATAATGAATTTTAATATAGACGCTGATAAAATTGAAATAAATTGATTGATTTACTATCTGTTAGATCGTGTCCGAATGACTAATATTCATTGGAGTTATCACTTCGAAGAAGCTGTTTCCCGTTTTCCCTCTTTTATTAAACACTAAACATTCATTGAAACATAGTCACTTCGGAGTATCACGAACTTGTTTCTTTGAGCATAGTCTCGAATATTTTACATTTCTTTTTAAATAATTGCAAATGTATTATAATTATTGTTAGGAAGTAATTTACATAGCTTTTCTATTTGAATTGAATACGCTGATTTGAGCGGTTTATTTTACGTCGACACATGATTATCGTGATACCTACCTAGAATTTTGGATTTATTGTTATGAATATGAAACGAGTAATAGACGAAAGTCCGTTGAATAAATATCTGAAATATGTAAATATATTAATATTTTTCTTTTCCAAAAAACCCCTTCTCTCTCGAACTCCATATATATATATATATATATATATATATATATATATATATATATATATATATATATATATATATATATATATATATATATATATATATGCATATCATATCTATATTTTTTCTTGGTAGTTTCCTTGTAAGTTTATACCTATTTCAACAAAAAATTAACATTTTTAGCAGTAGCAGAACTTAAAAAGGCAAATTTTAGTTGACTTTTCGCTGAATTCTTAACGTGATATTCTTGGTAATGGATTTTTTGTCCTAGGATTCGTTGGGCTGTTACCATTATTTGTTTGACGTTTTTATTTTGCCACAAAGCTTGAAAAAAAAACTTCAATGTTTCTGTAGAACTGTGGAATATCATTAATATAATATATTAATATATATAATTTTATTGAGAAACATTCCTTACATAGTAAAATTACATTCATTTCAATTGATAAATAATTACAACTAAGAGAAATGCTCTCAAAAGGACCGAATTCAGTTTGGAGTCTGATCTTCCATTCAGCCCTCGAGCAAAAATATTGGTTCAAACAAAAATCTTGGTTAAATTCATATTTACAATAATATACAATTTTGATTGAAAAGAAAATAAAAATTTCCTCAGAGATATTAAACATTTGAGACAATTTCACATGGTGAAGAACATTTGTGTTAAAAAAATATACAAATATATGATACAAAAAATTGATTCATACATTATTGCCTACATCCGAATCATCGTACAACTCTGACACACTATAGTATGCCTTTGTTAAAAGCAGAGATTTAACTCTCCTCTTAAACAAATGAGCTTTCAGTACTTTCAAATTCGATGGTAAATGGTTGAAAATTTTAATGCTCTGACAATAGAGAGAGTGCTCAAATTTAGCTGTTTTATGCATAGGAATAAGTAGCACAGCCCTGTTTCTCGTTGAATACTCATGATTACTATTCAATTTAATAAACCTATCTTCATTTTCTTTAACATATAACAAACATCTATAAATATATAAACACGGTAAGGTAAGTATGTAATTATTAATGAAGATAGGTTTACAAGATGTTCGCTGATGAATATTGAATATTAATCGAAGTATTCGCTTCTGTGTAATAAACACCCTATTTATTTCTGTAGAGCAGCCCCACAGCAGAATATTATAATTTAGATAGCTATATACAATACTGTAATACACATTCATAACACAGTTTCTAGGTACGATGTTCTTGATTCTAGAGATTGCAAAAAATGAGTTACTCAATTTTTTACATAAGACCTCAATGTGTGATGTCCATCTCAAATAATATATATAATATAATAAATCTTAATATAATATATTAATATCCTTAGCAATAACGGACCTTGAAATGGAAAAATTTATAAATTAAATGGACGATGAATCAACTCTGTGACAGTTCATATTTAAATGAGAGGTAATAATAAATACTTTTCTAAAAATCACTGTCATTCTTGATAATGCCGTAAAAGGCGAAACTAGTCAAATAAAGAATTGTTCAGTCAGTGATTTTTAGACAAGTATTTATTATTTTAGCTTTGTTCGCGGTAAGGATTCTGAACCGATTCAAAACTATTCGCATGTGCAGTTTGAGTTTTGGCGATCGTGGATCACCCAGTTCTGAACTTTTAGTTACAGTTCTGTGTTCGCGGATAAACTGGGACTGGTTAGGAATCGATTCGGAATTGGTTGCACCGGTTCGAAGGATCAATCTAGAACTGTAAGTTCGAGACTTGGGCATTCACGTTAGTTTGGCAATTGGTATCATAGAAAATTATTTCTATGATTTGTTTATACAAGCCACATGGTAACGAAACGGAAGCTAACAGTTCGTTCATTTAAGTATCCTGTACTTCCGACATTGTAACTGTATTTTTGATACAATTCCAAGAGAAGAAGAGTGTTTTGGTGGGTCCATTTATAACTATCTTCTGGTTGTTGGGACATTTCTAAAATCTTAGTATCACTAAATGACTAAACGTATCTTGCTACTTGTGCTTTCGAAAATAAATAAATTGGAAAATGGTTGCTTACTTATAAGTCGACTTCCATAGAATAATGTGTTATTGTATTGTTCTTTGATTAGAATGACAAAAAAATTGCAAGCGGTATACGGCATATTATTCGATGAGAACAACCGTTATTTGAAAATTCCCTAAACTAGTTCTAAAATCGTTTGCGGGTAGGAATAATTCCGTACCAGTTCATAACCGAGCATGCGTGTTAAATCAGTTATGAATTAGTTCTGAATCGGTTCAGAATCCTTACCACGAACAAAGCTATTACCTCTCATTGGAAAAATTTAATTTTCGCTTTATTCAAATTTTAACAATATTTTTCGATGAAAGGTTTGATAAATCTACAGTTTATAGTGAAACTTCAATTAACAATCAAATTTATCTTATTTACTTCTCTCTTTGAAATATCTATTTATCTTCTTCATTCTATTTTTTAATTTTCTTGAAGGAATCTTTATTTTTAGGCACATATAAGGATTATATAAATATAGTTACATAAGTTATAGATTGAAAAAATCCTTACTATAGCAATATAGCAACGATTTATATTCAAGACATATACAAATGCAAGAATAACATAAAAATTATTTTCAGATATATGTACCTACCTACAAGGTTATTCAAATGTACATTACGCACATTAATAATTTTTGTTGTTTTTTTATTCATCATTATCATTATTTAATACTCATGTTATAATTCAAGAATCTCTGAAACTGTGAAGCTAGCACGTATGAAGGTATATCACGTAAATAAAATAATTTAATTCTTCAAAAATGACGAGAACTCAAAAAAATATAAAAATACACTGTAATTTTATTCATGGGCAGTTGGAAAATTCAATTGGACTTCCCTGTATATAGTTGGCTATATCCTTTATAATGTAACGTCTTCGAAGTATTTTTGAAAATATGATATAAGAAAACGCATAAATGGATTCCACAATGCATACAGAAAATATTGTTTGTTCCTGCAAAGGAATTCATCAGTTTTGCCGGTCCATTGTCAACTGAGTTAACCATTTCAATCTGCAAAATAACTTTATCATAAGGTTATTTATTAAATCAAATTAAACACTTGGCCTAATGTTTCACGATTACATTTAACAATATCAATTCGTCAACATGTTTCGGGCGAGAGCTCATCTTCAAGACTTCTTTTCAAAAACGCAGTGTTAAATTTAAGTTAATATTTAATTAAATTTCACCAAGAGTTAAGCGAGTATTCAATCTCAGTGATAAGGTTAATATTGATGAAAAGTTGTGTAATGAAAATATTTAGAATTTTCTCATAATTCAATACAAATACGCATGGCGACGTTTCGAAGTACTACTTCTTTATCAAATGCTGGATAAATACTAGGTGTAATTTTACAAACTCAAAACTTATAGCTATTTTCACAGAACATACCAGGTATGTATATATTGTGGGGCCGGCTTAGAAAAGGAAATAGATAGGAGATGTGTCTCAGAATGATAAAAAGGATGGAATTTTCAGTTCGATTCTGAGAGAAAAAAAGGATAACGGCAGGACAACACCTTCAGGCGTATCGGTTTCGGGGAACTTTGTAGTGGGTATGGTTTGTAGTGGAACAAGTTCATAGTGGTAATCAAATATCACTGAGATGTACGTAAATAATATTTTCTTCTCTGAAAAAAAAAACAAAAAAGTTTAAACGTTTAAGGCCATTGCCGTCTGGTTTTGAGGCTCCTTTTGGTGGTCCTGGAATACCCAGAGCAACAGAAGGTCTAGAGAAAATGTGAATGGTTTGAGAGAGGCTCCAAACTCTCGTTTTTGGAGCCTCTTTCACAAGTTCAAGGGGGGTGGGGGTTGTAACCCGGAACCTTCTCGTCCGTGACTAAGCTACTGAACAATTGTCACCAATTCGAAGTTTCACAATAACGCTGGCTTCTAGGGATAATATATTTGAATGATTCAATCAAATATTTATTTTATGAATAAATTAATGCGTAAGGATTAATACTTTTATGAAATAGAATATATTCTTTGTTTAAAAGTGAGCACTCCTGAAAATTATGACAATTTGAAAATTATTTACCAAATTTGCTAGTTTGTTAGAAATAAAAGTCATTTAATAAGATTATTACTACATTTCCGAATTCAGTGAATTTAATAAATTTTAAAAAGACTTGCATTTTATTGCAGTGTGTTCTTAAAACTTATAAATGGTAGTGTCAAATTATCACGAATAACATTTTTTAATAAAACTGATAATAGTACATAAAATAGAAAATCTAGAGGAAAAGTCTTTGTTTATTGAGCATTGTGAAACGATAAATTAGTTTTCAAGGGTTCAAAAATTCAAAAATGTTGCAAAACCTTGAAACTGTCCTATCTATAATCTTAGTCAGCTATGAAATATTCAAACACCCCAAAAACATATTCAATGAACGAATTCTCGTTGAATATGTTCATAACTTTTTGATTGAATTAATTCATTTATAAACACGCTATATATATATCTATATATATATATATATATATATATATATATATATATATATATATATATATATATATATATATATATATATATATATATATGACCCGGCGAACTTTGTACGCCCATTTATTTTTATCTGAATATTTTTCCGATAAAAAAACATGAAAAAAAAATAAAAAAAACCGGAAAGACATGTTCTACTATGTGTGCTACATTATTTTGTTTTAAATCAGTCGAATTATCAAAAAATGTGTATATTAACACTTTTGATGTATTGAATGTTATTAACCTGTCCGTTATATAGTTGAAGGGCATGTTCCTAATTTCGTATAAAGTACTTGTCCCATATATCTCATCGTTAATTATATGAGATATTTGCTAGATATAAGTCAAAAAATGTTCAGAATGTAGTCTATTCCTGGAAAGCAATGGATATAGTGGCTCTGGTGGCTGTACCAATAGCGTCTATTTGAATTCACTCTTCGCGCAATTTTTGTCGCATCAATGGTAGTATTTTCTTATCAATAACAAAATAACAATTAAACTTTGCCTTGCAATATTGACACACAAGGTTTATTGGTCCAATAGCAACGATTTGCTGTGAACTGTAATCTATTTCAACGTTAAATATTGAATGCAGGTCTATAGGAGTTAAACGCAACCTTTTCATATTGTTAATTTCGATTCCATCGATTCCGTTCGACTTCATTCCGAGCTTTGCGTTGCTCGTCAATTTGACTTGATCTTTTATATCTTTGACTTGCTGCATTGCGAGTTCTGCGACTTAAGTTTGTACATCTATCTAATAGCTACCATTTTTAAAAACGAAATTTCAATTGTAAATTAGAGAAAACTATGTATTCTTCTTAACAATCAAATATACCACGTGCTATGTTAATAACGTGTATGTTAGTCTATTTAAACTTATCAAAATTTTATATTAAATTGATGTTATAATATTAATCGTGATTGCTCTGAACTAACCGATAAGATATTCAGTTTTATTACATCCTCTTTTTAAGAAATAATAATTACTTATATAATTAATTAAGTATTCCTAAATTTCCTAATTTTATACGAACATTTTTGAATTTTTTTCTTGACAATAAAAAACACAACAAAAAAATAGTGAAATTGGTCCAGCCGTTGACTCAACATTTCAGTTAGAAAACGTTTGTATGGGAAAAATAAACAGGTTGTTTTTAGGGTTTTCCCGGCAATTATTCGAATTTTTCTCGCCGTAAAAACCATCCTTGGACTTCAACAAACATTAAAAAAAAAGAATTGGTAAAATTTGGTGTGCGTTTATGCGTTATGCGCTTACCAACACATTTTGTGATTAATTTTTATATTATATGTATATATATATATATATATAAGGAAATGACATTTTTTGTGCTTATGGCACTGAATGAAATATTTTAGAAAATGTTAATTTTCTAAATATTAATACCTACGGGTATAGAAGATATGTGAAATTTCGATGCTTGGTGACTCTGTAATCTGAGAAAGGTGTTTTCTACTGATTTCTATAGATGGAATTGTAGAGTATTCATTACTCTACGATCTTTCATTTGAAGTCACAAGAAGATGCTTGGAGGTTGAAATCGTTGCCTCACTTCGATGGACGTGGTGCGACTGACGAGTTCCTTGCAGAACGAAACATATATGTCTCGCACTTCCATCAGGTGTGGCATCGATTTCAATATTTCTCTAACATTTATCCCTTGAAGGATAATGGAGACATCACATCGTACACGTTCACATATCTAGCTCTACTATAACATTCTCTTGATTAATTTCAATTTTTCAAATGAATGTTCTAGTGTTCATTTTCTATATATATATATATATATATATATATATATATATATATATATATATATATATATATATCTAATTTGAGTGGATGTTTTGGTGGTACAGGTTATTTCAAATAAAAACGATATTTCTACCTTTATGTACGTTTCGGAGATGTTTCCTCCTTCTTCAGCAATTTTAATTTTAATTTTCTCTTTATTTATTTCTGATCTTGTTAAAACTGTTAAATCGTCTTCAACACAACATCAACAGTTTCAATCCGATAATCATGATGTTGTGTTGAAGACGATTTAACAGTATTAACAAGACCAGAAATAAAGAGGAAATTAAACTAAATTGCTGAAGAAGGAGGAAACACCTCCGTACATAAAGGTAGAAATATCGTTTTTATTTGAAATAGAAATCCACTCAAATTAGAGATATATATGTATATTGGAACAGGTAACTAAAATTCATTATTTGATTTATATATATATATATATATATATATATATATATATATATATATATATATATATATATATATATATATATATATATATATGTGTGTGTGTGTGTGTGTGTGTGTGTGTGTGTGTGTTTGTATAATAAACTTACATGTTCAAAACTTTATGTTGCCTTCTATGGAAATATGTCAATAATCAGTGAAAATATTGATGAAAATGAAATAAATACCTACTTCCTACAAAAGCTTCCAGTTTTGAAGGAGTGTATGTGTCGTTCCACATCATTATAAGTACGAATAAAACAAATCATTCAGAATATCATATTCAGAAAGTCTTCTCATTTCAGAACCGAGACGTTGCACCCACTAGAAACACAAATATAATTCTGGGCCAATAAATAAATTCCACGCTAATTTTGGATGAACAAGTCATAAATTCATTTATTCAAACGCCCAAAATTAAAGGTGAGAAAACCTATTTTACAATTCAAATAAAACTCGAAACACGCATTTAGTATTACAAATCTTTGAAATTGTAATCTTACTCGTCTAGACTATTTTATAAATATTTAAACGAGACACAACTAACTCTAAGTCTGGCGTGAAATTTTTTAGTATGCCCATAAATTATTTATGTTATGTTGTATATCTGTGCGGTCTGCTTCCTTGAAAGAACTGGGATCCTCCTGAGTTTATCATATTTTTCTCGTTTGGAAACGCAGGTTCGGCGTTATTATTTATTAGATTACCAGAACAACTCCAATATTCAGTTCTTGGAAAATTCTGGAAATGTGGATAATTTTCTACAACTGTTATTCAGGAAATAATAATAAAAATATGACGTTTCAAGTTTTTGCATTCAGAATACATATTCGCAGAATTATTTTACACTGAATTCATTCTCTCACTTGTTGCCATAACAACTGATGAGTTTTATAATTAGTTTTATGTGATGTTCTAAACATGAAATCCTTCCAACACACACAGGCGCATCGCTATTGCACAATCGTACACTTCCGTCAGGTGTGGTATCCATTTCAATATTTCTCTACATTTATCGCTTCAATTTCAAGGTGTACGAACCTGGAGATGGAAAAAAACAAAAAAGGATGGATTCGCCGTTCTGAAGAGAACTAACAAGCTCGAAACACGTCTCAGCGGATGCTTCCAAGAGCGGGCTATGCCGATAATGTCTGATTTTATATATACTCGTATATATATATATATATATATATATATATATATATATATATATATATATAAATATAAATATCACAACATTTATATTTCGATGATCCACTCAAAAACCTGCTGTATTTGAGTAAGCATTCTAAACTCAATTGAAAAATATTGAGTAACAACATTCAATTGAGCTATGTGCGTAGCTACTTAAGGTATCTACGCACATAAAGTATCTATTATTAAGGAGTATAATTGTTTACTTGCATTCTCATATCATCGTCAAAGTTGATTTTATTGAGAAAAGAACATTAAAAATGAATGATATACTCCTGGATATAAAAATTTGGTGAATTGTTGCAGTTAGTAAACCAATGTCTGAAAAGTTCTAAAGCTTGTGCGGAGAAACCTATGACCTATATTATGAAAAATGGTATATATATATATATATATATATATATATATATATATATATATATATATATATATATATATATATATATATATATATATATATATATATATCTGTGTGTGTGTGTGTGTAAGATGAATATTGAGAATCTTGGATTACGAAAAGGTAATGAAGTACTTTGATAAGCATGTTAAAAACTCTTGAAGTTTATGAATTTATCAAATAAGTAGTTGGTTAAAAAAAAATTGAAATACTCCCAAGTTTATAGTCAAATTTAGCTTGCAAAGCTTAAAAGTCCATTATTTTTCTTGAAGAATATGTGAAAACATTATAATGATAATCAATATAAAAAGTTTTAGAAGAGCAGGAAAGTAAATCATGTCTTCCAGTGAAATTATAATTCATAATAGGTATAAGTGAAGTAAGAACAAGAAAGAAGTAAAACCTCAGTAGGGAAGATGTACACGATTAAAGAATTGTTTAGTTAAAAAGATAAATATGTTCCGAGAATGTTTTATAACTTCTTGCGATGTCTGAAGGATAAATAATAATTAAATATGGTTTAGTTCGTTCAATTTTAAACTTTCTTTCTAAAGGGTGTTTTTTTTAGAGGTATAGAACTTTAAATTGCAATAAAACAACGATTTTTTTATTCGAAAGATAATCTTGTGGCAATGCATTTTGAATATGATTTCTGGCATATGGCCGCCACGGCTGGCTCGGATGCAGTCCAATCTGGACGTCCAATTTTCGATGACTTTTTCCAACATTTGTGGCCGTATATCGGCAATAACACGGCGAATATTGTCTTCCAAATGGTCAAGCGTTTGTGGCTTATCCGCATAGACCAATGACTTCACATAGCCCCACAGAAAGTAGTCTAACGGTGTTAAATTACAGGATCTTGGAGGCCAATTCACAGGTTCAAAATGTGAAATTAGGCGATCACCAAACGTGTCTTTCAATAAATCGATTGTGGCACTAGCTGTGTGACATGTTGCGCCGTCTTGTTGAAAACAGAGTTCCTGGACACCATGATTGTTCAATTCAGGAATGAAAAAGTTAGTAATCATGACTCTATACGGATCACCATTGACTGTAACGTTCTGGCCATCATCGTTTTTGAAGAAGTACGGACCAATGATTCCACAAGCCCATAAAGCGCACCAAACAGTCAGTTTTTCTGGATGTAACGGTGTTGCGACATACACTTGAGGATAATCTTCACTTCAAATGCGGCAGTTTTGTTTGTTCATCTAGCCATTCAACCAGAAGTGCGCTTCATTTTGTCGACGATAAAATGGACGTAGTGGGCGATACGTATTCCGCACAGAACCATCATTTTCGAAATAAAATTGCACTATTTGCAAGCGTCGTTCAGGTGTGATTCTATTCATGATGAATTGCCAAACCAAACTGAGAATAAATCACTTCTCAGCTGTTAAATCGGTCGCTATCTTCAACAGTAATGCCAACTTAAAGTTCTATACCTCTAAAAAAAAACACCCGTTACTAATGAACCCAAGCCTTCCACGGTCACAAATTTGAATCTATAGGATTTTTTGTTATTTCAAATGTCTAAATTGACCGGACTATGGTCACTGATGCTAATGTTAAGCGGCTACGTTGCTGGATGATTGCTCAATACACCTGACCAAATTTAAATGTCTTAGTGGGTGATTGAGTGTCATATCTAGATGTTGAAAAATATCTAGATATGTCACTCAAAACAGTAACATTTTCGTAACATCATTTGAGTAACATTTTCGTAACATATTTATCCGTCGAAACCCATAATCGTAACAGTTGGTGTCAGAAGTGGTACGTAATAGATAAATGCCAGAGATGGAGGCGTTCACGGAAACAGAGATGGGGACGTTCTTGGTAAAAAAAAATTTTCGAATTGAAGAAAATCGTGGACAAGAAAGGCTAGAAGACGAAAGATGACGAGAACAGGAGAAGCTGGAAAAAGAATAACGACGAAAACAGGAGAAGGTGGAAAAAGAACAACGACTACTAGAGAAAGACCAAAGGCGAGAACAGGAGAAATTAATGAAAGAACAAAGGCGAGAACGGCAAAGACAGGAAGATAACCAGGACTTATTAAATATGACGACAAATTGGGTACAAGACAAACATAAATAACAAATTGAATTAAAATTAGAAATGAGCCCAGAAGGGGATGATTGCAAGAGCTGACATACCGCACCCCCATGTCAGTGGACTAGAAAATTGGAATTCTAAGGTGATTTGTCAATGTTGTTTATATAGAGTGACACTGTTGTTATTCAAAACAAGTGTTAATAGTTGTTCAATGTTAATAAATTATTTCAGAACTATTAACATTATCAAATTACGTGAAGTACCTACCCATAAATTTGTAACAGTTGGTACTCAAAAAAAAAAAATTTCGATATTCAGTCTGAGTAAGAGAAAGTATGAATTGGGCGTTTCATAGGTTACATTTTATGCAAATGGAACATTTTGATGACCTTGTCCATCTTTAATATAACAAATTGCATGAGGTACAATTTGACTTTAATCTTAAAATTTTGTAGATTTCAATAAATGTTCTATATCTTTGTCTTATACCGAAAACTTTGTACCTACATTACTGAAATCATTACAGTGCAATAAAGTATGTCTTTTGGTTTCCAAAAACAGAATCTCTAATGTCATTCCAATACGTCGGAATACAAGATATCTCATATTCCTGATTATTTTCCACTTTGAAAAATGTATTCAAAATAGGCAAACATTTATCGTTTTCATTAGCATGACAATTTTATAAAATTTCAGGCGTATGTAGTTTCAGTGTAAGACATTTGTCAATTTCTTTCAATGAATTCAAATGTGTTTACTATATTTATTATGTACATTACTGAATATCGTTCATCTTTTTTCGAATATTTTGGTTATGTTTACATATATTACGTACGAATTCGGTCAATATGAATGAGAGGATCTACCCTCAGAAAAATATTCTGTCTGACCCAAATAATTCCCCAAAATTTATTATGGTAATTTTATGCACGCCGTCTGGTACTGAGATTGTATATAAATATCGAATTTCTGAAATTTATATCAGTTATAGTTCCGACCAGCAAAATAGCAGTGTTATCTTTGTGATTTTTTCTCTAAATAATTGAATTTGGTGGTGAAGGAAGATATTCAAGAGAAAGGTATTTTTCATTTGATAATTCTGACTTCGAAGAAAATTCAGTAGTAGTGAAAATACTACTATAAGAAAATTTAGTCGTACCTAATACTTTACCAATCTCAAGCACCTTTGTCCATAAATGTTTTCAAAATTTCTATTATTTTATCATCTTGTCCTGACCCAAACCGTTCACATTCTTTCTAGAAATCAGTTATCCATTGATTTGCATTTGCATTTTTTCCATCAAATTTTTCAATAGCAAATTATGTAGCTAATTTTCCAATATTTTTTTCCCCTGAGTTTTTTTGGCTTTTTCAAGCAATTGTTCTAATAATTTTTAAATATGTTTCTGAATCATTTAAAGCATTACAGTTATTTTGTTCTTCAGATACTTCCTCTAAATAATCATCATTAAATTGTAACATTTCTTAATTCATTAGTTAAATTTATCCACACTTTTCTATACTGATTTTTTTGTTTATTTGCTCTTTTTACTTTAGTTGATGCAGGTGAGTTCATCAGCCCTGCATGGCATTTTGTGATAATCCTGTGTAATTTTATATGTCATGCCACTTGGCGTAGTAATTCTGGTTACACATAATATACTCCTTTTTTCATCTTCTGCTGTTCGAAGCATCTTGAAATGAAATTGTAGCTTTTCCATCGTGATATACAGAAGAATGTTGTTTATAATGTTTATTTTTTATAGGTTCGAATAAACCATGAATAGTTTCTCTGTAATAACAAAGAAACAACATTCAATATTATTATTCACAATCTTAATTTTGGATTAGTTTTGTTTCGTTATCTTCGGTCTGTCTTAATCAATCATAATAATCGCCACGTGGAGTTTTACACGTGGCAATTTCAGAGATTTGATAATGTGTAAGTACTGAATACTAACGTTAAGAACAATTTATTTCTAATGTAAGATTGAGAAATTTAACAAATGAAAGCCTGAATGTTAGTACATGTTAAGCTTATTTCATTTATATTTTCATTGTTCAGTATATAATCTGATGCTTTCATCGTTTTTTCGTCCATTGCAATAGGTTTTGGTGAAATAAATGAATCAATTTCTATAGCATCAGAGAAAGAATATAACGTTATATTTCATCTTGAGGTTATTGGTTTTGCGTCCTTCGTCACCATTTTTTACTTCTCTTCAAAAACTTATTCGACAAGTTTTGTTTGCATTGGAATTATTTTTATTTGAGCCTTTGAAGTAATTTTGAGATTTTTCCTTACTATCGATATTATCCTGGTACTTTCGCTGTTGATTTATTTTCTTGGTTACCAATATAATGATATTAATCATAATTAATATTATGATTTTCCTTGTCAAGGAAGTAAGGAGTGTTACATTTTAGCAGAATCCCCAATGTAAGTCCAAGGATTAAGTTGAATAGCTGCAACGCTGTATTTATTTGTCATCGATCTGTTATTTTTATCAGGATCAGTAAAAGAAATATGCAATCTACAAATTCATTTTCAAATGGGGCATTTAATTGTCTTATTGGTTTATCGAGGCTACTCACTCAAACTCATGTTGCTCAACTTGTTGATTCGGAGGATCATCTTTACCACCCTCTTTTGTAGGATTGAAAAATATCTAGAATTCCGATATCTTAAAACTGAGCTTCAATCAGTTAAAAAACCATATGCACTTTGATGCAGGATAGATACTGATACTAGATAGATAGAAAATATTTTTATATTCATGAAGTCATTATTGCTCTATATCGATCAGATTGAAATACTGCTGATAACTTTATTTACCTTGTCACGCTCATTAAGTTTGAATAAAAAATGGGTGGGTACTAGAATAAAGAAAAGCTTTATTAACTTACATGGATCGGAATTCCAAAAAATAAAAATAATACAACCGAAAAAACAATTTGAGCACCAATCCTATTAGGAAACATCTATGAAACGTTTTGTTCTTAGGTTTATGTGTTTAGAGCTATTTGTTTAGTAACAAATACTTCGTAAAATCTTGCCTCTTTCAATTTTTACGAATTTTATATATTTTTCCAAATCTTCATACATTAAATATCAAAAATTTCGAACTGTCGATTCACTTATTTCTATGAAATATATTCTGTCACATATAATATCCATCAAATTGATTGCAAATCAAACGTCTAGGTTTTTCGTAAACAGATTCCCTGAGATATCCTCTAAATTTTATCATTCAACTTATATGGCCATATATTTTTGTCTTCCATATTTTAATTCTGTAGAATGATTTACTCGAAATTTCTAACGCTTCGGATTAAATAGCGTGTTGCATTTCTCGATTTCCGGCCTTGTTCGTCAAAACAACCTCATTCCCGAGGAAAATTGATTCTTCCCATAATAAGACATAGTTATTTACCTTTTACGCAAGTTCATATGTTTGAAGGTTTACTATTTCAACCAAATCGCAATAATTTTGCACGAACTCTACTTTAGTTATATTATGCCATTGAAGAAGCAAGTGCAGGTAGACAAAACTATGTTATCAGTATTTTTGTTATTTTATTCAGCGCGGTATTATTTATCATTTTCACACATCTGTTGAAAAATTTAGTCTAGAGTTCATACTACGACGAAGAGTGATTACACATAGTGAATGAAGTTTCAGAATGTGTTACCTTGAAGCTCTCCACACATTATGCAATTTGGCAGTAAGGTAAATCCTTGCGGTAGGTTAGGTTTTTATTCTTTCGAATATAACAATAATTTTGTACAGAATCCCAAGCTATTTTATGTATCAATGTTAGACAAACCTTTCTGTTGCGAAACGCAATAGAAAGAAAGTAATTACTATCTGTTTATTACATTATACTCTTGAATATATTCAAAGTAACGACGCTTTAATATCACTACTTATTTCGTAAAGTGGTATATATAAAACCCAACTTGTGTGATGCGTCTGGAAAATGAATATGGAGGTCTATCAGATGACTATAAACCCCAGTTTAATAATGAACCACTAGTCCACCTTACTACCTGACAAGTTTTTTTTGACTGCACGCTACTTTAAAATAATATTTTATTTCAGATTATATACAGGAAAGGTTCTGTCAATTAAAATACCGATACTTCAGCTTTAAATTAAAAGCTAGTAAGAGTTCTAAAGTTAATAGAGTGAAACTTAACTGAAATATTGAAGAAGTGCACGTTTTAAAATCAAAGGAGATTTGAAATTGAGTTGAGAAATTGGCCGTTAGTGATATCTGGCGATGATGCATTATCAACGGAATAACTGATTTATTTCAGAGTTTTTGAGTTCGTTATCATATCGCACGTCTATAATTCTTTGATGGATTTCCTTTTTATCTAGTTGATAAGGGTTGTTTCGATATTATATAACAATATAATGATTTTTAAAAATTGAGATAAAGACAGTATCTTCAAAAAAATACATAGTCGATAAGGAGTGTACGAAGTGTAGGAAACTGCTGTACGGTGATGGATTTACGCCTTGGCCCGGGCCAAGGGCGGCGTGTTTTGGGGGTATTGAAATTCCTGAATACAATAATTTTAGAGACGAAAAAGTGAAGAAAATATCGTTCAAAAATTAGTTCAGAATAGTTTTTATGGAAAAATCTGGAATATATTATAATTCAATTTTTTCTTCTGTGAACAACAAGTTAATTTTTTAATAGATCAATTACAGTCTATCCAGTTATATTCTTTACTTTTTTTCTTTATTGAGATAAATCTTATTTTGAGTGTACAATGAGAAACCGTAAAAGTGCATATGAAAAGCTTTCAGAAAATTTCAAATTTCAGAATGATTTATATGAAATAGATAGAAACGAATTAACAAATATTTCCAATGAACTGGTTAATAAGTAGGTATCCTGACGATTTAAAAGATACATTATGGAACAAATTGCTAATTTTAAATTAATCAGCAGATACGGATGATAATCTTATTTTCGTTGAAAAAGGGGAGGTCAGAGACCTTTAAAGTTTCGATGGACCTACAGTTGCGCCGATTCCCAACGGTCTAAGAACATGGTAAGAATCGAACCTCCCAGCATCAGCAACTGAAAGCGTTATAGCATTTCTATGCCGTTCGGCCACTGAGTCTCTAAAATGAAAATCGAAAATTTTATGGAACGACTTGCAGATTGAAAAAGAGAAAAAAAAAGTTTTTTTATTTAACATTCAATAACTTCTAAACTTAGGCCTAGTATAGTTCAGGATTAAAATAGAAATGTATTAATTCTAAACAGAAAACCGACAATTGGAGAAAATGAACTTCAAATATCTTGTATATTTCTATGGAAGGCAAAGTGATAGCTGGTTACTATGAACAAAAAAACTTATTTACTGAAATCCTAGGATGCAAAAGTTGCTTTTATTTTCTACAGATCAATTCCAGTGCATGTATCCATATCCTATGTACATGATATGGATTCTACAGAGCGAAAAAAGTTCTCTGCAGAAAATATATGTAATTTATTACATTCATGAAGTGTTTCAGATGTTTAACCAATTATGGATATTGCCCTATGTATTTTTTGAGTAATCCTGCTACAAAACTTTTCAGGAGAAAGACTTACCGTCTTCGCAAAAACGCTTTTGGCCAATATATCCTATTGGCTCAATACCCTTGCATTTGGGAGGTTCAACTAGTTCAAAAAATGATTACAATTATAAAATCGACATTTCTGTGCCTGGAAAAGTATTAGAATTAATCAATATCAAAAAAATAATCATTATTTACCTTCTATTCAAATTTATATAATTTTTTTACCCGTATTTTTATATGCTTCAAGTTATAATTGAAAATAATATTTTAATGAAATGAAAATATTTCAAATTAGCTGAATTGGTTCACAATTAATAAAATTATTTTTGTCCAAAAGAGCGGCATGCCATACAGGGCGAAGACTTCATCAAGCCTAAATCCATCTGTGTTGTAGTAAATCATACGAATTGTTGAAACTAATTAGTAGTGGGAAATATATTTTCCTAGAATTTTTATTTTATTGGGAGTTAAAGAAAATCAATTTTGTTATGAACAAAATAGCTCTTCTAAGCTATAAATTGCCATACTCAAGAATCACAGCATTTATGAACCCAGCAACAATTACCAGCATTTTGAATGAAATCTTCAAGAATTTATTCACATATGAAGTTTTACATTTTTCATGTGATCTTATAATTTTCAATTGTATTCAGTTACCGACACTTTTAACTGCTATTGCATAACTGATTCAATAAGTTGATTAAGATAATTAAGCTTCACTTAGCGACGTTAGATAGACCGCGTTGTCTTGAATAAATGATTGAAACTGGGTTCCATAAACACACCGAAAGATGTTCAATAATTCTATATAATTCTATGAGAGCAGCAAAATCTCTCCTGGTTTTCGATGGGCGGCTTATGATCCTTTGATATTTTATAGCTATCATCAATGGGCAGAAATTGTTTTCATGCATCCAAAGTCTTATTTCGATAATTTTGAGACAAATTATGTAACGTAACTTTTTTTTTGTAGAAGCAAGATGTATTCGATGCTATTCTTTGTTTAATGCGTCTTTCGAATATTTTCTTTGGTTTCTCATTTTTCATTTTTCACAATAAATTGTAATTACATATAGTATTCCTATCGAATAAAAATTATATTTTCCTTAATTTTTAAGAAATTTGAAAATTTTTTAATGAAGTTTTTACATAGGCCATAATTTGTTGAAAAAAATATTATATATATATATATATATATATATATATATATATATATATATATATATATATATATATATGTATATATATATATTATTTCAATATGGTACTAGGAAATGTATAAAAAATAATGCTTTCTCCAATAAAACACGTTGTCAAAATGAGAATAATAATTTTTATTGAAGCACTCGTTGAGACAACAACGTTCAGTTAACAATCATATCGTAAAATATAATAATCTTCATATTATTTTACTAATTAAAGCTTCGATCAACTATCTAGTAACTTTCAAAATGTATTCATCACAAAATCGACTCTTTGATATCTTGAATGTTGTACATTTCCGATTGCTACTTAGGAAATGCATTATTTTTTATACATTTCCTAGGATTTGTATACAATTCCTAGATTTCATACATTTCAGGTGATATATATATATATATATATATATATATATATATATATATATATATATATATATATATATATATATATATATATATATATATATATATATATATATATATATATATATATATATATATAATAATGAAATTTAGAGGTGTTTTGTATTAGTCTCTCTATTAGTATAATTGTTTTCCTGTCTGCTGTTGGCACTTGGTTCGACCTTTGTTATTCTCATCAAAACTTATCACTTATTAAGGGTAGCGTCTGATGAGGGTCAACCAGCTCGAAATAATGTCAACGTCTACTTTCAAATGCGGTGCACACCAACAATGTCTTTATTTATTTCAATTATTATTCCTTCGATAAACCAAATATGCTTTTAGTGTAATTTTTCTGTTACATAAAATTGCAGACGGCTTTATATACATCTCTGGTATATACATCTTATTGAACCTATTTAAGAAAGGAAATTTCCAACTTTTTCGAATCGTCTTTTGATTATTATGACTTATGAGGATTAAAAACGATATTGGTAATTTAAGATGTCCAAACAAGATAACTAGGATTTTGTGAAGATATATGGAGAAAGTTTCTTAATTTATAGAAAATTGTGAATAAATATAAAGAAATAATTATACTTGTTCACAAATACGCTTAATATCCAAGTTGATTATTTTCTGTGAGATCAAGATTGCGTTTACCATTGGATCGATGATTTCCGTAACACTCGTTCCCGCTCGTCCCATGTGAAATTCATACCTTACTATATATTGTGGATGACGGTCTATAGCAGCCTCACTCTATCCAAGACAAAACTACTTTATTCACAGAATTTGTTGAACGCTCTCCCAATCTAATTCTCCAACACTTTAATTATAACAAAATTTAAACGATTTTTTTTCGTTCTGAGTAAATACACTGAAACATCCCAGAAATTAAGTTCAAGAAAAAATTATTTTATTACTTTATATTTATTCCGGTTTCAGAATTCAACCAGATATTTTCCGTGGAAAATATGTGATTTTTGCTTAATTGCAAAAAATTCGATATCCATTCTCAGTGAACGTCAACGAAAAAATTGAAATGGGCTTTTCAAGGGTATTTTTCGTGTTGTTACTAACTGTGTCGAGTGTTCTTAGTGCTCCTCCAAGAAATATATCCAATGTTGAATTGGAAAAAAAGCTATCAAACTTTTTGGACACTTACTATGAGAAATACGTGAAAGATGTCAAATTTGAAGATTTGAACAGTCAAAAGAGAAAATCAGAACGAAAAATTGATTCCAAAGATGACCTATTGGAACGTGGGAATGTTTACGATAAGATGCAGAGTGATCAGCCTGAGGAAAATGACAATAATGTGAACATCTTCCCCCCATTCAACAACTTCACAGGAAATCTCTCAGATGTCAGCATTCTTCAAGCTTCTAGAGACAGGTAATAATTCAAAAATCAGATTATCTTATATTTATTTTTCAGTAATCTCTATCTTTATTTCAATTTACACACTATGTTTGAAATTGGACAATACTACAAGACCTTCCCTGTATATTTTTTTAGACATCTCAAATAAGTTTATTAGTCAATTTTTATAGTTTCCTAACTCAGCAGAAATAATTCGTTGAAGACAAATGTTTTTTCGATTTTTTGTCGAAATAAGTAGTTAAAGTCCAAAATATTTGTGGAAATACTTAATGTGTTAGAATGGAAGTAATTTAAATGAACAACCTAAATTGAGGCCCAAAGATAATTTCACTTGAAAATTTCTAATTTCAGAAATATATACCTGAATTTGATCAAAAAGTAAAATAGGAGTATAATTAAAATTAAAATATGTTATTATTCACTTTGAAAATCCTGTTCACACTAAATGATATCTACATATATTATGGAAAATGCACGTGAAATAATATATTGCAAAAAGTCCAAGACGACTTGGCAAACGATATTTATATATTTGAGAATATACCTAATAATGGAATTTCAGTCTCTAAATATATTCACTTTGGAATGTAGCAATTAAATTGTATATATCAAAAAACTCTTCAACAATTTCCAAATGAAGAGAGTGAAATTTAGCTCTATTTTAACATTAACAAATATTAACATTATTATTCAGCTCTATCTAAACAATATCCAATCGAACATAAATTACGAACAATTTATACTATATACATTGAGAAAAATACTTACTATACAGTGAGTCGAATATGTCAATATAGTTTCATAATTTTCTTATAATTTGAGGCTCCTATATACCTAAGCTTTAAATTTTTAGTTTTTTGTGAAACTTGTGAATGGTATTAATTGCAACAGAAAAAATCTATAATTATTTTGATGACTTCGTTTATTGAAGATTGAAAAAAAAAAATTAAAAGTAAAAGTTTAACTACAAAATTTAAATAAAGTGAAAACTTAAAGGAGTGCTAGTATAAGTTTAAAAATTTTTATTTTCACTATAAGTATTAGGTACTATAGGTTTTCAGAATAATTAGTTCTTCAATTAAAAATAAATTGAAGAATTCATGCTTTAATATATAAGAGACAATTGAACTACAATTAATTTTCTATTTTTTCAAGAAAATCCGTTGGAGATGACGAAAATCGGTAAATAAGTGTGATTAAGCATGGCTTTGCTTGGCTTGTCTTAAATTTTGTTGTTGAATTTGATGTATTAAAATGTTTTTGCCGTATTAGTTTTAGTTACATTATATAAGTAACCTGAAATTTTTTCCTTTGATAGTTCAAGAAAAGTGCTGAAAAGTTTCTTTATTAAAAGCGTTTTGGACATGTTTCTGACAAAACGAAACGAATATCTTCAAATAATGATTTAATCCTTTCTGTACAAGAAATTATTTGTTCATTAGATAATTCATCTCAATTTTCTGACTTTCTTAATTCATTTCAATACAATTCGAAAATATATTTTGAAAAAGTTGGTTGTATGTTTACTTATATTTTGTTGACATTTTGTTTAATATGTCGAGTGAAAAACGCTTGGCTTATCTTCACAAAATTATATTCATTGCTTGAGAATTGTTTCGGGGTGTTACTACATTTTCAAAAGCTAAATTGGAAAATGGGGCAACACCCTGAACAAGTCAAGCAATTGAAATGATTTTATTAATTTAAGCCAAGTGTTTTATTTAATAACAAATATTTCTCTCCTGATTATCGAGTAAATAAAGATTATGAATAATTCGGAAATCACCGTCAGTTAACAACACAATGAAGTTTCAATAAGAATTTAACACACTCTGTACATATAATGTCTAAAGCCATATAATGTATGATTTAAATTACTAATGACCTGAATAATTAACGGTAATAATTTGCTGCACAACAATTACGGTTTCAGAATGTGTTCTCATTCTCAACTAACAACTTTTTTGCATCAACGAACATATTACATATCAGCAATAAAATCTACTTTCAAACCTAACCTACGTCAATTTTTTTTGTATTGCGTAGCCACAACAATTCGACAAGACTTCAGGGCCATTCAATACACTCACTAATCACTCAGTTTGAATTAGAAAAGTAATTTAAAGTATAATTATATTATTAACATTTTTCCTTATAAACAGAAATATATATTCGAAATGATCAAAATGATAGTTCACTTCAATATACCATTCAGAAACCATGAGCACATTTGAATGCAAAAATGAGCCAATCTGAATAAAAATGTTCCGAATGTCAAATGAGATATTTTTACAGAAATTCATTCCTTGAAATCTGTCTTGAGTAGTGATTTTGAAATATACTACGTGTGTTAATTTTTGATTCTTATCTAAGGGTGAAATTTCTTTTTATTTTGTGAGTCTTTGACTCCATTTATTGAAATTGATTTTGAATTAGACGATGTACTTCGTTTAGTCAATAACTTTTTAGATTTTAGAACTTTAGTTATATCCATGGACTTAAAACGAAGAAACGCTGTAAATGTTAAGGTTCCTATTTATCTGCTTCCACTTACGAGTTTATCTACAAAATTCAAATGAGTTAGGTACACGTGAAATGGATTATTTTTAATTAATGGATTCGCTGATTTTTCGTGAAACATATTAAAATATAAATTGAATAAACTGTTTTCATTTCCAAAAACCGATGGATTTGATAGATAAATACTTATAGACCAAGTCAAATTGTTACATTTTCAGAAGTGGTGAAATATTAAATAGTATATAACAATATATCGTATCAAAAGCCAAACAACAAGAAGAGTTCAGATGTGAGAAAAAGAGATGTGAGAAAATTGATGAGGCCGATACTTGGAGAAAATTGATATCCATAATGAAACAATATTTAGAATTTTCTCATAATTTTAATACAAATACGCATGACGGCGTTTCGAAGTACTACTTCTTTATCAAATGCTGGATTAATACTGAGTACTCAGTATTAATCTAGCATTTGATAATGAAGTAGTACTTCGAAACGTCGTCATGCGTATTTGTATTAAAATTATGGAAAAATTCTACTATTAGAATACTGAGTTTCTCAGTATTAATTCTAGTTATTAAATACTGAGTTACTCAGTATTAATCCAGCATTTGATAAAGAAGTAGTACTTCGAAACTTCGTCATGCGTATTCATATGGAAATTATGAGAAAATTCTTAATAAAATTTCATTATGAAAAGGTAATTAACCGTACAGTATAGAATTCACCACATGAGTAGTAGCTCTTCCGCATTAGAAACCTTCTAATATGTCTCTTAAAAGGATATATACCTAAAGGTTATATATCTATTTTAGTGCAACTCAGTCGATTTGATAGTCTTCGAAATGTACTTTGATGATAATTTAATGTAACAGATCGTTGATAGTAACAGATTGAATTTTGTTTCTAGTTTTCAAGTTTTTTCAACTTATTGAATTATCATAGACAACTCGACAAGGTAGAATTTTGATTATACATTAATATCAAGTAATGAATTCGTCACTTATTCTATATTTCACATTTGCTTTCAACTGTTATTTTTACTTCCAGAATTGTGGCAATCACAAAGTTGTTGAGAATATTAAATAATGAAATCAGAGGATACATTGTATAGTATTAGATTTGGTGCAAATCCATAATAATATCCACTTCAATGATTAAATCGAAATTTTTAGTGATCGAATTATTATATTAAAAACGAATAGTTAGAGTTGTTATGTTCAGCATTTTCATCCAAAATTTTAGGTAAATAACAAAATTTAATGAAACTTGTTGAATATGCTCATACCAGTATTTCTTAATGATATAACCCGGATAAGATTTCACAGACTTTTTAGGAATAAATTTCTTGATCGAAAAAATTCATATTTTTGTTGACATTCCTTAGCCAATTGCAAGTTTAGATAAAGTCAACAAAAATTGAGATTTTTCCATCAGAAAAATGTTTTATTTTTGCTAAAAATAATATAAAAACTATGTATATATACATATATATATATATATATATATATATATATATATATATATATATATATATATATATATATATATATCAAGAAGTTCGATGTACGAATTATTTCGAAACATATTTATCAATTCTAGCATGCCAACTGCGTAAACAATAAATTTTATATGACCTCTTAAAAATAGACATTTTTACGTGGGAACATTCTATCTTCGTACTGTTCGTCACCTACAAAGCCTAAATATCTGTACAGAATTGAAACACACGCCGAGCATTTATTACAAATATTGAAATCTTTTAGTTCATCAAGAATTAGTTTATATCGAGCACGTGGACCAATAATAATAAAAATTTGTTGTTGATGAATGTTGCCTTATAAAACAATAAGCTAAATAATGCGCGGTATTTCAAAACATTAGAGTTTTCACCTTATCTAACAATTATATTATCCAGTGTGCTGATAGGTTTAAGAGCATGGTGCAATAAACTGTGCTATAGTCCGATGAATAATACCGAACTATTTGATGTAAATGAGTAATACTTTACTACTCTTATATCTACTGATATAATTAACTTTTTATTGTTCTTTCAGATGTTTTGTTATTGTTAGGTAATAGATATTGAATATGTTTTTAAAATATTATTATTTTCTCATTACAATTATTCTGGGTTTAATGTCGTTTGTGATGACAAATTCAAACGTACAACTTTTATTTCAATATAAAAAATCAGTGTTAAACTGGCGATATTCATTCAACAAATAATTTATCAGTCTTTTCATTTTTCAATAGAATGTGATCGATAGTGCGAAAATGTGTAAAATAAAAACTACTATCCTGAAAAATGTATATCATATCGAAGGTAATACTAAGTTTGAAGGAATTCAGCAGTTACCAGCTCAATCGGGTTTCAATCAACACTCAGTTGATTCAGCTGAATTCAGGAAATAGTTCACAGGTAGAACCTTAAAAAATCTTTTGTAATACTTTATGCACCTATTTCATACTGTTATCTTAATCATAAGTTGTCTGGCTACAGGTAAATATGTCTAACCTGCACCTGCCTTTAGGGAATCCTGCCCCTCGTTTATATAACGACTGTCCGTCTAGTCCTCCTGAAGATAAATGAAATGTTTAAATACATGATGGGTTTGTTTATGATCACTACTAACGTATTAAAGACCACAGAATTCTTCAGTCAATTATATGTTATCGCTAATACAGTTATATGCTACATATAGATTTATATATCTATATATTTATATATATTTCAAAATTGATCTTATTGCATGTTAATGTGTGATATATGTCCATAATATTTTTCACAATAACAGCAAATAATTGTAATGGAAACATTTTTATTCTTGTTGACGTTTCTTTGTATATCACAACTTCGTCAAAACTAAGGAATAAAAAAATAAAATAAAACTATGCAAGTTGTAAAATACAGCGAAACGTCAACAAAAATAAGGATGTTCGCATTAGAAATATCCTGTTATTGCTTAAGATATTTTAAACATTATAATATCATATATATATATATATATATATATATATATATATATATATATATATATATATATATATATTAATGAAAAGGAGTATTGCCTGGTAATTTAAATAAAATTGTTGTGGGTTATAGGCAAAATAAGAGGCCTCTATGAATAGATTTTATCCAATTGGTCTGCCTGGTCTATATTTCGACTGTGTTTACAGTCTTCATCAGGACTCTGAAAGAGATGTTTATACAATTGTACTGATAAAAATTTTGATTGACAACTTACGGCTAACTAGGTATAAAAGGTATGGCCAAAAACCATCAAACAGGAATGTGTTTCATTAATAATAACCCCAACAGCATCAATAAGAAGACGGACGTTTCCAGACTTAGTTGCATTTATAGTTACTTACTCTCAAATCATTTTAAGTAACCTTCGGAACTTCGCAGACATCTCACAACTTTAATACACTTTCATGTGTTACTTGCGTAGTATGACATTTGTTACTACGGTGATTTTACTCTCTTACCTTTGTGTCGTTTTTCAGTGTCAATGCTTCTCTGCACTCCTGTCATTTCTATTCTATTATTTATCTATCATTGTTTTTAGTTAGTATATAAGGATATTTTTACATCTATAATTTAACTCAACTTATTTTTAAGAAACACATTCCTGTTTGATGGTTTTTAGCCATACCTTTTATACCTAGTTAGCCGTAAGTTGCCAATCATGATTTTTATCAGTACAATTGTATAAACATCTCTTTCAGAGTCCTGATGAAGACTGTAAACACAGTCGAAATATGGATCAGGCAGACAAATTGGATTAAATCTATTCATAGAGGTCTCTTATTTTGCCTATAACCCACAACAATTTTATTTATATATATATATATATATATATATATATATATATATATATATATATATATATATATATATATATATATATATATATATATATATATATATATATATATATATATATATATATATATATATATATATATATATAAATAAATAAATAAATACTTCTCTTATAGTAGTTTAGTCTTGAAAATGATAACGCTCGAAACATGTTGACTATACATATAAATAAATCGTGAAACATTAAGCCAAGAGTTTAATTTATTTTAATAAATAAATAAATATATATATATATATATATATATAATAAATAAATATATATATATATATATATATATATATATATATATATAATATATGACTCGAGAGTGCTGCTGTAGAGGACAAATAGAAACTTTTCACAATTCTTCTGAGCTGAAAGACAAGCTTTTCTATAAAAAACACAATGGCAGATATTTCAGTATGAAAATTTTGCATATGAATTCAGTTTATCTATGACGTTTCGAAATATTAGTTATTGTGAGACTCATCAGTACTCTGTGAGTTGATTCAATCCAATTTAGTTGATTTTTTAAAATTCTCTAATCCGGTGTAGTTTTTCAGAAGAAATATTACATATGTCCAATATTCTAAACAATTTTTGTGGAAATTAGGTAACTGTAGGAAAAGTTATATATAGATAGGAGCAGACGTTGACAAGTGTTTCGAGCTTTTTGGTTCTCATCAGAACGGCAAAGACAAGTTTCAGATGTACAAACTTGGATGAGAAATGGCCACAAATGATCAAAGCCAGAGTTTTAAAATAATTGTCACACAAGAACACTTAAGAAATAGAAGAGATAAGAAAAAATTTCATTCACCTTCAGATTTCATGAATGAAAAATCAACAATTTAATCCCACAGTTAATCTATGTAGTACAGGTAGCCCTCGTACTTACGGCATCTTAGGTTCTCGAAATACGCGACGTAAATCGAAACGACGTAAGTCGAGACATATTTTTTCATATAGTTACAATGAACTTAAGGGTTAGGGTCCACACGGATTCGAATTTAAAAAAGTGCATTTATATTATCAAAAGTAAGTTCTTGAAGTAATTAATTAATATATGAACTTATGAAATTGCTAGTTACTTTTGGTATTTGTGTTATTAATTTCAATAATGATAAAAGTTCAATATGTAATCAAAATACGTAATGAGAAATAATAAATTAAACTTTTGGTTTAAAGAAACTATTAATTCTAGATTGCTTCGCTTCTTTCTTCTTGCTATCATACAGGTCTAGGCTGCACAAATTTTGTTATTAACATTACAACTTCTCTCAAAACTAGAATCATTTTCTTCAAAAATTTTCATGGCATCCTCTTAATTTGCGAATGTTACGGAAAGTTTTTTTAGTGTAAGTTCTTTTACTAATAGACGAAACTATTTCTTGTGACTTGATTGCTTCTTCTTGTACTTTTGACTCTAATTCAATAAGATCTTCATCATTCAGTTCTTCTGACCTCGCGGCAAGTGAATTCTCCTATGCCGGAATTCGAAATAATTGACGTATGCTTGAGAAATAGTGTCAAAATTCATTTGACATGGTTCGACGTGAGTTGAAACGACGTAAATCGAAACGACGTATGTCGAGGACTGTTTGTATTGAAAATTTCATTGAAGTGCTCAGAAACTAGATAGATTGAAAACTTTCGAGATAAATATCTTATCTTAAGAATGGCGGCCTCTAATATCTTTCGTCGTCTTGTAGGACGCAGACTAGAGTTGAGTGGAAGTAGATAAGAATAAGACATGTAGATAATGATGAGGGTTGCTCGGTCGTAAGCGTTCGTCAGGGTGGGGTGTTAAAGAGTAGAATTTTTGGGTCACTTCTCTAATCTACGGGACCGATATTGTAGAATGTAGGTCAGACGGGATGCCTCGTCTAGACGGCAGGTCTGATTTATCATTTCGTCTGGCCAGAGTAGTGAGTGTTTCATTATCTGCTGTCCGCAAAACTTAAATGCCAGTTGTTTGGAAGAAAATCCGATTGCTACTTAATGACATGTACGATATATACATGTTTATTGATGGTTATTCATTTTCAAAATATTTTTTCAAACACTTGATGCAATTATATTAACACGAGTTCTCTATTGTTTTATATTTCGAAACATAGGATCTGCCCTTTATGAGTATTTTGATCATTTTATTGTTCTATTCAATTTTGCGTGCTGAAATGTTTTTAGTATCTTTTAATCACTTTCTCAATTTTTATTGGAAAGATTTGTTATAAGTAGAGACTGGATTAAATGCAATATAATCATAAAGCAAAGAGCTTGTTTTATGCGTGCAAATATATGCACGAAATTTAACAGAATATCAAAATCAAATGATATATTTCGGGAACTCCAAAACATGGAGAATAAGTCCATATTCTTTTCATTTCGAAATCAGCATACAATTAGTGCATTATTCTTGGATAAGCCATCATAAGTAAAATTACAGATTGCAGTAACATTACATGACATTACAATTATTGAATATTTTTGTAAGTGTAAACAATCAAGTATTTTTCCAAATGTTGGGATGGTTATGTCTTCGATCATTCAAAATATTTTTGTAAGTGGAAAAGTTTACAGAATTTTGAGTGCTATGGATGCAATTGAAGTTTCTGAGAGATGTTTTGTTGTCCCATTGGTACAAACGTTGAAAACATGAATAATTGTTATCAATAGCCCTTATTGATAACAATTAGTGTTACAATTATGGTTATTCAATAGCCCTTATATTTTGTGTCTATTACATTTGGTCGAATTCACGATATTATCACTTTAATCTCTTTTCGGAACGCAGGGCAGACAAATAGTGTAAATGTTCAGAAAATATGCATCATGCATATTATTACATCTTTGTATTACATCTTAGGTAAATATGCATTTACCTAAAGAAAACAAGCACATTATTGAACCAATACATTTGAAAAATATTTTGGTAATTCTTTTAATTACCACATCAATTTGGCGCATGTTTGGTGTTTCATTATTGAAAAATAATTTTATTGGTAAAAGAACTCAACTAAGTAAAATTCAATCTAAAAATAATATCACACTCATTTGAATAACCGGGCTTGCCATGAGTTTTCGGAGGTTTCTCATGGTGAAGAAGACAAATTAACGTCCGAAGCAAATGCTGAGCCAGAAATATTCCTCTGAATAACTAAAGAGACAAAAAAGCCAATCTGATTTTTTTTAATTATGATTGGCGTTTGATTCTTTTATTTTTTTATTTGATTTATCAAATACTACGGATTTTTGAGTCAGTTCATTGAACTTTCAGGAAATATTGGCGCTTGATGAAAATCATCATCAAAATTTTCATCACTGTATTTATAGATACGAGATCATCTTTATATAAATCTTATTTTCGAAAAAACTTCTCAGTTCGCTTTGAAGTATATGTGCCAGTTTCCGACAGTTTCATCAACAATTTATATCATTTTAATATTTGAAATAATACAAATGTGAAAAATTTTACGACTGACTCATTTGGCAGGATCTTGAAACATGAATAGTCTTGAAATAATAATGGTTACATTTTGTTGATGTAAAAAACTATTTTCAACCTATTTTCAAAATAGGTTGATTGAGGTGGGAGATACGCATTGAAATTTCATATCATATTATTAATAAAATGAAGCACATTTTGTGTATAATTGTATAAGAGAATTTTGTATATATATATATATATACATATTTTATAAGACGATATTGTTTCAGTTTCAATACCTTCATTATGTAGATGAATCCTGAGAATAAAATTAGGAACTATTCTTATTCAGTATAACAGAGTTTAAGGTTTAGTAGTAGCGATTTATTTACGCCCCATTGGCTATTAGGGGTTGAACAGGTTTTCTTATATTTACTAATATCCTACTTTATATACTAGTTGCCAATATTTTCTGGGCTATTGAGTTTCAAGATTTTGCCTTCTGAGTTTATTATCTTGCCATTCTTGAAGTTGAGGTTATTTTCAATACAATGATTGATAAATTTAGTATCAGTTTTCTTGTTTTGGCAGGTTGATGTTTTTTATTTATAAACAAAATGTGCTTGCTGAGTGTCCATATCATTTCTCAAAGTTCATGTGAGCACAAATTACTTTTATAGGGCGTAAAAAACTCCCCATTACTGACTATTAAACTGTGTGATAGCATGTTACTAACCTTGTTTTCAAGATTCATTCACCTGATGAAAGTATTGTACATCGAAATATTGTAGTGGGCGATATTTATAACCTTTTTTTATATGATTGAATACGTCCCTCTTCATCAGTATTTTCTAGGCTAGATTCATTTATGATGAATAAAAATTGTTAATGGTTTCAATGTATATTCTAGTCTTAAATTTGACAGTGTATTTGTTTAAGTTTACAGAAAATGAAAGACCAAGTCGTGAAGAATTCAATAAGAAATGTTGAATCAAACAATATTTAACAAAAGCTAAAACAGCAACTTTGAGTGATCAAATAAAGTGGTAAAAACGTAATATAAAAAAAACTGCAACTTATTGAACTCAATAGGAATTGAAAGTAAATTTAACACGATGAACATATATAACAGCATATTGTGATTTTCAACGCCGAATCTTTCTGATGAACCCCTTTTACTACGTTTGTTTCAATTATCCTTTCGTTTTTTAGAACAAGATTGGACACTGTGATTGGGAATTCAAATGATTGTGAAGTAGTCGGCTTGAAAAGGAAGAATAAATAAACAAATGTTTTTATTTAACGATAATGGTTTTTCACCGATATGTTTTTATAACCACTAGTTTTGAAATGATTTCTCCTGTATTTGTTTCAATTTTTTTATTATATGTTATATCATTTGGCGTACAAATATACTTTGATGATCGATTTTTTTTGCAATTTTAGAAATTTCTTGATTCATCTTGCATTTCATTAACAGAATTTCGGTCAGAAAGTGACTAGTCTTTTCATCATTAAGCTTGCACTCCTTTGCACTTACTTCTGGTTATGCTCCTTTCATCATCAGTATACCGATTTCTTAGTAATTCAAAACGAAGAATTCATCTCATACCACTAATGTCGAATCTTGATCTAATTGGGACTCTTGGCAGTTTTATTTGAAATGAGTACATAGTAGCCTTTATTGGTATTGAAATGCGTCATGTTATTGAACCAATATATTTGAAAAATAATTTTGCATCTTTTCAACAATTTAGCGTATGTTTATAACATACGCTAAAAATTATGTATATAAATTTTTTTTTCTAGGTAGTAAAAATTTCCTATTTGATTCACCAATGTCATTCAAAATTTTCAAGAGTTTATGCGATCCGTAAAATATCTTGATTATAAGTACACGTGAAACATTCGAGTTTTCTGTTATAAATCGCTATTTGATGAATCTTAACAATGTCAACAACACATGAGTTTGCTCAGCACAGGCTTCGGCCTTTGTGGGATTATAGAATCATATTTTTATTCGAGTAATTTTGTACGAAATTATTATTGAAATTAAATTATTATTAAGTGAACAGGCAATAATAAAATAAAAAAATTATGAGACATATTATTATAATTGTAAACCCATACCTTGTATAAAGATAAATTAAATTATTATATTTATTATTGTATATGCACACACATCTTTAATCAAACAAATGATATATATCTTTCCATTGACATATTTCAATGTGTTGTTAAAAAATACGAATTGAGAGAGGGGTTGATGAAGTAGGGTTGACAAAATTTCAGGGTTGACAAATAAGAGCAATCAAATGAAACATATAATCAATTTGTTACTCAAATCAAGAAATAATCTAAAACATTAACTGCAATTAGGAATTTAATTGTTTTAGAAATTAGTTTACGAGATTTCGTTATTAAAATTTCCTTAAGTTTAAACAAGTACAATCAGAATATTGCAGATAACTGAGGAATGAACAACAAACAATGGCTAAAATATCGGTTCAGAGCCGTCTTTGTTGTCTCGACAATCAGTCTTGAATGAAATGATTCACTGAACTCGAAAATAAGTTTATCGTTTTCATTGAGATACACTTGTCGTGGCTGTAGGAAATTTATTTGCGATGTTCTGCGAATCAATGTAAACACATATGACACACATTGAGAATACCTTCTACACGATCGGACTTTTTTCGATTTTTGGTAAAAAATTGGAGAAAATATGAATAATAAATTCAATGGACCATGAATCAACTCTGTGATAGTTCATATTTGAATGAGAGGTAATAAGATATACTTGTCTAAAAATCACTGACTGAACAATTCTTTATTAGACTATATTCTTTAAATCTAGTCAAATAAAGACTAGATTTACTAGCTGTAAAAGGCGAACTGAAAATACACATTATTAATGAATTTGTTGGATTTTTCTAAAATACAGATTGAGGAAAGAATTGAAAGAGTAAAATGAAATTTGAGGATACAACAAAATATCAAGATTCATATAGCACCTACATTTTGGGACGAGTTCTTAGAAAAATTGTAATATTCACTTCTTGATGAATTTTCAGGATACTGAGTAAATTAACTTTGAGTTCAGAGGTTTTGTTATTTATCAGTTTTTTACAAAATTTGTAAAACTCGTTTCCTTCTGCATTTACTACTATTCGGCTAACGCTTCTTCTTCTTATTATTGTTCAAAGAGGGAAAGACAGATACCTATATAGCTCCGATTGGACCTACAATTTAACGCCCATACCAAACGGCGCAAGAACATGGAGGGGATCCACAAGCACTCTTAATAATATCAATAATACAAACTTCATGAACAATAGACATGACTTGGTAAGCTTTAAGCAGTCGAAAAATGTAAAAAGCGATAGAAAGCTGAGGCTAACTAAAAAGATTTGTAACAACATGATTGAATTGACTGATGGGAAACCCTTCCTTGATGAAGTTGAGAAGAAGTAGATAGATATAATAGTGCAGGTGACGACTAGACAAAACTTATTCGAAAATTCTCAGCTGAAATCCGTATTCACTTAACAGAGTAATCGTTTTTTTTTTTGATGACAATTCCACATCGTAGTAGTAGCTTAAAATACCACAGGGTCAGGAAGCTCGTAGAAACTTCTTTCAAATAATTATCTACATCTGATGAAGCCACTGTGTTGGCGAAACGATATTGTTATGTTTAACTGAATTATAGTGAAAATCAAAAAAATACTTCGTTTTATTTGAATTATGTATTTAAATTTTCATCAAGTATCGGCCCAATGGATGAATGATTTGAAAAAAGCTTCTACGACCTTCCTGGCCCTGTGGTATTTTAAACTACTACTGCGATGTGGAATTACCAACCAAAATATTTGGTTTTTCAACGAGTGTTTAATAAGTGAAGTGTTTCCAAACTACATTCAAGTAAAAACAAGTAACAGAAATGAAGCAGCAGCCAATGCTGCTGTAAATCAATTCCAAAAACTGCAAATCAATTCATTGTAGCGTAGGGATAAATTTCTCATCATAAAATTTCTCTCGCTAACCTAAGGAAGCAAGCATTACTCTAATAGCATAAAATGCAGCCGGATTATTGAATCAACCAGTTAATGAAGATCCTGAATGAAGAAAAACATGGTATTTTACTTGATGGAATATATAAAATCTCCAAAAGACTGTTCTGTTGATACAGATATCAACAGAACAGTTCCGAGAACAAAATGACATTCTTCTTATATTAAACATTATATCGATCAAGTTTAGGAATTGATGCTCAGTTTGAGTTATGACATCTTGTAGTTTGATAAAATATTTTTAGAAGAGCTTAGTGAATTTTTGAATACAAATTAATGTGTGCAAATTAACAAACCTCTTCCCCAAATAAAAATGAAAAGGGACAACGTTGACGTTTTTGGAGGACGCTCTTCGGTAGTTCGTACCAGCCGGTCCATATAGTTAGCTGGAATGTCACAACCACAAAATATAACAACTGAACACATTTCATCTACATAAGAATTGATAGAAACATATTTATATGCTGATGACGCTAATGTTTTGATATCAGGACGGAATATTGAAGAGGTTACAGACAAGTTGAAAACATCAATGACAAACATTGGAAAATTGTAAGTTGAAAATGGATTGTTTCTCAATGTTGATAAAACCAATGTTCTAATGCTTTCGACTGATCAATCAAATCTAGTATTTCCTGAAACTATTACTTTCGACGACAAAAACGTTGAAATAGGCTCTTATGCGAAGTTGTTGGGTGTATTTGTTGAGAGTAATCTTGGTTAGGGAATGCATTGTGAATCGGTATCAAAAAGACTCCATACAGTCACATATGCGCTAGAAGCTATTAGAAATAGAGTACTGTGCTGTTCGAATTAATTGTGACAAACACTTTTTTCTTCATTTGAGTTACTGTAAAAAGTATGTGAAAACCAGGGTGAACCAAACAGCCTCACACCTGTTTGCTTACTACCTCAGGTGACATAAGGGTTCGACCTTGACCATCATTTACATTCTGACCGGTTTTACCTCGCCAGCAATTCAGTTGTGATCCTACCGGTGCGACAGTTGGTGGTTTCAATTTTGATACGTGCTGTATTGTCTTGTCCAAAGATGGATACCACTCCGAAAAAGCGTTCCAAAACTATCGCGTTTAATGAACAAACATCAATGACTGTAAGAGATATAGCTGAAGCTGTTGGTGTGAGAAAATCCAGCGTTTCGAGAATTTTAAATACATTTGAAGAAAGTGGCTCATCGTCTCCAAAAAGGAAAGGAAACTGTGGCCGCAAATGCAAAACTACTCCAAGAACAGACAAATTGTTAATAAGAAACAGCAAAATTAATACGAGAAAGACAAGCACTGATCTTCGAAGGGATTTAATGGTTTCTGGTGTGGAGGTGAGCTCAGCTGTGCGAAAGCGACTGCTGGAGGTTGGCCGTAAGGCAAGAAGACCAAGAAGAAAGCAACTGCTCACCCAGAAAATGATGAAGAAACGTTTGGCATGGGCCAAACAGTACCGTGCGTGGACTGTGGACGACTGGAAGAAGGTGGTTTTTAGTGATGAGACACATTTGTTTGTTCAAATGTACAAATCAAGTGTTGTTAGACGAAGTGATGGGGAAACTTTGCGGCCTGTTCACATCCAGCAAACAGTAAAACATCCTTCGAAACAAATATTTTGGGATTCTTCACAACCAATGGCACTGGACGATTAGCTCCTATAACAGGGATGATGAATTCAGTGAAATATATGAAAATATTGCGCACCAGGATTGTCCCATTCATAGAAACGTTTGATGGAACATTTCAGCACGACCTGGCTCCCTGCCACAATTCCAAACAAGTGCAGGCCTTCAAGAGTGAGAATGAAATAAAAGTAGTCGATTGGCCGGGGAATTCACCTGATCTCAATCTCATTGAGAATTTATGGGATATTTTAAAGAAACGACTGGCAAAAATGGATTGCACTAAAAAAGAAAAAATTATTATAGGTGCAATTCAGGTGTGGTTTCATGATAACGAATTGAAGAAAATCTGCGCTACGCTAGTGAAATCGATGCCTAGACAAGTTCAAGAAGTTATTTCTGCGAAAGGAGGACAAACTTCATATAAATATGAAGAATTTAGGCTATTTTGTATGTATTTACTTGAATAAAAGGTAAGATTTTACGAAAACATTGTTTTTATCCTTAGTCCCAATTAATTCGAACAACATAGTAAATATAGACACCTTGAAGATTGTATATTTTGCGACTTTCCAATCGATTATGTCATACGGAGTCATTTTCTGGTGAGGCAGCCCCCAAGCTGAACGTGTGTTCATCACTCAGAAACTGGCTATAAGAATAATGATTTGTATAAAATGCAGAGAATCATGTAAAGGCATATTCAAAGGGCATAAGATTCTAACAATGCCTGGTTTGTGTATGTATAAAATTTTGTTATTTTTATTCAAGAACAAATCCTATTATCGAATTTATAGAAATGTGAATACTACCAGAAGAATGATTGAGTACTTGTTACCTGTTCACAGGCTATCGAGTACTGAGAGTAGTAATTTCTATATGAGCGTGAAACTTTTGAACTATTTGCCTCGAAAATTAAGAGTTATTAAAGAATTCCGACTTTTCAAGAGAGAATTACTCAAAATGTTAATTCAGTGTGAACCATATTCTGTACCTGAGGTTAATGTAATGTGATGCATTCAATTCTTTGTAAAGAATTTTTTGACTAATTTTCATTTTCTTATGTACAATTTTGGAAATAGAAACCTATGATTATTATTATTATTTTGTTATAAAAATAACTAGCAATAGAAAAATTCCATTGTCAAATTCCTCTCATCTGGAAGATTTTTCGTCTCCTTCATTATAAAATCATAGACATTTCTGGAAAAAAGTCCGCTCGCCGGACATCAATCGCTCCTAAAAATTCCGACAACATGGAAAATTCCAAAAATTAAATGCGAACTTGTTTACTAAACCAAATTAATAATTCAGCATTTCTCGATAACTACGCCTCATCGCTATTTCCATTAGCAAAGATTGTTTTCGCATGTCAATTAATACGCACACTTTTACGCATTCATAGACTTCCCGTGGGCCCATTTAGGGTCATCAAGGCCTCTATGGCCAATGACCTGGGCCCATGACCTAAACGACGAAGAAATTACTCAATATGTGAATAATTAGCCTTCTTAGATCAGAATGATCGTATCGTTTAAATGCTAATTTTCATCATTTGAATACTCTTAGCTCCTAAGTTTATTATAAACACATTGACAATTATTTAGATTTGCAGACAGACGATATAATCCGACATGAATTAATTACTATTTAGATCAGTTCCCGAAATTATTTAGAGAATTTCGTCAGATTTTTTGTTTTTCGGTATACATATTTATCGCAACATTTCTTATTCAACATATTTTAATATATGAGCTAATTTTTTGGTATGAATATGGCATCTACTTCAAAAAGAACTGACAGCCCTTAGCCACTAAGGCCATTAGCCAACATAATGCAATATACAAGCGAAATACTAAGATCTGAATGTTTGAGTTCTAGACTTCGAAAATGATTCGTAGGCTGAAAATAATTCACCCTACACTCAATCTTAACTCGAAGCGACACCCTCACCTGAGTTCGAGTGAAGCTCGCCCTCAATTTCCGTATTCATAAACAATACATATTCAGTGACTCATGTGAGTGGATATTGTATTGCCCTATATTGTGCTTAGAGCTGGCACAGTAAAAAATTTAATTTTTGGTGTATTTGATCTACTATTGACATTACTATTGTTGATTTTCATCTTGCTCTATGGTTTGGAGATTTACAGTCTCATTATCAAAACTTACAGTCTTGATAATGAGTTGACCGCTCGTAACATGTCGAATCAATGTTGTAATATTATTTTATTATTCGATATATTTGTGAAACATTAAGCCAAGAGTTTGATTCGAATTTTTATTAAATATTTGTTTAAACGTGTAGGGCAATGTAGATTCTCCATCATATTGTCGGACTTCCATTAGCTATAGATTTAATTTCAAATTCTGAAACAAATTATGATTAATTGAAAGCTAAAATGGTTGAGTAAGAAATGGTTAATTGAAATTTGAAATAAAATTGTTAATCTTTTCAGTTTAATCCGTATAATTCCACCATTTTGACTTTCAATCAATCATAGTTTGTTTCAAAATTTGAAATTAAATCTATAGGTAATGAACTCCGACAATATGTATACTATGAAGTATTAAATATTTATTTGTTAATGTCAATTGATTCCTCCAAAAACTAGGTCGAGAATTTATGAATCTACCATTAAATTAAAAACATTTGTCTAAAATCCAAAAAATTTTCAAAACATTTTGTGTAGAATCTCAAAAAGCCATGTTTTTTTAAATTTTACGGTACTCTATTCATTGTTATTATTGCTTTTTAGTCTTAGGTTCAGATATCTTTTGATGATTGTAATGAATTGATCCTTTTGGGTTCTGCACCCATGGGAAAACTTATTCATTTTCGAGATTAAAAATATTGAAGATTTTGTGATGTAAATTCTTATCAAACTTTCTGGTGACGAAACCGGAATTTTCATAATATCTTCATGACGTATGGTGTGCAGAGCTTTTGTAGTTCTTTGAGGGCACGCCTTGGGAATATTTATCCAAAATATAGCAGTTGATTCTTTGAAATGATGTCACAAAATGTTCATAAACTATTGTGCTTCTAATCGAAGTATTTTGACTACCATTATTCTACTCATAAAATGTATTTATATATAATTCATCTGTTTCGTCTTTTTAATGAGCAAACATTGTCGGTGAGATAATAAAAAAAGCAAATGAGCAGAGCAAAATAGATATGCACAAAAACAATATCACACATTGTTATCAAGTAGACAAATTCCATCTCAGCGTTCAGAGATCTAAAAATACGATGACATAAAGTAAATCATAGTGACCTAGGAATGCAACAACAGCAAAGCAGACTTGATGTAGACGGTTTAATTAGGTATTAATTAGACGAGTTCTAGAAATGAATGACAGTAGGAAACGAAAAGATCATCTGAAAATTCGTCCGAAAAAACTAGCTTAACTGGTCAATCTTCGTTCATGTGTAGACAGACTCACTTGAATCGATATTTTAGGAATGGAAGTCACATGATTACAGAATTGAAATTGTTTTGTTTTGTATCAAGTTTTAATTTCTAGTTATATCCAATAAATTCTTGATTTTTACGGTGAAACGGTGATATACATGGTTAAATTTAGTTCTATCAATTATTGACGATTCTGAATTAGCACACTGAAATGTGCTATGCTGAAATGTGAGCAGCTTAATTATTTACTTATCCTTATAAAATTCTATAGTCATTTATTAGTTTCAAAAAACGAAGCTGGTAATTGTTGTTTGATTTAATACTCAGTTGCCGAATTGAATAGAATTATTTATTTATATGCACTGTTGTTGGAAAAAAATGACTGAAAATATGCTACAAATTTTGGAGATCTTGATATGTAGCTTGAGTTTTTAGCATTTTCTGCCTTTTGTGTTGAAAATTTTACAAATTCAAAATTTGAAAATTGAATAATGAAATGAAATTACAACGTTGAGTCAACATGTTTCGAGAGGTCAGCTCATTATCAATTATAAGATTAGAAAAAACAAACAGATACAAAATAATACAAAGCTAGGACTACATGACAATAACATCGTTCGAAGTTACGAATAGAAACTGAAAAATACAACTTTATAATCACAATTTAAATATCAATATTGAAAATAGCGAGTTACCAACATAAATTATAGCAGAAAATTACTGTAACAATATATCAGAATAACAAATAAATGTTGGAATAACAAAAAAAGACAGAAAATACCGAAACATTCTTTCAATAATGTTTTAAAGTTCTTCATAGAAATACTTCTAATGTCCAGTGACATATAATTGTGAACTTTTGGTGAGCTGTACAATACATCTTTCAAACAATTTTCTGATTGGGTATCACGCGAAGATCAGTGTTTTATATTTCACTTTTTTAACTTCATATTTATAAAAAAATTTGTGATAACATATGAGAATGTAACCCTCGCTAGGTTTTTTTTTGATTATTCATCAATATATTTTATATTTATATCTAAATTGTTTGAATATTGTAGCGCATCCACCATAAAATGTTTCTAAATTCAAAATGCTTTTATCGTTTTTCTGTCTCGATTTTTTCTATTAAATTCTTTCCCAGACATTCTACCATTCATTCAAATCTAGACAGCTGAATAAGCAAGGTAATCTATGATTACCACGCACTTCTTAGATAAGGTCATTATACCTTATCCGATCTCCCGTCAGTGAGCCTGAGGCTGGTGGAACGTTCAATCTATGCGTCTGAGAAACGGAAAAAAACCGTGTAAAGTATAATTTATCATTAATATGCAGCCAGAAAAAGCTAAAACATGTCTGGCCGACGATATGTTCCTCGCGTTACCACACACACGGAAGTTATTCTATTCTAAGCGGTGCACACACGACGCGACCTCTCTTCCTGAATATTTTTCTACTGAAAAACTTTTGACTTTTTTACACACTTCACGACATCCTTCACCTTTGTTTGTCCTCTCATCCAGCTGCAGCGTATTCTATCTCGAATAGTTAGGCCCATCATGTATCTTTCTATAATCCGCTGGGTTGTTCGAAGCTTCTGGATATGAGCAGATTTCAGGGTCCAAGTTTCGCTGCGGTAGGTCATCGCTGGTAATACACGTTGGTCAAACACTTTGCTCTTTAAGGATAGTGGCATATCTGATTTGAAGATGCGTTTTTGCAGTCGAACAACCGTACCCCAAGCTGTTCTTCTTCAGGAAGAACTGAAAATATATATATATATATATATATATATATATATATATATATATATATATATATATATATATTAAAATATATATATATATATATATATATATATATATATATATATATATATATAAAATATATATATATATATATATATATATATATATATATATATATATATATATATAAATATATAGTTGAATGTTTAACGACTGTAGATATGTATTTTCAGTGTTTAATTGGGATTGCAGTCTAGGACAGGAAAATCAGTTACCTCTTTAGTATTTTCCAAGCTTTCGAAAATGTTTATTTTCTTCTTCAGGGCTAAAATAGTACAAAAATTAACAGTTTATATAGCAAGGCACTATAAAAAGTTTTTTTCTCACAATTACTGTGAAGTTAGTCCGAAAGTACATTACTTATTTTCAAAATTCAAAAAACTAATGTACTTTCGGACTAACTTCACAGTAATTGTAAGAAAAAAACTTTTTATAGTGCCTTGCTATATAAACTGTTAATTTTTGTACTATTTTAGCCCTGAAGAAGAAAATAAACATTTTCGAAAGCTTGGAAAATACTAAAGAGGTAACTGATTTTCCTGTCCTAGACTGCAATCCCAATTAAACACTGAATATATATATATATATATATATATATATATATATATATATATATATAAATCTAGATTTGTAAAATGTAGTATCTTAATTGATAAGGACGTGTGAAACTCTCAATGTAGATGTCTTCATGTGCTTTCCATTGATTTTAAGATTTGAGATGTACGTTAATCTATGCATTATATAGGCATAGACTTACTCTATATTTCTGTCTTAGAAGCGACTAGAGGGTATGTGAGGATTGAAATCTTTGCCTTTCATCCGTTGAACTGTATTACGAAACAGTATACTGTCTCACGTTTTCAATAAATGTAGTCATCGATTTCAGGATTCTTCAATATTTTTCCCATGAAGGATAATGGAGAATCCATTATTCTCTAACATTGATCCCTAGAAGGACAATGGAGACATCGCATTGTTCAGGTTTCACATAGCCAGCTCCGCTATAATATTCTTTGGAATAATTCGTCAAGAATTATCGAAAGAACATTATAATGTACACTTTGATAGCGTATATATATATATATATATATATATATATATATATATATATATATATATATATATATATATATATATATATATATATATATATATATATATCTTGAAATTGATTTATTGCCTGTTTAAGATATTTTATTTTGAAAGTTTTTAGCAATATCAGGCTTTTTTTGATATGAAAAAGTTTATTTTTGTTAATGTTTCGTTGTTATATTACAACTTTGTCAAAACTAATCTATTATTTTAATTAGTATTATCATTAGTTTTGGCAAAGTTGTAATATAACAACGAAACGTTAACAAAAATAAAATATATATATATATATATATATATATATATATATATATATATATACATATATATACATATATATACATATATATATACATATATATATACATATATATATATATATATATATATATATATATATATATATATATATATATATATATATATATATATATATATATTGAGAGAAGACCATTCAAAATGCGAACTGACATTTTTTATGAAAAGAAGTGATAACGTTGACATCGTGGAGTTCGTGGCCCCCTTAAGCTGTCTCGTACTAGACCTAGACATTAAAGGAAAGTATAGGTCGTTCATGTTCTTTCTATGGTTGAGCAACAGAGCTGGGGATGGTGTGACGACAGTGACGTGCGAAATAGAAACGGGTCTCCCGTCTAGACTGCCGCGGGAGTGCGCCTAGATAAGGTTGCATACTTTACGGTCTGCAAAAATGCAGAATTCTCAGACGACGTGACCTCTCTCGCAGTTTTAATAGCAGAAAACTATCAACGCGTAACCAATTTGGACATTAAAATTTTTTTCTAACGGATCTATATATATATATATATATATAGGAATTAAAAGAAACATATTGAAATAACCGAAAAGCGAAATTATAACTTCATAATTTCACTTTTGAAATTTTGAAGCGATGTTGATACAACTCCAGAAATATTTTCTTCTTATTTCACAGAAAAAGAGGAGTCTGGATTTGAGCATAAGTAAGTCATCATTGTTAAGTTGCCCAGCATATCTAACGGAACTGTTTTAAAATAAATTCACTAGTTATTTTCTAATATCTTGATGTTCCTTAAATTATAGAACATGGATGAAAGTATACGAATCACAAAAACTTAATCATAATACACATTTATTAGTTTACTAACTGAATTCAGAAAGAATTGTTACTATGTTCTTAAACTTATCTACACTAACTTCATCCATCATTTACTTTCAAAAATTCATTTGATTGAAAACTACATTGTTTTACCCTCGAAAAACCTGGGCTCCTTCAATAATTTTTTATTTCGCCGAAATTTATAATTAAATTCAAAGAGAATCTATCTAATGTATTTATAATGATATTTTCAATGAATTTCTGAAAACAATTCTGAAACTTCAAATAATTTTAATTAATGAATTAAAATTAATATTTTGTAAAGTAACTGAGTCTGTGGCACCAGCATAATATATCTTAACTGAAATATTTGCCGAAAAGTTTATCTACACAAACACTTTGTCAGTGAATAAAACTATAATTTACTCTATTAAAAATTGGAAAATTATCATTATTTTGATTGAAAATTACTTCTTTATGAACTTTTAATTAATTGTCCTAGATATTTCCCAAAACTATTCACGGAAACCAAAAAACTTTGATGTCAGTAGTTTTTCAAACTTTCATTTCTTCCAATATTTCTTTCAAATATTTTAAATTGTTTATTTCAATTTTATATTTGTTCCTGGTTTGAATTGTACCTTTCGTTATCGTTTTACTCGTTATAAATATTTTCAGCTGAATATATCGAACATATGAATGTTCGATATTATGATTCGATGACTATTGAATATTTCATCATAATTTATTTTTTCCAGGGCAAAGCAAATCTGGAGACAACAGATAAAAATAAATATCTTGCGACAAGTTGGAAGGTCTAATACCACCGCAAATTTAACTAATCTATTCCATGATTCTATTAACGGAACTGACTCTGTAGAAGATGCAATTTCAAAGAAGATACGGACATTTTATCCCTCTTGTGAGTATCTTCATCTAATCTAGACAACGGCTTTTATCTCTGTTAATCGATCTAAAATAAATTGAAATTGAAATAAATTGAAAAATATACTTTTATAGAGAAACGAGCATGATTCTCGAAATTGCTATTAATCGAATTGTGAAACTTTTTGGAATAATGAAATTTCTTGCATTTCGAATGTATAATTTTTCGAAATTTTCCATCTGAATGAGTCGTTTCAAAAACTTCTCAATTTTTTCAAATTTCTGAATCAAATTTTCCTCTTTTGAATTCTGAATTCATATTAAAAATGACGTAGCGACAGCTCCCATAACATTATGACGGAAATATATTGAAGAAAGCACATGTAAAAATTATGCATTTTTCATTATGATTTTCAAATAATATCGCTAAAAAAATGTCATTTACCGTTTTGCTTTAGTGTATAGTTAACCTGCAATCGAATTCAGATTATTTTTTCTATTTAAGATTTTTTACAAGATTTGGCTTCTCCAAATTGGTGAATTTTACCTTGAATGATTCCGTATATAAATACATTTTTAATTCTTTTTTTTGGTGAAAAAATAGAATTTCTTGTCCATAAGTCAAAAATAGGGGGAAAATTACTTGTATTGATAATGAACATTAGAGGTAACAACGCAATATATAAGACCCTTTGCACATTTTGTATACTTCATCTTCATATTATATTCTGCTTTGTATTATGCTTGTATTTTCAAAGCAGAAATTTTCAAAAATTGAATGAACGTTCTTGAAAATTGAGAATAATGAAAACTTCCTAATTTGTTCATATATACCATGACTTTCTACTTTCTTATCTATTTTATACTCTTACTTCTCTTCAAAATTCTTTTGTGCGAATTTGATAAATGTGTCTTGAAGAATTGGCTCTATTAGAAATACGAATATCTTTATATAATTCTCAACTATGTTTTCTTTTCATATAAATTTCATTTAGTTGATGCATCTCTTCTTCTAAATATTTAATTGTGTTGGCGTTTACTTGATGTAAATCCATTATAATTGAATATAAACTTAAATTTAAACACTTGAACTTATGACTTACACTTTATTGACTACATAGCATGACGCGTTTCGTCGTTACAAACGACTTCTTCAAATGCTTACAGAATAATGTATTTAGAATTATTCTATAAGCATCTGAAGAAGTCGTTTTTAACGACGAAACGCGTTATACTATGTAGTGAATAAAGTCTAAATCATAAGTTCAATTGTTTGAATTTGAGTTTATATTCATCTCTTCTTCTTAATCCAGAAAAAAATACGATTTCACATATGTATACACACAACACAAACACACTTACACATAAATATATAAATATATTGAAAACCATTCTCTCTGTTCTCGATACAAAACAAAAGTCATCATTTTCATCATTTCAAAGAAAAATTTGAAAAATTTCCTTAAAAAGAATATTTGAATCACCAAATTTTTTTTCTCATTATGGAAGATGATGAAATATTTTCTCTCTATTGTCGTCACGGCTCTCTGTATAGACTTCTTGTGTATTACAATATTGAAATATATACAAAACGTCTATACTGGATGCTGTTGCGTCAGAATCAATCTGGAAAAAGACGACGACGCATTCACTAATATCATATTGTTCATAATACTAATACTAATATCACTGTCATAATACTGTACATAAGAAGGATAAAATTAGGTGATCATATCCACCTGATGTATACAATTTTTCGTTCTAGGTTATATTCCAGAAGCTGCAGAGATGGAGTTCCGAAATGAGGATAAGCACATGAATCTCTTCTTCAATTATTCGGAGGATCAGCAGGCACGAAAAATCGCTACTGCGACTTTGAGACTCCACCGTGTACCATCAGAGAATTTCGGAATTTCCAACACGAACTCCAAAAATTGCACTACCAAATCTAACGAGCAGGAAAAACGTTTGCGAGTGTCCCTTTATTGGTATATTAAGCAGCAGAGGAATAAGAGGAGAGGTAGGAATTGTTAGGAGTGTTATATTCAAACAATTCAGAAATGTTTAACGAGAATTCTTTAATTCAACACTACTTTTTGCAGCATTCAGGTGTAAAAACATTAGAGAAAAATCCGTCGCCATTATCAGATTACACTATTCTATGTATTATTAATCTTTCCAATTTTTTTTTTTCTACTTTTCATTTTAAATAGTTTTCTTCAGTAAAAGAAGAGGATTTTTATATCAATATGATTTGTAACATATTGACATCAGAAATGTTTACGTTTGTTGTTATCATTCAAGATGACTCATAAAAAAATATACAATAACCTGCAACATCTTTAACGTTGAACATAAATGAAAGCAGAAACAATATGAAATATTTTCAGAGCTGAAATAACTATTTTTCAGATAAAAAGCATTCATAAATAAACCTCTGTATTTTGCTTTTATTTCAATATGCATTGTCCAACCTTTCTCTAATACATCATTTTTAATACTCTATCACTAAATTGTTTTTTTAATGTTTGTTATTCGATTACGTGATATACAGACCCAATAATTTCTTCAGGTTTGGTATATATAAATGTCAAAACTGCCAGATAAAAAGGATGTTTCAACATATTTCACCTCTAAACTCTTATTTTTTTCGTGGTCTGGACAAATGTATTAAGGACAAAAATTTGTTTCTTTTGCGATCTAGGCATGGCCTGACGAAATTTTGTCTTACTGATATAGAAAATATGCGTAGTGTTTACCATTTTACATACAAAAGCTTTTGGCAGGTAATAACTTGAAATAATCTCTGAAAATTTACGAAATTTCTGACAGATGCAATTACTTTTGATATTTTACTGAAGAGTTATCGGCTGCGCTCACTGCTTTTTTTGTTGTTCGGTCAGTTTTTTGGCCTCCCTGCATATGAATAATCAAGATATGTAGGATCACGTTCAAACTTCGTAATAACCAATATAATACTTCAAATATTGAACAAAGCAGCAGATTTCTTGTGTATCTTAACACTCTTATATGACTACTACTAGCGATAAATCATTCAGAATATATAACCTTATAGTACCACAGTCTTATTTTTTTAATTCAGTGGACCTACAGTTTAACGCCGGTTCCGAACGGCCATTGGCTTGGGCTTGTAATCGATGTACATTACCCAGCATATTTCATTATTTAAACTACTTAAATCATAGACATACACAAACACCCATGCCTTCAGCGGAGCTCGAACCCGAGTTCTACCGCACCATAATCGGGAGTTCTACCGACTAAGCTACGGAGACCGGCACCACAGTCTTCTAACACACTATAATTTTATAGTCTATTCCATAGTTCTATACCAACAGGACTAACATCACATAATGAACATTCTATTTGTATGCTTCGTCGAAATCTCATGTCTCTTGTCTCGTATGTGCTATTAGGCCTGCAAGAATAACAAGAATTATAGCAGCATTTGCCCTTGTGGCACTTATCATTTGAAGTCCAAATACAAACAGGTCAAAACCAACTACACTTAAATATGCCAATTAATTTTATTAGTGATAATGGTAATTCTGATAAAACTGAAATATGCTCACTAAATCAAAAGTGATATAAGCTTTGTTCGCGGTAAGGATTCTGAACTGATTCATAACTGATTCGGGATTGATTTAATACGCATGCTCGGTTATGAACTGGTTCGGAATTATTTCGACCCGCGAACGATTTTATGACTAGTTTAGGTAATTTTCAAATCACGGTTGTTCTCATCGAATTATATGCCGTACACCGCTTGCAATTGTCATTCTAATCAAAAAACAATACAATAACACATTATTCTATGGAAGTCGACTTATAAGTAAGCAACCATTTTCCAATTTATTTATTTTCGAAAGACATGACTGGAATATTCATCTAAAAATATGTATATTTTTATTGAAGATAAACTTAAGCGTAGATCAATCATATAACTTACTTGCTAAAACAGACGGTATGAATTGAAATATGAAATATGTAGTACACAGTAATTGCAGCCAAATGAAATACAGGATACTTAAGTGAACGAACTCTTAGTTTCCGTTTCGTTTCCATGTGGATGTATAAACAAATCATAGAAATAATTTTCTATGATACCAATCGCCAAACTATCGTGAATGCGCAAGTCCCCGAACTTACAGTTCTAGATTAATCCTTCGAACCAATTACGAATCGATTCCGAACCAGTCCCAGTTTATCCGCGAACACAGAACTGTAACTAAAAGTTAGGAACTGCGTGATCCGCGAACGCCAAAATTCAACTGCGCATGCGAATAGTTCTGAATCGGTTTAGAATCCTTACCGCGAACAAAGCTATACCTAGATGTTAATATTGGATTGTGAATTCGAATTTCAGTTGAAGAGGTTTGTCACTCTCATTTTTATGATATCTTAAAGCTCTTCCTCAATATGTTAGCTGTTAGCCTTACCTAGCTTCACAAGTTCATTGCGAAAATATTTTATCGAATTTTTTTTTGACCCTCACTATAATTGAAGTGCAAAATCGAACATTTTCGCCATATTTTTCTTCATTTCTTCCGTAAAGTGAAGCACTCAGTTCAATCCCCCCAAAAATTACGTGACGTGCCTCGTACTGAAGCCCTTGAAGAAATTAGGTCCAGGAGATTTTTCTCTTAAGGGCGACCAATTGAGTTTAAGGAGATCTGAGCTGAAAAATGAAATCGAAATCACCATCCCTGTGGATCGTCACGTAACTACACGGTAGATCGCAGATAAGTTAAAGGTTTCGCATACAGTCATTCAGAAGCATTCGCAACGATTTGAAAGAAAATATCTGTCAAAGTGCATGAATTGCAATTATTGCTTAAACGCAATGAAGTTGATCCTTTTTCGAAACAAATCGAAACTGGATACGAAAAGTGGCCACTTATTTCGAACACCACTTATTTCGATCCCTGAACAGCTGCCATCATAGTAAAATTTTCATGATATTGACGCTTTAAACTTTCATTTGAATCTTTACTTAATTTTTTTGAACAAATCGACGACTACTTAATTGTCAACCCATACATGTATGAATAAGGCCATTTTTTTTCAGGGAAAAAACGTCTTAGTGACAGTCGAGTGATTTCACTGAATGATCGCTATGTGGAGTTGGACGTGTCTAGCGCGATTTATTCTTGGACAAACGAAGGAAACTTGGGACTGACGATTCAAGTAGAGGATCAAGACGGAAAGACCCTCAAGACCGACAAATATTTCAGAGGACCAACATGTCTGGTGGGCGTGTGTGAGTTTGAATCTTAACAATATTAACCGTGTGATTTGCTAAGCATTAAATATTAAAAGCATGTGGATGACATCCAGAATGTACCAAATGGCACTATTAAGTGATTACTGCGTGATCGCTGAAAATAATTATCTACATTATATATCCAAGAAAAAAATTATCACATATAACAAACTAGTCTCCTTGTGTACGATGTTTTGTTTGTTCTTCTGTTCTCCTACGGGTATTTTTTCCAGTTGTTGTATGTGAAATGTCCATATTTTTAATGATATGATAAAGAATCGAAATTTCATCTATCGTTTACGAGGATTAATAATTACTATAGGACTATAGAAACAATCCAAAGAAATCAATAAGAGAAGAATGAAAAATACGATCAGTCATTGAATTATTTACCTATCACACAATTTTTTTCAACCAATAATTATTGTCATTAACAATCACCAAATGGTGCCTTTATCTATGAACCACGTTCAGAACATTTTCAATTTATTTTCATAAAATTTCACAAACAGAGTATGTAGAATCTATAAATTCTATTTTTATATATATTGTATTGGTATATATATTGACAAAGTTTATGCCTTTCGTTCAAGTTCAAAAACAATCAGATATATTTTTGACTTTATGTGAAATGATTTGGACAAAAAATAGAACTTTGAGTGGAATTTCGTATATTGAAGGATGATAATATAAATTATGACTCAAAATCGTGATATACAAAAATAAATAATAACAGTACTAATTTCTATGCAATAAAATGAAGTGATTCTCATTATTTCGTGCATACATTGTTGCCAATAGCGGTTATCTCGGATAATTATGAAAAATGTCATTCATTGCTCAAGTTATATCGATAATAATATTTACCAATATATTGTTGAAAACTGCATTTAAAAAAATAAATTAATTTAATTAAAATTATTGAAATTGATAACTTGGCCTTTGCCATTTACATTTTGAAGATAACTTCATGTAAATGTTGTCCGCGGCTCCGTATCAAATGGTCCATTCGGAAGGTCCAATTTTGCGTCCATTTTTTCGAGCATTTCGGCCTGTATCTCACGAATTACTCGTGTTATGTTATCCTGTAAGGCTTCAATCGTGTTCGGCTTGTCCACATACACTAACCACTTTACATTAATTCCACAAGAAATAATCCAGAGGCCTCAAATCGCATGATCTTGGCGGCCAATTCACAGGGTCATTTCGAGAGATAAGCTGCTCACCAAATTCATCCTTCAACATGTCCATCGTTTCACGAGCTGTGTGGCATGTGGCACCGTCTCGATGAAACCACATGTCAATCAACTAGCCAACTGGGCAAACAAAAAGTTGCGTATTATGGCTCGATATCGTTCGTCGTTGACGGTAACGTTTCTTCCAAGGTCGTATTTGAAAAAAATGGACCGATGATGCCATCAGCCTATAAACCACACCAAACTGTAATTTTTTGGGAAGCATCGGTAATTCTTGTATGGTATGTGGATGTTCATCACTCCAGATGTGCGTTAAGCCAGAAATGAGCCTCATAGCTAAACACAATTTTTTGATGAAACAGCGGATTTTCATTAAGCTGTTCTAAGACCCATTCACCAAAAATTAGACGTTGTGATAGGTCATGCGGCTTCAGTTCTTGCAGAAGTTGAATTGTATTGACTTTCAAAGCCAAATCAACACGTAAAATGTTCCATGTGGTTGTGTAACACATGCTGAGTTGCTGAGAACGGCGACGATCCTCATTAACACTGTCTATTAACACTGTAACTATTTCACGATCCTCATTAACACTGTACTTTACGGCTGCAATATTCTCTTCAGTACGCATTGTACGCATGCGAGACAATGGTTTAATGTACAACAAAGTGAACTTGGTGCGAAATTTGGTGATAACAGCACGAATTGTTGATTCACCAGGTCGGTTATGACGACCATAATATGGTCGTAACAAACGATACACATTTTTCACAGAGCACGAATTTCGATAGCAAATTTCAACAATTTGCAATCGTTGCTCGTTTATAAGTCTTTCTATGATAAAATGGCAGAGTAAACTGAAAACTCTTTTTTCGACAGATGACGTTTGGATGCCATTGCCAACCAGTGACGCCTACCTGAAAAACTTAACTCTTAAAAAATTAAAAAATCACCCGATATATTCAAATAGCGGACATTAATTTCATCAGTTAATTTCATATCTGAATTAGGTTATAAAATTTTGACACATTCATAAATTACGAAGGAATGAGAAGTAATAATAAAAAAAATTGGTTGCTTATTAATTTGTAAGAGACAAAGAAAAATTCTATTTCAAAAATGATGCGTTGTATATAGGTAAATAGAAGGGTATAAATCTGGTGAATTCTGGTATTGATTGGTGAATTTCCGTAGAACGGGCATGAAAAATTCATCGTATGAATAAAGTTAATTGATAATGATGGTTATTTCGAAGATTCTTATTAAAAAAACTGAGACCATTTTTCGGCATTTTTCAAGAAATTTAAGTTGAAGAATGAACGGCAGGAGCATAGAATGGAAAGTAAATGCTCTTAGTTAATAAAACTGAAAAAATTTTCCAGATAATATATTCTTGCTAATACAGATTCTGTTTCGAGGTTTTCCATTGTATATGGAAAATTATTTTAAAACTTCTAATTATATCGAATACTTAATGTACTCGTAACTAATATTTTATTTACAGAGCTTTATCGATTTTAATTTGTTTTTATAAGTAATCACTGTTGTTAGAATAATTTTCGAAGTAATCTTATATGAGCTTTTTTGAATGATGAATATATTCTTATAGCAACACAACGGCCGATCCCAACAGCCCTCATGGACAGCGCTCGAACTCCAGAACAGTTTTTCCGCCTTCTGGGAAGAAATACAACGGCGCCCTTTCCTAGTGATATACTACTGCTCCCCTCCATTGACATTTGCACTCTGGGATTTCCCGTAAACGTGACTGACTTCGATTTAAAAAATCTGCGCACCAACGCCTGCAATCTGCGCACGATCCGTGATCAGGCGCAGAAGCTCCTGGAAAAGGACATGCTGGAACGGCTGGTAACGTTGCGCGCGGAACTGAGACCACCAACCACAACGACTCACAGACACCTGAGGCATCAGAGAAATTACAATAACTTGGAAGAGAAAATCAAGAAAAGCGATACTCAAATATTGATGACCCGAGCACAGTTAGCAGAACTCTTACAGAGTTTGAATTTGACTAGTTATACTTGATAAGTTGCAAGAATAATTTGGAGGAAATATAAACGAGAATTTTTCGGATTTAAGTTGTAGATGTGTGAACGCGTATCGATTAAGGCATAGCTGTTTCTACCACAACAAAATATTATTCCTATTCAAATGATATCTTTTTCGAAATATATTTACAAATGTTTTTAAGTGGCATGTCTGATGAATTCTAAAATTAAAGTGAATTTGTATACTGAAGCAATCTAACGTGCTCGCTTTGATGTCTTCTGCTTAAACGATTTTGCGTTGGACTTGACGAAAGATCATTTTTTCTATCTATCTAAACTGGAATATATAAGATGTAAAATAGATAAAGATGTGAAACAAATATGAAAATATCTGTAACATTTATCCGGTCTGTATCAATCTCTCGTCTAATTCTACAGACATTTCGCCTATAACTTTGAAATATTTACAGCCTTTGTGCAGATGAAGATTTGGTTAATACCCACTCTAGAATAGCAATTCTCAAACTCTCTTGGAAATAGATCCAATTTTGAAACCGAAACATTTTCACACAGCCTAAAATGAACAAAAATAGTTTATGATCATTCTTCTTCAAAAATTATTCAATTAGGCTAGGAGTGGTGTGTTTTTTTTATCATTGGCGGTATGGACGTAGCCTCTTTTGATTGCAGTTATTCTAGAAAATTCATTCGTGCAACAAGATTGAATCTCATAGTAGAGATGATATATCCGAGAAGTTGTCGTAGATATCTATTTGTTCACAGCCAAGCAAAACTTTTTACCCTGTCCCTTTATATGAGCTTTCCGAGTAATCAAACACCATTTCAATACAAAATAGCGACTTTGGTGTTCTAACAAATATATAATTATCGAATACAATTCCAAAATAAGCAATGTCAGTTAACCTATTGCTCAACACTTACTAGGACATTGTTAAAAATGATATTATAATTGAAAACACGAAGATGAGTACCAGAAATATTATTAAATTCATTTGACATACGTTGCAGGGTGCTAATTCTTTGTCTATTGTATTAACCCTTGAAAATTGTTGAAAAAGTGTTTTCAAGTCAAGTTTTTCGAATTATAACTAATGATTCAACTAAAAATAACTAATCTTTATTCTTTCTTGACATAGATAATGAATATTTTTATACTTCTTATTTTAGTGCTTTTGTCCTAATGATCACAAAGACAAAATAAAATCTTTGAATTGGAGTTTATACGAGTGGTAGATATTTAATTGTTCGGTCGTTAATTGATTATGATTATAATATGAAATATTGCTACCTCAATTTCTCTGTGAGTATGAAATATGTCCGATGAAATGGATGGAAAAAGGGTTTTTGCGTAGAATATTTTGGTTGTTCAGAGAAGAATTAGTAGAAGTATTTTCAATGAGCTATTTCAAATTTGCTCGGTTTTCAAATTGCAGGTAGTCTATAACGGCGTCCATTTTCAAACATTGTTTTTGCCTAGAAGCATATTCGATATTTGTATATTTTACTTTTTCCATCCATCATCATTAATTCTCATTTATATTTTTTTTAATATAAGAAATCTAAGACTGCTTTTATTGTAAGTATTTTTATAGGTTTTCATTCTATTAAGATTTTATTTACTAATAATACTTTTTCACATTAGATTTCGCCTATATAAATTTAACCATGGACCTTCCAATAGGATCGATGATAGTTAAGCAAGATGAAAATTATAATTTTGCTGTGTTACTTTTACATGAACTGAATTAAGGCTATATATTATTGATGATATTTAATAAATAGAAAGTGAAAAAGTTTTATAAATGTAAAATAACTGAATTAACAGGATACCATATAATGAACTAATCAATTATTGAGCATCGACATATCGTCATACATATCGTACATAACAGAAAAAGCTACAAAATATATTTTCACTTTTTATTTATCTTGTATAAAGTGGAGCAGAGTTTGTAAATAGGAGTGTTTTAGAATATAATTGTTCAAAGTTTATTTTTGCATAATTTTGAATTAATCCAAATAATGTTAATTTTTTCACCAGTTGCATTCGTTTTAAATATTTTGTTTTCACAAATATAGTGTTATTTTGAGAATATATTTAGTGAAATTAGATTATTTAGTGAAAAATAAAAGTTGTGAACAATGACCAAATTTTACTTATGTTGTCAATTTCCTCAGGTTACACTTTCATAAATTTTTCTCTTTGTGTCAGAGAGAAACAGTTGTGACAAATAAGTAATGAAAAAAATATGAATTGAACAAGAATGAAAAGTTTAATGGAAATCGAATGCTGGGAAAATGTACTTCAAGGGAATGAAATGAAATATATTTTATAAAATAAAAGTATAAATAGTTATAAATTATTATTATTACTTCAATTCGTGTAGTATAAGCCAAATTAATCATTGGCTAAAAGCAATCAATTTTTACTTTGTTTCATAGCTTTTGCACTCCCTCTAGTTCGAAACTTCGCCAAACCCATATATCAAACATCAAGTTTTTGGACACGAAAACTATTTTTCCATATTCTTCTCAATAAGGCTGCTCCCATTCTCATTACCACTTCAATAAATATATATTTAATATGAATGATAATAGAAGTCAGTTTCAATATTATTAGGCGCAATAGTATTTAATAGAATGTCATCGAATCCGAACGCAATTTGATTGACGTTAATTCAGTCGTATTTAGCAGATAGATTTTCTTAGTGGCAGTGGGGAGAGAGTATTCGAGCGTGTGCAATGTAGTGATCGGAGTACCACAGGGCTCAGTACTACGCCATATGCTTTTCCTGGTTTTCATCAACGATCTTCCCGATTAGGGTCGCCCAAAAAGTCTCGCAGTCCTGAAGTCTGGGTCTTGCATTTTAAGAGACTTGATGTTGAAAAATGCAAGACCAAGACTAAGACCGCCTAATTGAATGCAAGACCAAGACTCACCTTGCAAGACTTAAGCAAAAACAAGAATTCCTACTCATGACTGTCATGAGTAGGATTATTTATTGATAGATAAATCAATGATGATAAATATGGACTGATGATTCCTAATTATGACGAAAAAATTGTATCCTATTATCATTCATCAAGATCGATGAATTTTTCGGAACGCACCTAATATTCACTCTCGAAAGTGATGGGTTCGTTCTCGTTGACAACATTTGTGTAGACAGCTGCCTGAGAGTTTTATTTCAAATATTTCGATATTTCGATTAAGAGCCTCGGTCTTTACTATATATATATATATATATATATATATATATATATATATATATATATACATAAATATATATATATATATATATATATATATACATAAAGTAAAATACATAAAATATGATTTTGTCGAAAAAATCAATATAGCAGCTTAGAAGCATCACCTTGAAAGGAATTTAACATTATTATTTCTATTGATACTGCATACTATATTCAAAGAGTTTTGATACTGAATTATAAGAATTATTCTACAAATTTATACTACTTTTGTCATTCTTTTATTTCTATATTATTATGAAGATTGCTTGATAATTTACCATAACAATATATACTAAATTAAATTAAACTCTTGGCTTAATGTTTCACGATTATATTTAACAACATGAATTTGTCAACATGTTTCGAGCGTGAGCTCATTTTCAAGACTAAAAAATGCATTTTTTCTCGTTCAGAATCATAGGAGCACTGCCTTTACGGAATCGGTTAATTTCAATATGTTGTGATCGCTGTTTTTGTGTTTGTAATTCTGTCATAGCAATACGACTATTTTCTTGATCTGTCCCTCTCTGGTCATCAGTGCGGTTAACACGTGCGGAAGTTTTTCGCACATTTGATTGACTGCGACGACGACGAAAGTCAGGTTCGTCTCCCCCTCGGCATCGTAAATTGTAATTAATCAAATTGAAAATAGTTCCCGCTCACGAAGCAGTAAAGTGCCACTATCACAAAAGATCAACAAAAATAGCACATAACTTGAAATGTCACTATCACTAAGGATCACCGAAGTAAAGAAAGTTCTTGCGCACGTAGTAATCATCACTCACAAAGAAGGATGAACTCTTTGTCTGAGGTATCAATCGACATAGAGGATGGATCGACATATTAGTTGGTTGTCAAATGTCAAATATTATGGTTGCGTTTATAATTTTAATTCGTGACAAAACTTAAGATTTATCAATATACATAAAAATAATCTGATTGATAGTTAACAACTGTAGTTAATCTAACCACAGTTTAGTTAGCTAAAATTAAGTTTATTTTTCACCTCCTGAGAATAAATATGCAATTAAAAAGATTCTACTTGGTTAATTTCAAACTATTCTTTCAATTTGATTTCTGAATGACGGAAGACACATCAAAGGACAAACAAATTTGTTGATTTTATTCAATTCCTAGCATATTCATATTTATTAAATAGTGTTGGCGTTTACTTGATGTAAATCCATTATAATTCAATATAAACTTGAATTCAAACAGTTGAACTTATGATTTACACTTTATTCACTCTACTACATTTGAAAATTCTCTCTGATTGTACTGGATTTTGCAGTCTTCTGATCCACGCTTTTATTACTTGAATGGCCCCTCTACTTGCAGAACTGCTGGTGTCATCTGTCCTTAGTTTGATGTATTTTCATGTTCATTCACCTTTTAAACCTTCTCTCGACTTTATAAATTCAAAAATAATTTCTCACAAATAATTCAAGACCAAAATTAGCCAAATCGGTCCAGCCATTCTCGAGTTTCAGTGAGACTAACGAAGAGCAATTAATTTTTATATTATAGATTACCTTTTTATGTGAGGAACGTTGATCAAGTTAAATTTAAGAAACATATCTAAGGGTTTTTATTGCGAACGAATGGTAAGTTTTATTTACTCTGTGATGAGTTTTCAACAGATTTTGTTCTGGATATTTAATTACTGTTTTATTTCTACTTTTATTGTTTGGTTTCTACTAACTTCAACTCCTTTTGCATATATGCTAAAAATTTAACAATTCCATCAATAAATATATAATCTTCCTATTAAATGGCTTTATGCAATGGAGTGATTTCTTCTTCGATTTGAAAGTTCACATCGCTGTGGTACTGCATTTTAGTATGAGCATACAATATTCTTCGATAATAATAATGATAATAATAATAATAGTATAATGAATTTAATACATAAAATTTACAAATGGGTTTTGCAAGGAATCGATTGACACTATTATAAATGCTTCCTACTATTTTAAAGAGAACGAAAACAATTCATAGCCTCTATAATTATATGCCACTAATATTGCCGTTGAAAGATAGCTGCTAAATGTATAATTACCAAAAAAGAAGATAAGATAAAAATATTTAAATATTAGAAGCCTCATTTATTATTATTCGAAAATATATTTTATAAATTATTGAATTGCGTGTTTTTAAATTCATGTTGAATAGATATCAAATGGTGACAAAAATATTCACTTCATTTATATGGAATTCCCGTTATAATTTTTCATTATGTTTTGGGTTAATTCAATTTTGCTTGTATCAAATTGCAATTAAATTAATTTTTGAACATTTGTTGATATTTATTTCTTTTCTCAAATACTGAATATTTAATTATCTACTTATTCAAGTAAATACGTACCTTCTCCAGGTGTCAGTTTTACAACTGAGGTTGCGTTTCATAATCGTATTTTCGTGTTGGGAATTTCCTTTTCCGCATGAATTTTTTTCAATATGCAAAGGTTGAAATGAATACTCAAATTGATGTTATTGTGATGGGGCCACAGATAGGTATTAGTGGGGTGAGTAGATAATAGTTGTTGTAGTATTTATATATATATATATATATATATATATATATATATATATATATATATATATATATATACATATATATATATATATATATATATATATATATATATATATATATATATATATATATATATATATATATATATATATATATATATATATATACTGAGACTCTTAATCGAAATATCTAAATATTTCAAGTAAAATTCTAAGGGAGCTGTCTACTCAAAGTTTTATCTGGAATATTTCGATTAACAGTCTGAGTAATTTAAATAAAACTAAGTAGTTTTCTGATTTTCACTATAATTAAGTTAAAACGTAACAATATTGTTTCGCCAACACAGTGGCTTCATCAGATGTAGATGATAAACTGTCACCATTTACATCTGATGAAGCCACTATGTTGGCGTAACAATATTGTTACGTTTTAACTTAATTTTAATAAATCAGAAAACTACTTAGTTTTATTTAAATTATGCATTTAGATTTTCATCAAGATTATCAGCAAAACGTGGCAGAACTTAATTCAAACAACTAATCAACAGCAATTCTATATTTTGAACGCAATTCGGTTCTTCTTCAGGAATACTAAAAATATAGACAAGTTGTTAATTAAATAGCTAAAAATTGTAGAAAAAGTAAACCTACATCTGACATAAGTCAATCAACCAACAAAAACGACAAAAAAGTTATTTGCAATATAAAAGCACCATTGCTCAACAAAGTATGACATATATAAGCTTTATATTAATTTAAGCACTGGCGCTTTTATATTGCAAATGACTTTTGGATGACTTTTGTGTCGTGACTTATATCAGATTATTCCTGAAGAAGTATCGAATTGCGTTCGAAATATAGAATTGCTGACGGTTACTCGTTTGAATTAAGTTCTGCCCATCTTTTGCCGATAACCCATAAATATTTTTGATAGTCTTATTATCAAGGCAACACTCCCTCAACATATATGTATACATACGAAATTATTTTCAAAAAATTATTTTTAAAAATTATTCATGGAAAATCTTATACCTTTTCTAGTGAGAAGCTCTTCGGTATAGCTAAAGTGTTGGATATTCGACAATTATATGCTCTACAAGTCCTAACAAATATAAAGAGAAATAAAATCTCACTAGAGGTCCTGGAACATCGATACACTACCAGATATAAGGATAATACTTACATAGCAACCAGATGCTCAAAAAGAATTGGACAAAGATCAAGTACTTACGTGGCTGGCAAACTGTACACAGCTTTGCCACTAAGACTGAAAAATCTGAAATCTCGAAATTTAAAAAAAAAAATAAGAGAATGGTTGTTATCAAAGAGTAATGAGTTTTTAGAGGCCATCATGAACCAATAAAAGAGTAAAAGTAACCGTCATATTTATTTATATTTATTTATATTGGAATACAAATAAATTTTTATAGAAACGCAATTATGTCACGTACAGATAATTTTTCATGAAAATATTATCTCTGTGAAACATGTTTATTTATTTATGCTTATAATTGAATAAACTTTATTATTATTATTATTATTTTATATATATATATATATATATATATATATATATATATATATATATATATATATATATATATATATATATATATATAGGGTGTCCCTTAAATTTCAATGTCAATATATTTTTACGCATACCTTCTAAAAACTTTTGTACTGACCTAGTAAAGAAAAAAATATTAGATTTATAAACGATAACCCGTGCCGACTTGTGTTTTTAACTTGTCCATACAAGTTGCGCGGGTGCAGCGCAGCGACCTGTTACTGCGAGTTTCAATGGTCATTTCATATGTGATTTCTAACATTATTAGTGCGTTGTTGTTTGTTGTGTGAAGATGTCTGTGGAATTACGAAGTGATAAACACAATATTTACCTTATCGGACTGCCAAGCCACCAGATAAATGGTGCAAAATTACCATCTAATCGACAAGTTCTCTCCATATACGTGATGTCAAGCTGACAGTTAGTGAAAATGCGAATCTTGTTATAAGAGAGTGCATTATATTTTGGGAAAAAGCCAGAATTCCTACGAAGGCATTTCCTAACTGCGTGAAGAAATTTGTTGATTTATATCATGTTTTGAGGAAGCTGCAAAAAACCTGTAAGAAAACTCAGGTGACATTCAAGAACCGTGAAAATGATTTGGTAAAACACCTTGATAACTTATTCGATATTGCACATGCTGATGCCTTCGACAGAATGAACATAGAGGAAGACAAAGATTTTTTAAGGAAACAGAGAGAGGCAGGTCAACCGGGATGCTTAGGTGGAATTGACAAAAAATTAGCTGGAAGCTAAAGCCATTTCCACTGCACTCTTTGACTGGAACCTCCATGATAAAGTACAGATAATGTGCTACGATACAACAGCTTCAAATACTGACTGTTTCATTGGAGCTTGTGCTATTTTGAAGCAGACTTTAGAAAGGGAATTACTGCTTTTTGCTTGTCGTCATCATATTTATGAGTTGGTCCTTGAAGCTGGTTTTGAAACCAAGGTAAAGCAAATTACAAGTAGCCCAGATATTCTAATTTTCAAAAAGTTAAGAGATAATTGGATAAGTATTAACACCGATAAGATTGAGCCACCTCTGAATTTCGTTAAAGCACATATTGCTGAGACAAAAATTACATCTTCTTTAACTTTTTATTAAACTGAATGGAAAAACCTTTTATTAGAGACGATTACCGTGAATTGGTGGAACTATGCGTTGTGTTCTTAGGAGGAGATAGAATAAACAGAGGAATAGGGGACAGAGAATAAACTAAAACTCAGGCCCCCTAGAGCTTTGCATCAAGCGCGATAGATGGCGAGAGCGATCTATTCTATAAAAATATGTTTGCTTCAATCGCATCTTAAAATTACTGCAAAGGACAAAAATGCTCTACAAGATATTTGCTTATTTATCGTCACCTTGTATATTAAACCGTGGCTCGAATGCACAGTGGTAATTAAAGCACCTAACCAAGACTTATACTTTTTGAAAGCTCTAAAGGAATATGAAAAAGTAGACGCGACATGTTCCAAGGCATCCATAGGCAAGTTTGTTTATCATTTATGATATTTGTGTTAAGAAACAGTCATGTTATCACTCTTTGATGATGATGAAGAAGTTGATTTCAAAACCAAGACAAAAATAATCAATAATTTAAAGACAGATGAAAGTTCAGATTCCGCCAAACGCTATATGCCATCGAAGGAAGAAATTACGCAAAATTTCTTTAGTAAGCTTATTATTTTCTTGTTTCTTTCTTCAAAGTTTCGTGGCTTAGTTTTCGCTTTTTTAAACTATTTTTTTTTCTTCCAAATATGACGCTGGACTATTTTGTGACTCAAAGAAGCAAACAATTTCTATCTCAACTGCAGATCGACGACAGTTTTCTTAGAGAGGATGTATCTTCTTGGGGTGACAATCCTACTTTTTTGGAAGCTAAAAGACGAATAAGTCGTTTGAAGGACGTAAATGACACTGCTGAAACAGCTGTTAAATTAATGCAAGATTTCAATGGACTTGTCACGGCCGAAAAAGAGCAAAAACAGTTTTTGTTGCGTTGTGTTCAGGAACATAGAAATCTTTATCTAGACTGCAAAAAAACTACACTAAAGAGAAGTTACCCTAATTAATTATTATTATAATTTGTATTTAAATAAAAGTTTATGTTGATCTGATTCTATTCTTACTCATATTTACTTTATTCGTTGCATTTTAATTAGTTTCGGATCAAACCAAAATGTCAGGCCAAAACACCATTTTTTATTAAACTTTAGAGCTCGGTCGGCACGGGTTGCAATCATGCTACAAATATGAAATTCCATATTTAAGTACATTTTAGCATTTATAAAAAAGTAGACGGTATGCGTTTCGAAATTCTAAAAAAAAATTTTTTCGCTATATAAGGGGCACCTTACTTTCAAGATTAATTCGATAGATCACAAAAATTCATATTGTTTATTTTTGTGATAATTTGATTATATTTTATCATATCTAATGAATTCCCTAAAAGTCTTGAACAGGTTCATGATAAGTTTCTGGAATATAATACACTATAATAGAATGTGACTATCATAGTAGTACTGCCGATTCTGCATTTTTTCATATAAATTTTAAATTCTAAATGCAAATTTGAAATCTGAATATAACATTCAATATATTCGTTTTGTGAAATTTTATTGTGACGATAATATAATATTTGAAGGAATTTTACGATCATCGAATTGCTTACATAAAAAGAGAAGTTACAAGCAATAGGTATTTGTGTTGGTTATTAAAATCATTTTCAAACAAGACACGTTTCAAAAATCAGATTTTTATATTTTCTATAGAACATCAAAAAGTCAGGTTTGAAAACCGATTTTTCTTTTCATCGAAATTTTCAATAAACGCGTTTGTTTCATGTGGCGCATTTATATAGGTACTCTGTATATATCAAGGTATATATCAAGTGAAACACTACTATAACTGTTGTCGACAAAACCAGTTGATGGTAATTGGTCACGTGTTAAGATTTTGTAATCATTGATTATTATTTTAGTCATTTAAAGTCTCAGGTATTTGAAAACATATTTGTTATTGTTTACAGATAAATGGGACTACTTAATTCGGTTTTTTAGATCTGTTAATTTGTGCTGCATATACCTTAAATTAATATTTCGGTTCAAAATTAAATCGAGATGTGAAAAGAACTCTGTGCATGTGGCACATCAAGTTGCCGTGTATTTATTTTTTCCAGGTATGCATTTAGATTAATTACTAAACATTATCCTTGAAAGTTTGAGATAAATGTAAGCCTTAAACAAGTTTGATATCAATAAAAATTAACAAATATAATGACATTGCACTACAGTTTAGTTATTCGTGAACCTCACGCTCGTATGAGTTACTTCCTTCAAATGTGGACTATTGTTTTTCAAAATAAAATTTTTACATCATTATTAAGTGGATTATTTATTCGTTTTTTACTGTAAGATGAATTGCTCTGGCGATTGTCAACGATAAATTCTACAATGATAAATGAATAATGTACATAAAGGTTAGGATTTTATCTGCTTTGGATCTGATCAGGTATGATGATTATAGTATTCAATTATCAGTTTCTACTGAAGAGAAATCTGCAATATTTCAGTTCATATACAACTTACGATTAATCAGTATGCCAAATGTACATTTCTCTTCATTATTCCTACATCAACAATTTTTAGAAACAAATCTAAAATATCTTTATATGTAGAAGCCAGTTTGATTTTTTGATACAAAAAAGGGAACTAACATAAATATTATCCTCTACAAATATGTTTCTCATAAAATTGTTTCCTCAAATATTTATACTTTGCTTTAACCTTTAACCTATTTCCAAGTCGCTCACTTCCTTATTTACTTTGATATAATAATGTAATAACATAGTAGTTATGTGTGAAGTTAGGTCATCACTTGAAGAGAATTGTCTGATATTTAACATGTATGGTAATATTTATTTGTAATGTCGGTTGGAATAAATGTAAATTTCAGTTACATTTAAAACCCGTAGTTTCAAACAATGAGTAATTTTTAATAAGCACCTCATTATTTTTTACGACTTTATGGTGTTTATCCAAGTGTTTTTAATTATGTGCTACATTCAAAAATTATCCACCAAGTGTTGTGAGAGAAATCGATTGACATGAAGTCATTGATATGTTGGTATTGATCTCTTTTTTGCTAGAAGAAGGCTGCAGACAAAATTATCTGATGAGAATAAGTCGTCAGATAGTTTCATTTATAAATGAGCCATTTTTTATGAAGTTTTCTCGATACGTCGAGTTCAATTTCCACAGATCGATTCAAGTGTCGATTGGGCATTTGAGGTAGCCTTCTGTTAAAGAAGAAGTTCAGGTTGCACCCACTTAAAAAATAGCCCGATAAGAATAAGTATCCTAATTAATATACCCTGAAAGAGTATACAACTTGTAACAAGAGTGTATCGTGTATCGTCCTATCTAATTTGTTTCAACGATATTGAAATGAGGATAATAATTTTCTAAATGCTACCTTTAATTTCCTCATATAAACTGCCACAAACTAATGAAATTATCATGTTGATAAATGTGCCAGTACAATGTTAAATGAGTTCCGAACCAAATTCTAACACCACGAAAAACTTCGTCAATAAGCTGGTCTGACACTGTACTCGAAAAGTCAGAACTACACAATAAAAACAGCAGAAATTGTTTCAAACAAAAAATGATTTAAAATGATGCATTTAAATGAAGAACTTTATCAAAGAAACCAGGTAAATCAAACGAAGCATATCACGTAAAACTATGTTAAATTTGTTGTAATATAGGTATTTGCTCATTTGAACCTCGAATTCAAATCATTCGGTAATGCAACAAACATGCTATAATTTTGTAACTGATAAGACCTGTAATTTTTCATTACAATCAACAAGGAAATCTGCTTCAAACCACTCGACAATGCACTAACCATTTAAATCATGATTGCGATAACATCCAGTTTAAGTAATTCAGATTGTATATTTCCCATTAAGATATCATTGAAATTTCAGTTTATCCTTCTGCAACACGTGCGTTTTTTGTCTTGAGACTGATACAAGATATTCTTCATAATCATGGTGAGGCTCATTTGCGATTATTGAATATAACCGTAACTTAAACGCTAAATTATATTGAATTATACTTAATAATAACTTTTATTTTCAGTTAATTTTTTTTCACGTGATAATTTTTGAGCGTTTGTGTTTTGTGTAACACTGCATACTTCTACTACATAAATGAATGACAAAATTTGGATACTTTTCTGATCATTTTCAAAGTTATTGACAACCTTCTCGTTGTCATATGAATACTTTCCATTGTATATATATTATTATTATTACGTTTGTTCCCCATGAGGAAATTGACTGAACTTGAATTCGCAATTATTAGGACTTTTGCTTTATCTTTTATTTTGCCTCCTAAAAACTCTTCATCCCCTGTGAATACTCTTTCTTCCTTTCATCTGTCCATTTTACTCCAGGTTGACGATTTGACTTTTGCTCAAACTTTACATGTGCGATTTTATAGCGACATTCAGTGCGAACTTCGAGATTTTTTATATTGATCTGTTGTAGATCCTTTTGGACCTATTTTAGCCACTCTGTTCCGCATTTGCTATTCATAATTATATCGACTAGTTTTTTCGGTATTCTGGACTGATTCATTCTGTAGTCATGTGCATAGAACTTTTCTCGTCGTTTTCTGATTTCTTCCGTTATCCTATTTGTCTTTTGATACAGTTCATTCTGAAGTCTTTTCATCCAATGCCGTTTCTAAAGATTGGCCCGTAAATCTTTCTGAGAACTTTTCGTTCTTGTTTTTCTATTTCTCTAATTCTTGAATGACCGTCTATAACCATTGTTTCAGCTGCGTAGATTGCTTCTGGAAGAATCGTTCTGTTATAATGCCTCAATTTGGCGCCTCTCCAAATGCACTTTTTGTTATAGTGAGCCCTATATATATATATATATATATATATATATATATATATATATATATATATATATATATATATAATGATTTAATTCTGTAATTTTTCATTTTTACTTACAAGGGCTCACTCAACAGTCAGTTTAAAAAACTGTCCTACAATAGAGGACCACAAATAATAATTTATAAATAATTATAAATGTAATATATATAATAATTCGAATCGAACTCTTGACTTACTGTTTCACAAATGTATTGAATGATAACACAATAAAATTACAACATTGAGTCTTCATTTTTTGAGCACACAGCTCATTATCAAGACATGAAAGTGACATCCCAGTATTGATTGACCATTCGTGAATCTGGAAACTAGTTATCGAATTGCCCGCTAGTGTGTGATTTGGAACGATAAGGCATAATATAATAATACATATGTTTATATTTTATATATATATATATATATATATATATATATATATATATACATATATATATATATATATATATATATATATATATACATAGGTTAATCATATTTAATCAAAATAATTATCAAGTTTTAGTAATTGCAGCATCTTAATTATGTTGATAAATATATTTACTTTGGTCATTCATGTAACTACTTCTGATAATATGAAATGTTAACTGGATGTACCTTTCGAAGATAAAATCGACTTGATAAGCTCATAGATTATCTTATATTGATGAATTCATAGACTGCAATGGCAAGTCATGCTATTATTTTGCAATGCCCCTATACTATCACACTGTAACAATATATTCGAATATTATCTTAGATTATCAGAAAAGAAATAATTTGAAGATATCGCTGTTGTCTACTAATTTGTTCAGTCATTCAATATCTTCATTTTCTGAATGATAATTTTAATTAACTAATAGATAGGTAAAGCGTATTGGCATCGTCATACACAAGTAGTAAAAGACTTTAGTGTCATTGTCCAGTATATTAAAGGTTACTAAACTGAATGAAAGTCGATTGTTCTTTTTATTCGATATGTTATCAACTTTAATAAGTAATTAATCGTTAATACTCAGTCAATAGAAATTATTCGGTGCTGTAATGAAATACAAATAATTTGATTGATTTCCTACAAAATGAATTTAGTATCGAATTGACTTCAATGTGGCAGTTTTCAATTTTCAGGCTAAATAATGTGCAATGAAAAGAGTTAAGTAAAATTGTTGTGGAATCTTGCAAGATGGATTTGGAAAGGCAAAATGTGATTGAAATGAATAACACAACAAGTTCGTTTGGAGAGTCTTCAGAATCTCTTAATGTAAGTAAAATCTAATAAATTTAAAAAATCCCTACATTTGGCAAACAAATTTATAAAAGTTATTTTCATTTCTACAAATAAATAAAAATTCCTGTTATGGATGACCGCTGCGGTTGGAACTTGTTTGGCAAGAATAGGTACATAGGTGTACCACGAATGCTAGATAAGATGGTAGATACATAACACGATGTCAACATACCTTACACTTTGTTATGAGGTGTACTTTGTTAAGGTTTGTTCAGAAAAAAAGGTGAAATTTTAATTTTTTTGAGATTTTTATTTGTCAATATCTATTTTTCCCCTTCAAAGTAATCCCCCTCAGATATAATGCACTTATGCCAGCGCTTCTTCCAATCCTCGAAACACTTTAGAAATGCGCTATTCGGTAAGGCTATCGATTCTGACTTTATCTCATCAATTGTGGCAAAACTCTTTCCTTCTATTGTTCTCTTCAGTTCTGGGAATAGGAAAAGGTCGCAAAAAATCTGGTGACTACGGTGGTTGACGCATGATTACGGTGTTGGTTTTGACCAAAAAATCACGAACAGGAATTGAGGTGTGGCTGGTGCGTTATCGTGATGCAGAAACCAAGATTTGTTTTTCTACAATTCCAATCGTTTTGGAGAGATTGCTTCATGCAAACATTGTATAACTTTCTTGTAGTATTACTTATCAACCTTACGACCTGTTGGCAAGAACTCATGGTGCACCAGGCCGTTGTAATGGAAGAAAACAGTGAGCAAAATCTTCACATTGATTGAACTTTTCAGCAAATCTGGATCGTCTTTGCGTCATTCAACAACTCCTGAGCGATACTAATGCTACGTTGCTTTTGCTCAAAATTTAGTACTTTCGGAGCAAACTTCACAGACACACGCTGCCCAAAACATCCGAGAAAATTGGATGGCATGAGCCGTTTGATATGCCAACATCTTCTGCAGCTTCCCGAAAAGTGATTCGACGATTCGCCAAAACCATTTTCTTCACTATTTCGATGTTTTCTTCGCTTGTTGACGTGGTTACAACTCCAGGACGCTTATAGTCTTCAATTAAACACTTTTTTGAGCAAAAGTAGACTTACCAAATGCCAGAGTCAACATTTTAAGTGCATTGGAGCACTTTGTTTCATTTTGAACTCTAAATTCAATACAGATTCTTTGATCTTTTCTTTTCAAATGTAAAAATATCGAAGAACAAAAGAACAAAAAACTTTCCATAATGGAATGAGCACAGTCCGCGAAGCCTTTTCATTTGAACAGACCTCGTAATTTTTATAAAAATGTTGAGGCTGTTAATATCATTTGCGAATGATTCTGAATTATATTCCGTCCGCATAATTTTAAGGATATATCTTGTTTCTAAGTATGTTTTTGAAGAATATATAGAGGGGAGGGAATCAGTTTATTCTCTTTTTTTTCATTTAGGTGAAAGGGCGAAAAAGTCGTAAAAGTAATGTTTGGAAAACTGATTTATACACATTTGCTTGCATTGAAATTATGTCGATTCATTCCAATTAAGTGAAAATTGAACAAAATGAATTTACGCAATAATTAATTTTTTTCTCATAAATTGAGGTTGTAGTTTTGTTTTAGGTTCAGCGCATGAGAAATTATGATTCCATCAATGGACAGTCAACGATGCAACTGGTCAAAGAGGAGGAACAGGAAGAAAGTTTTTTGAAGAAAAATAAATCAACTATATACAAATTCATAGTACTTTTATTGTTAATATCGTACTTTTTATGGGCCACGTACTATCAAATATTCGTTTTACGTAAGTTAACATTAATGTGAGATTCATTATAATACACACCAACAAGGCGCCCATTATAAACTTTGGTAACTTTTAACTTTCGTTTAGGTACTTGAAAAAGGCAATGAAAAATCATTATTTAAGGAGATTTGTTTTTCAATTCCGTTTAACGCCGGTTCCGAACGGCCAATGGGCTTGTAATAAATGTACATTACCCACCATATATCATTATATAAATTTCTCAAATCATAGACAAGCACAAACACCCATGCCTTCAGCGGGGCTAGAACCCGAGTTCTACCGCACCATAGTCGGGTGGGACAAGCTACGGAGACCGGCCTTCGTAGCTTAGTAGGTAGAACACCCAACTATGGTTCGGTAGAATTCCGAAGCTTGGTTTTCGTCAGAGTTTTCGTCTTAACCTTAATAATTCCTTGACATAAAGGAAATATGTATTTTGTCCTTTTACACTGGAGAAATGTGAGGTTATCTAATATAACCAGCCAAACATATCTTACTCGTGCAATTTAGCTCCCTTTTCGTTTTATATTGAATTATTAGATTAATTCATTTCTGAAAAAAAAACTAATATCAGCTACGAAGAATTTAATATTGAAAGTATCTATAAACATCTCAAATTATTTGATAAAATATCTGGATATGATATTTTCTGAAAACAAGTATTGAATTGAATATAAACTTAAATTCAAACACTTGAACTTATGATTTACACTTTATTGAATATATATTAAATAATAATAATATACTTTAAATATATAAAGTGTAAATCATAAGTTCAAGTGTTTGAATTTAAGTTTATATTCAATTATAATGAATTTACATCAAGTATTGAAATTTATTTTTTTAATGAGATCAGTATAAAATCAATTTTCATACCTGAACTTAGTGCCTATTTCGAATTTCAAAATTGATGTGAAGTTTTGATATGGAAATTAATGAACAGTTATATTGTTTGAATATTTTCGTAGAAAATAACAGCTCAATATATTTATTGTTTACAGAAACTAATGTGGATGCTACGCTATGCACCGGATATGGTTTTTTGATCATAGTTTACAGTTTCATAGCATTCGGCATCAGTTATAGCTATTTACTCGGACCTAGAGTAGTGCCACAAATAAAAACCAACGTATGGACTCCACTGACTGAAAAATTCCGTAACTCGAAGTAAGAAAAATAGAAATTTTCCTGAAATTTGGTGTCAAAGATCTTTCATTGAGAGAAATTGATTGGGAAATCTCATGCAAAAACATTATTCCTTTTCGAAATTTTAATTAAACTACTCTGAAATCGAATATTTGTGACAGGATGTAGAACTTTGATTTAGAATATTTTTGAAATTAGCGTGAAGGAAGAGTTGAAAAAACTGAAAAATATAGTGAGATCTGTATATGTTCAATTGGATAATTTTAAATTTATTGATTTTCAGATATGCTGCCATCATTTTTTATATAGTTTTTTTCGTCGCATTAGGTATTTTTCTCGCCATTGACACTGCAAATGACAGATACCGTCTGATTTCCCTTGCTGGATTAGCCTTATTTCTTCTCTTTGGTTTCGTGATGTGTCCATTCAAGTCTCATGTAAGTACTAACATTTTTTTTACATATCGATTTGCAAAATACTACTGCTATATATATTAGTGAATAATTTTTTTTCTTTTCATTTGTAACATGAGTAAGCAAAAACCCAATAATACATTAGGTGAAAAAAAAGATTCTTTCAAGAACTGGTGCCAAAAATCAAGTGTCAGTGAATATAAACAAATCTGAGATAGTTGTATTCTGTACAGTGGGGTCAAAAGTTACTGCTCCAATTTCTATGGATCTAGAACACTATATTGTAACGAATAACTGAACGAGAGTTCTGCGAATATACATTGATCAACATCTGAAATGGAATGAGCCTATTAATATCCTTAATAAACGTCTGCCATCCATGAGCTACACTTCAAACGTACTGAAATATCAAGTGGATATAAATATTCTAAAAGTGGTATAATAGGATAATTTCCAATCCCTATTGGCATATGGAATGCCGTAATGTAAAGCTAATAGTTCTTGTCTCTCAGACCACTGGAAACGGCACTCAGAACAATTCTTGGTCTTCATTTTCGGGAGTTTTGCCGAGGGTTTCTTAGGAAGAATAACATTCTGCCATGGGAATGTTTATGAATATCTGAAATTTTTCAAGTCCCAACTCATTTTCGAGAGCTGGAAAATAAAATGAAAACGAGACCATTTTGTTTTGTAATCAGAACATTTTCTAAAACTTTTTTATACTTCATATACGTAAATTCTTTGAAATTTAAATTGAATATTGACTGAGATATGAGCTCTTACGAGAGTTTTTGATCTTCGTTTCCAGGAGTCCTGCCCATGGGTTTTCAGGAAGAATAACATTCTAACTGTGATGGGAATATTTGTGAATAAATCCTTCATTTTTAAAGCAAACACCAAACTTATTTATAAGAGTTTGAAAATAAAAATAAAACGCCATCGATATTTATATCCGAAACATTTGTCTACCGTTTGAAATTAAACTCAATACCTGAACTTTTTCACTCCATAACATTACAGAAGATTTTCACCAATGCTTGTTATTAAAACATCGCATTGAAAATTTTTGACGTGTTTTCAGTTGGATTACATTGTATAATTTTGAAATAAATATAAATCTATCAATCTATCTACTCAACTTTAGAACGTGAGTACATTGAAATCCACTCAACACTGAAAGTGCTGTCAACAGAAATGAATTGGAAGCTTCTTTGACAAAAATGAGATTTTGTACTGGTGAATGACGAAATTCAATTTTTAGCGTCACAAGTTCTTTCTTTCACTTGGATAAATCTATAGATCAAGCACTCTACTTCAGAGAGACTCTAATGGAGGAAAAGAAACATTCAACACCATATATAATATAATACTCTTTTTAGCACTCCTTTTTTTGATCGAAGAATCCGCAAACAATTTATTTTCCATTTTATTTTCTCGAAGAAAGCTGAAAAAATATTGATTTCAATTTATAATATAATTCAATTATGTATTATATATATGAGTTGGTATATATGAAGAAATCTGCTATAAGGAAATTAATTTTAATTATACTCAATTTGATCACATTTTGTTATAGTAGATTTCTTCATGTGGACTATTGATAGCAACCTGTAGAAAGGAGAAACCGAGCGTCTACTACCGCAACCAAGATGACATTAGTTCATCAAATTATATGAAATTGTTCATAAACTGGAGTTGTAGAATATAGTACCTGAATTCATAAGGAAATGTGAAACTCTCAATGTTTGATGTATTCATGTTTTTTCTATTGATTCCTAAGATTTGAAATGTATAGTTATCCATGCATTAGGTATATATGCATACAACTTGAAGACGATGCCTTTCGTTTGTTGGACGTGACGCAACTGAATAGTGCCTTGTAGCATGAAACAGTGAATGTCTTGTGTTTCTAATAAATGTAGGCACCGATTTCAATATTATATAACATTTAATCCCTTTTAGACTCCATTATCCATATGATAATGGAGACATCATAATGTTCGTGATCCACATAGCCAGCTGTGCTGTAATACTCTTTTGAATAATTCGTAAAAAATTATCGAGCGAGAGTTTTACTATACCCTCATTATTGTTCTAATTCTAATACTAGATTGAATCAGTGTATAAATTATATTTCCTTCATATCCTGAGGTTCTGATGCATTGTTTTTTTTCAGTAGAAGTCATCAATTTTGTTTTATAGATCAAATGATCTGATTAGTCTTTCAGATCAGATCAAGGCTATATGAAAACAGGAAATGAGTTCATATAGTTATCTTGCTCATATCGTCGTACTTGTAAATATTCAATATCAAAAGTATACCTTTCTTTCGTTAAATTTTTAAAAAGTATGTTATAGCACAGCTGGAAAGGTAAAACATGTATAATATGATGGCTCCATAATCCTTTAAGGGATAATTGTTATAGATATTGAAATATTTGCCTAGATTTGTTGGAAACGCAAGACAGTTACTGTTTCGTACTACAAGGTACTCGTCAGTTGCTCCTCCGTCCAACAAACGAAAGGCATCGACTACAATTCTCAAAAATCCACTCATGAATCAGAGGGCAGAAATACGCTGCAATGTCATATGCATATATAATGCATACTTTACTATATATCTCGAATATTAGAAATCAATAGAGAAACATGAATACATCGAACACTGAAAATCCGTATCAATTCAGATACTACTTATTCTGCTACGACGGGACAACCGAGCGTTTCTACTGGCGCAACCTAGATGGATTTAGATCATCAAATTGGATGAAATTGTCAAGAGCATAGGTACTAGGATATTTATTCGGAAATCTTTTTGAATTAATCGAATGAATGTCTTAGCAAGCTTCGTATGTGAATATGTACGATGTGTAGCCACCATTATCCTTCAAGGAATAATTGTTGGAAAATGTTAAAATCAATACTCACACTTGATGGAAACACAAGATACTGTTTGAGTCTACGAGGAACTCATCAGTTGTGCCAAGTCCAACAAATAGATAGGCATCGACTTAAATTTTCATATATTCTCTTATAACTCAAAAGACTGAAATATATATTATAGAAATAATGTATAAATTCGCAAAATCATGAAATCGAATTAATTTGATTTTTCAGATAAAGTGGACCACATTGATCAACGGAATGGTTCTACAATTTACTCTGGCTTTACTAATCATAAAATGGCCTCCAGGAGAGGCAATTTTCAATTGCATAGGCGACAAAGTCACTACATTTCTGGGCTATGCTGCCGAAGGTGCAGCGTTTGTTTATGGCGACACTCTCATATATAAGGAAGGCGTGTTTGCATTCAAGGTATTTTACTAAAGCTTACAATGTAGAATGTTCTATGTGGGATAGTTCTAACATAATAAGCAGATCCCGCTACATCTAAGAAGATCCTGGGCTACTACAGGTCTGGGCCTCTGGACAAGTGCAGGTCCGGACCCCTGGACACGTACAGGTCCGAACCCTATACTATCTGAGCCCCCGGTCATTACTAAGTACATGCCACCCACTGATCAATTAGAACGATATATGTACATATGGAAAGCCATAGTAAAAAACAATATTTATTATTTTGCTTTTGATAAAGTACAAGTTTTCTGGCTCACTCCCTCGTAGTATTCGTAATTATATAGTATTTCAAATTTCTTGTCAACTCTGATAACATCACCAAGATGATCAGATCGTTGATTCTATGATTTTATGAATTCTTGGTGAATCGATTTGGATAATGATTGGCCGATTGATCCTTGATTATTTTTTTATTTAATTCTTGATAATGGGTTATTAACCCGAAAGATATGTCGGGTTTAATAAAGAATTTGTGGAATTTAGCCAAGTGTATTTAGCCAATTAAACGATACATTCGTTCTACCAAGTATTGTTCCAGTAACCGATGGAGGTATCTTATTGCACAAATACAAATTGACATTTTTTCAGTTAAAAATTCCAATTCAATTTATCAAGTTCAAAAATTATTCTTCCTGGAAAATTAATGGTAACATTTTCTAAATAATGTATGTTATTAGTTCATCAAATACCAGCAATCTGAATACCAATATAACCTTTGGACCTTTGAACACATAGGAGAAATAAGTATTACTCTTTAGTTCAAATTGCATATTAGGGTGTGAATAAAAGAACATCACATTTCAAAAATACTTCACACATAAAATTGGTACCGAAATGAATGAAAAAGTTATATTTATACAAAAAGCGTCAGATGGTGGATGTCAGTAGTCAATTTTCAATATATATCTATATATATATATATATATATATATATATATATATATATATATATATATATATATATAAGAAAAAGAATACTAGAACCTTCTAGAAAACTAGAATGTTCTAGAACTAGAAAACAAATTAGAACATATCCTTGATATCTTTCAAGGGATAAATGTTCTCTAACAATTATTTCATCATCTGCTTTAATTTTTCAGTCTCTTTGTACCATCTACTTCCTCAGTTTCATCATAAATATCTTGTACTACTATGGACTCATGCAGAAATTTGTGTCGGCTTTAGGAAAATTCTTCAAATTTTGGTTGGGTACTTCAATTTGTGAAAGTGTCAACAGTGCTGCGAATATCTTCTTAGGAATGGTGAGTAAACAGAAAGTTTTCTATTCTAATTAAAAAATAATTGTATAATATGATTGTACTCGTATGTAAAATTATTTTGAATTTTTTGAAATATTCATTTTGCCTGGAAGCAATTTATATATCTAGCTTCATATTTATGTTCTGTATCTGTTTTCATGCCTAGGATTTTTGAAACAAATAATAATGCATACTTGCACGTCATATTCTTCTTCTTTCGATCGTTTTCATTGAGATTTGAACAATAACTTATAGTTCAAATAAGTTTTAAATTGGACTTTATATTATTTGAAAAAGCATATATCCTTTCATCTTCATGAAAAACGCATCTATCGTGTAATGTAAAATATTATACTGAGGCTTGTTATACTTAATTCAATTACTTGGTGGCTGTTCTATTGAATGTTTTCAATTGTCGTTTAAACCAGAAATTAAAGTTGCGCAAGAAGAAATCCGCGAATAATTGCGGATCTCTTGGCGAAACTTCGTTTAAGTTATTGAATAGAAAACGCTTGGCTTATTTTTACAAAATTATATTGTTCTTACCTTTACAATTGTTCTGTGGTCTCACCCCATTTTCAAAAGTTAAACTGAAAAGTCTGGTTAACTTTTGAAAATCGGGCAACACCTCAAAACTTTAGAAATTGGTAAAACTAAGTGTGTTCTATTCAATAGGTATATAAAAATTTAAAAACCGCACTCGCCCCAAGGTAGAGGTCGGTCATCAAGCAGTACATTAGTTGAGTGCTTATGTTTTTATATTAACTGCCTAGTGTATAGTCAGTTGTCTATATGTTGGGCGAAGTATTGTTTATTATTTTGTATTTCATAGAAAAAATTCTAAGAAGGAACTTGAAACAGATAATATGCTTTATTGGGGAATATTTGTTTGATAAAAATGTGATAAATTTCATTTCTAATGTGGTCAATTATTGCTCAAAAATAAGAATATTTCAGACAGAAGCACCACTACTACTGAAACCGTTTTTGGCTTATTTGACAGACTCGGAACTCCATGACGTGATGACTTGTGGATTCGCAACAACCTCAGGTAATTTGATAACTCACCTTTGATTTTGTATCTGAAAAATTTGAATAGAGGGATAAGGACATAAATAAATGATGAAACCTGTATATATATATATATATATATATATATATATATATATATATATATATATATATATATATATATATATATATATATTTTTTTATATATATATATATAATGTTTTTAGCAATAACAGGCTCCTTTTAATATGAAAAACTTTATTCTCGTTGACGTTTCGTTGTATATCACAACTTTGTCAAAACTAATGAATAATTGAATTTTATGAATTACTATAGATATCAAATTTCTGGCTTAGCATTCGCTTCGGAAGTTTTAATAAGTTTTTATAAGCCAGAAATATTCCTCTGATTATGAAAATCAATAAGTGAGATACAAAAAACTAATTTGATTTTTCTGAAAAATGAGTTTGACATTTGATATCTATAGCAACTCATAAATTCAATTATTCATTAGTTTTGACAAAGTTGTAATGTAACAACGAAACGTCAACAAAAATAAACTTTTTCATATCAAAGAAAGCCTGTTATTGCTAAAAACTTTCGAAATAAAATATCTTAAACAGGCAATAAATATATATATATATATATATATATATATATATATATATATATATATATATATATATATATATTTAATTTAATTTAATATTTAATTATGTTTCATAATAATTAAGCGAGAATTCAATCTCAGTCATTGATATATATATATATATATATATATATATATATATATATATATATATATATATATATATATATATATATATATATATATATATATATATATATATATATATATATATATATAATTACATATATTTGAGTTTTATATATATAAAAATACATATAATATATTTTTTAATTAGATTAGAATTAGAAAGTAATTCATAAAATTCAAATATTCATTAGTTTTGACAAGGTTGTGATATACAACGAAACGTCAACAAGAATAAAGTTTTTCATATTAAAAGAAGTCTGTTATTGCTAAAAACATTCAAAAAAATATATATATATATATATATATACAGAATCAAGAAATAATGTAAAAGATTTGTTATGGAATCGATAACTATATTCCATATGCATGTAGGTATATTATTTCGTGATTTTCTTAAATATTGAATAAATTAAAATTTGTTTTTAAAGTGTGGAGATATAAGAAGCATTTCGTGATAACTAGCTTGGCCTTATACATTGATATAACGAAATATGATACAGGTTTCCTCAATTCGTAGATACGGAAAATTTCAATCAAGTAATTTTGAAAATGCCAATTCAAATCCGTTTATCTATTTAAGAACTACGATGCCATGGAGACAAACAAATCGGCACATCAATTATATAACTGTCGCTATATTTCCTAAAAGATGGAAAACATCATTCAAACTGAAAAAAATATAAATTTTTTCCCAACAGTGATGTAATGTCAATTTTTAATATTTTTAAAATTTGAGGAATGTTTATAATAAATATATTCATTCAATATTTTATGCTGTTACCGCCTTACGGAGAAAATCTGAGCATCAGTTATTCCAAATAAATAAAGTTCTTAAAAATAAGAACATTATGTTTTTGTTTCATGATATAGCTACGTATCGTTTACTAAATCTCATTGGCAGTATTTTCATCAATGATCAAAAGCTTTGAAGTAATACCAAAATCAATTGTTCAGACTGCTCTTATGCTACGTTTTTTTTAAAAATATGTTATGTTTTCAAGGAACCTACAGATATAAATAAATTGAAACGAACTGTTACAGGTACTGTTTTGGCTGCTTATATTACCTTCGGAGCAAATGCTTCCACTCTGATAACTGCAAGCGTGATGTCAGCACCATCTGCTCTAGTTTTTAGTAAACTAATGTATCCAGAAACTGAAGAACCTCAAATAACTCAGGAAAACGTTAGCATTGCGGATGTGTAAGTTGACAGTGCTTATAATTTACTAGAGCACGATTTGTAGAACCTAGAACTTATTCGGCTTAGTAGCCGAATAAAATTATAGTAATTAATTACTATTATAATAATAGTAATATAGTTGCCGAGTAGTGACTTCAGAAGCTTTCTGCTTACTACGGATGTTGGGTTTAACTCTGTTTGTGTTCTAAGGCCGTTCGGAATCGGCATTAACTATGGGTCCAAATTTAGAAGCTATATAGGTTTCTGTCCTATTTTCTGAACAAAACAATAATAATAATAATGAAATAAAGGAGAGACTTGACGCTGTAGCAAATAATGTGCATCAAGAACTGGCATTAAAATTACATCTTGTTCAGAAGGACAATATGCCTTGTTACAAATACATTCCGGAGCCAATTTTGGAGAATGACTAGTTTAGACTCTACTGGGATCACACCAACTTGACTGATAGTTCCCTACAATTGCCCTTACCTGCTATTGGTTGACAAAAGATCGAGGGAAGCTACATTTATCGAGGTGGCCAGTTCAAATGCGAACAACCTAATTGAGAAGAATGCTGATAAAATTTCAATATATCGAGAACTTAAAGTGCGAGTGCTGAGACAGTGGAAAATGAACGTGGTCAGGACTGTTTGACTTGAGATCCACTGGTTTAGTCCCGAAAAATCTCCTAAAAAATATCATAGATCTAGTACTCGCCGAACATCTCTATGAGGAATCGGTGCTACTTGTCACACCAAGATCTGTCAGAAAGTTTCTAGGACTTAACGGAAATCAAAGCCAATAACGTAGCCGTCGTGAAGATCGATGCCATGGGGAACGCTGCCACGGGCTTGATAACTTGGAAAGGGCTCCCACAGAGCTTAATTCCTCTGATATATACTCGTAATATCTGGGATAAGTGAAAGTTCCCCAGTGAGAGAGTGTTAAGCCGTAAAGCTTGATTTGCTTGCAAATTTCTCTCATTATTTATTACTATTCGCTTAGCTCTTATTGTGCTCATTTTTCAGACCTTACGATTCCGTGTTAGACGCAGCCATCACGGGTGCTTCAGACGCCATTAAAATGGTGCTCAATATAATCGCTGGCGTTATAGCATGTCTTTCGTTCGTGTACTTCTTGAATGGATGTCTCACGTGGATGGGAATATTAGTTGGTAAGAAATAACACTGGAAATTTTCTGAAGTGTCTATTCAAGTGCATTTTTGATATTTTCAGGTTACACTACCCCTCAAGATGCTTGGACCGTGAACGCCATCGTTGGTAAGCTCTTCATACCAATAGCATTTCTAATGGGAGTTCCTTATCAGGACTGTTCGAAAGTGGCGGAATTAATCGGACTGAAAACTATGGTCAACGAATTTGTGGCATTTCAACGCATGTCTCAGATGGTTTTAATGGTAAGAAAGAGTTAACCAATGTTATGTTAATATATGTTAATAACGTTATGCTGTTTTTATTAATTGGACAAATGACATTCCTAAAAATGTTTTCAAATTTTGATATTGCTGTAATATACTGATGCTGTTTTTCTCATTTCAGCCAAAATCGAAGACCATTGCCACATTTGCCATTTGTGGTTTTGCAAACCCCGGATCAGTAGGAATTATGATCTCGGGACTGAGTGCTTTGATGCCAAGCAAGAAGCCTGTTATCACTCGTCTTGTCTTCAGAGCAGCAGCTGGCGGAGCTGTTGTCTGTTTCATGACAGCTTGTATAACTGGAGTGTTCATTCCTACTAACGCAACTACAAGTTGATCTCTTAAGATATATATGCAAAACTACCAAACGTTGAACATCTATTTTCACAGCGAAAATTGTTATTTATATTTATCTTCCTATTTATATGATATACAATTGTTATCGAATTATTAAACAATATAGTTGTTTATTTTCTAAATAATATTTCAGTGTTCTTCTTATAATTCAAATATGAGACATTTATTTCGAATATGAACCTTATTCCGAATTAGCTACTGTAGTGAGGAATTGGTGTTTGATGTTATTTGATGTTCTCCGAACTAGCGCAAGCAAGTTACCCAAGTTACATCAAATATTCTATGAAGAGGGATGTTTTTATCATCTATTTATACCCAAAAACTCATTTTCATGATATAATTTTAAGTTATATCGCACACGTTTCTATTTTATAGGATGCATTTTTCTTCTATTCTTGTGCCGGTGTATATTGTACAAACAAAAAGAAGCATGGATACAAAAACCCATCTGTTCAGTAAAACATAATTAATCAATTTATAGGTCTGATAACGCAATGTGACAATGTGAACATTGTATTTCTTGAGAAAAGGTCGAAAAACGAACTATTTGATAATAATAATAATCTTTATTCACATTCAAGAAACAAATAGATACATCGAAAAATTACATGTACATATCAAATTCTTAGTTGAATGCGAAAAGAAGCTGAAAACAAATCAAAAAAGTTCAACTTCAGCCCCCAGAAACAAAAATAATTTGTCAACCATCACATAGACAAGCCTACTCTCAGAAAAGTAGAAACAAATACAAAAAAAAAAGGTCTCCAATTTCTCGAAAAATAATATAAAAATGAATTTGTGAAGTCCCGTCCAGTCACTTCCCCATCGCAATGCCACCCTACATGTTCATGAATCTGCCCTTCAACTTCTTCCTAGAAAGAGATAAAGAAACTTGATGTTTTAACTCAGTCGGTATCCTGTTGTATAAGGCAAAAACCTTGTAAATAAATCTACGTCTGAACATAGAGCTGTTCTGTGTGACGGCGGTGAAATAAGTCCGTTAAATCTCAAATTCGAGTTGTGTACATCAGTCCGGTACTTAATTTTATTTGTCAAATATGGTGGTGATCCAATAAGATCTAAAAACATCACCAGGCAGTGAAGTTTCCGTCTTTTTTCCATCGACAGCCAGTTAGCTTTTTCTTAACTTGTGCGAAATTCGTTCAAACTTTCTTATGCCATACACAAATCTTAAACAAGACTTCTGAACCCTTTAAATTCTTCTCTTATCCATAATATCCAGACATGGTACGTAATTAACGTCACAAAAATTAAAATGGTTCAAGACCAAAATGTTAGTTAATGATATTTTCAAACATTGACTGAGAATATGTCGGTGTAGATAGAGCAATTTCAGTGACATGTATGCCTTCTGTAGAAATTTGGCAACGTGCGTTTTAAAACGCAAATCTGTGGGGATGTGTATATACATCTCCAAATTTCTTGCCCTTCAGTTCAACACCGACTGTACAAAAGTTGTGTTCCTTCCAAAGACCATAACCGATGACTTGGTTGGGTTAATCTGTAAGACATGACGCTGTGAAGAAGAAACTAATCTTACAATATCATCTTCAATAAACTGTTTAGCCTGATAGCAATCTGATGGGAAGAAAGAGTAATACAGTTGTGTATCATCGGCATATTGATGTACCTTACAATGTTATATTGTTTATGTGAATACTAATCAATAATAGGCCCAAAATAGATCTTTGAGCAACACCACAACTGACATTTCCTCTCTCTGACCGACCTGCCGAAGTTTCATCAAACTCAGACCTATCACAGAGATAATTTTTATCATATCAATATTTAAGGCTATTAAAATCAAATCAACTATATTGAATCGTGTCACAAGATAAAACATTTGTGGTTTCGCCTCAAAATTAAGTCAATTTTTATCTATAAATAATTTTGAAAATGTAGGTAATCATATTAGATATTTTTAGGTATTCACATCAGATAATTTGGAGCTGGGAATTGATTCATTGTTTCCTTACATCCAAATTTTTGCGTTTCTATGTCATTTTTTAGTCATATTTCGACTTACAGATACATTCTCTTCAGGTGTTCAAAACGATTATATACCGTAAGAGGTAGTAATCCCAAAAGAATGTATTCAAATCTTTTCAGGTTTTGTACCATCAGGTGGAGTGATTATTACAAAGCTCTCCATATGATGGAAAGTTCAATTCGCATAAATTGTTTTACTGAATTGACACTTTTTTGTGTACTGTAGATAAAGTAATAGTAAGTATTATAAAAACAAAACTCGAATGAAAATATGGATAGAATAACTCCTTGTAATCCTTCCTGATGATGAGTCAATAACTTTGTGCCAGTACGAATTATTTTATTTGCTGGGGTTCGAACCCTGAACTTTCAAACTGCCTGAAAATCCTGTGAAATCTGTAAAAGATTGATAAAATAAAATATGTGATTTGCCGTTTAAGGATGATTCTCTAATCCCTTGGTGAAACATGGTGTACTACAATTTTAATGAAAACCTTAGTTTCATAGAATGCTTGGCAATTCAGCGAGTTTAACTTTTCAAAATGTGGTAACACCCTAAACCAATTTTCAAGAAATTTATATCGGTCTTTTAAGTTCAATATGTAATGATATTTCGTTCAAAACATCCTCGCTTGTAATTGAAAAAACAAAGGAAATTCACATGAGTGAATTGAATTCAATCCGAAAATTGTGCTTCAAGATGAGATATGCCATTATATGACTTGTCACTTACATTGCCGATGTAGCAAACTTGTATTTACCTAAATTTCATCAAATTCAAGTCGAAATTGAGTTCATAATTACGACTCGGAATTCTCAACTTAATTCAGTAAGTTTTGTCCATAGATCATTTAAAAAATCTGAGGTAATTTGATTTTTTTAAATTTTGAATAAAACTCATGTATATCACTAAACACGTGTTGTTTTTAGAGTAGTTACTACAAAAGTAGAGGTCACCAAAATTTGAAATATGGTTCATGCAAGTTGTAATTTTTGCCTTCCTCATTTCTTACTTTTCATTACCAGATTGTTCGCAGTGGACTCTAATTATGTTCCGTTCGGTACTTCGGCTTAATCCTGAATTGAACTATTTTGAGTACGACTGTCATTTCTTTCTCAAAATCAACAAGGAAATGAGAGAAAATCGAGATCAGTCTCAGGGAGTTGTCCACTTCAGATTGCTTTTGCTTTCGAGAAAGATTCGCGAGGCTAAACTTCAACAGCTCGAGACTTAAAATAATCCTGAGTTTGTACTTTTGTGATCGTATAGATTTTTTTTTAATATAAACTAAAATTCAAACACTTGTACTTTTGATTTGCACTTTATTGACAACATAGCATGACGCGTATTTCATTTGTAACGCGTTTCGTCGTTACAAACGACTTCTTCAGATGCTAACAGAATACTGACTCAGTCAGTATATATGATTGATGTTGTCAATAAAGTGCAAATCAAAAGTTCAAGTGTTTGAATTTTAGTTTATATTCAATTATAATGGATTTACATCAACTAAACACCAACTCTATGAAATATCTTTCTTGCAGAAACGGTTTTTTTTTAATGCAGTAGACCTACAGTTTAACGCCGGTTACGAACGGCCAATGGGCTTGTAATAAATGTACGTTATCCAACAATTATCATCATTAAACTATTTAAATCATAGACGAACATATTACACCCATGCCTTCATCGGGGCTCGAACCCGAATCCTACCGCACCATAGTCAGGTGTTCTCCTGACTAAGCCATAGAGACCGGCCAACTAGAATGAGTTAGCGACAATCCTTTGATTTTATGATAGCCTACCAAAGAACTTTTTATGGCGATTGCGGTAAATTTTATGTGTTACATTCCATGAGAACTCTTCTGTCTAATGGATCCACTCTATCACTTTATCATCCGATCATTTTTCCTAACTCTCTCAATTCGCAATCGTTTTGTAAATATTCAGAACATCAGAAACGATCGACATGAACATTCAAAGGAACGCTCCTTTATCTCGGATACTTTTGAACTAAATATTCACAAGAACCAAAAATAACCGGAATACAATAACATCTCCCAAAATTCCAAGTCTCTAATATCTGTAGAACTCTTCAATCAATGACTCAAGACGAGAGTAGTCGCGAGAGCTGCAATGTGCAGGTCCACTTATGATAACATCAGTTTTTTCTATAGGGTGGACGTTCACTTTCAATAATTTTTTAGATTTTACACAAGGTTTTTCAAAATCGCCAAAATAAAAAACATTCATAATTGATGAGGCCGATACTTGATGTAAATCGATAAACATAATGCTACGTGCAGCATTTGAAAAAGGTGAATCTCATCGAAACGTACGTCATGCAGTATTATTTTTAATATATGTGTAAATCAGTTTAACAATTGTTCTATTATAAAAAACATTCTCAAAATATTCTAGGACGTTACTCATTGAATTCTTATCAAATGTTCAATTTACTCATTGTATAATGCCCCCCAACAATGCTTTGTCTCTTCGGTTTACAACTTTTTTATAGTACGATCTTCTAATGGATTGGCAACAAACATGTTGAAGTAAAGTTTGTCTATCTTGGGGAACTTGGAACAGTGAATGTGAGCCAAGTCATAGATGTATGTTTGGGTCTTTGATCTCTTATTCTGTGACATGGAAAGATAAGCAGTTTTCTTCATTTTATATTTGTAATTCTCACTTTCTTCATCAAGCAATAGCAATGAATGAAACACCCGCAGTTTCAAGTTGATTCAGCGGTTAAATTTACATAATAAATTTCTCATGTTGTCATACGCTGACGTGCCACGTTATATTCGAGATCTAGACACCAAATCACGATCCAGGTCCGATGTCAGTCAGGTACCCCAGATATTAAAATCTCTTTTCACTTCACGCGCTGCTGAATAGTTTTTTTATATATGAGAAATATTATTGTGATGACTGTTTCTCCTACTCATACCCAGTATCTTCGTCTTGGTTACATTTATAGCAATGTCTACTGGTCACTGGAAGAGGGCCGCTTGGGGGCTTAGCCCCTTTAGAAATGAAAATTCACAATTCTTTTTCGGTAAAATTAGAAAATGCAATTAATTATGAAAATTAATAGTAATAAATTACAATTGATATATTCTCATTTTATTAGATTCCTACTCATTACAAATTATATACATGACAGTAGCTTTAATGATTTCGTTCTTGAGAAAGAAGTCCAGTTTATCCAAGCATGTGGTTAATAATGGGTGTTTTTTTAGTGGTATAGAACTTTAAGTTGGCATTACTGTTGAAGATGGCGACTGATTTAACAGCTGAGAAGTGATTTATTCTCAGTTTGCTTTGGCAATTCATCTTGAATAGACTCACGTCTGAACAAGGCTTGAAAATAGTGCAATTTCGTTTCGAAAATAATGGTTCTGTGCGGAATACGTATCGCGCACATTTTTGTTTAGCGATGAACCGCACTTCGGGTTGAATGGCTACGTCAACAAACTAAACTGCCGCATCTGGAGTGAAGATAATCCTCAGGTGTAAGTCAAAACACCGTTACATCCAGAAAAAATGACTGTTCGTTGCGCTTTATGGGCGGGTGGAATCATTGGTCCGTACTTCTTTAAAAACGATGATAGCCAGAACGTTACAGTCAATAGTGATTGGTATAGAGCCATGAATACTAACTTTTTCATTCCTGAATTGAAAAATCATGATGACCAGGTGCTGTGGTTTCAACAAGACGGCGCAACATGTCACACAGCTCGTGCCACAATCGATTTATTGAAAGACACGTTTGGTGACCGCCTAATTTCACGTTTAAGACCTGTGAATTGGCCTCCAGGATCTTGTGATTTAACACCGCTAGACTACTTTCTATGGGGCTATGTTAAGTCATTGGTCTATGCGGATAAGCCACAAACGCTTGACCATTTGGAAGACAATATTCGCCGTGTTATTGCCGATATACGACCACAAATGTTGGAAAAAGTTATCGAAAATTGGAGGTCCAGATTGGACTACATCCGAGCCAGCCGTGGCGGTCATATGCCAGAAATCATATTCAAAATGTAATGCCACAAGATTATCTTTCGAATAGAAAAAAATTTTTGTCAATCGAATGATTCATCGTTGTTTTATTGCAATTTAAAGTTCTATACCTCTAAAAAAAACACCCTTTATAATGATCGGGAAATTAATCAAGATAACTAAATGATTTCCAAGTGCGTGGTACTTAAAGGGATGACGCATGTATATTCTTTTGTTTTTCAATTTTCGTTCGTTTGGTTTCATGTGGTTTTCAGAATATATAAAGTAAGTGTTATTTTATTCTTTTTGATCTGTCAATTCCTTTATAGTATCCAGGCCATATCTGAAATTATATCAAATTGAGTTTTTGTATTTATTTCAGAATTAGGCATATTTCCAAGCGGAAAACTTGCTTTTTGAAACCGCCTGAAAACACTCAGATTAAGATTCTGACAATCTGATTTGAGCAGCAGACATAAATGTAAGATCATTTAAAATTTGTTGTACTTCAAATTAATCCGAAAGATAATTTCTTTTCATTTTGATTTGAAAAAATTAATAAAAAAAAGTTTTTCGTAGGTACTCTATGCCTTTATTCGGTTATCTATGCCTTTCTTTTGTTACATTAATGAAGAAACTGAATTATAACTAACCTTATTTGTAAGAAAAATAGGAGAAACAAACAATACCCTGATGGAAATCATTATTCATCTAATTAATTGGAAGATAGGGTGATTTCTTTCAGGAGAAAATCGTCAATTTTTTAATGTAAGACCTTAACAAATGAGTCGTGAAAACTGTAACCAATGAAATTATGTAAGTATAAAGTAGGCGATTTTTTCGGTATATGCGGCAACGTTCACCAAATAGCGTAACTTAAATGGAAAGTAGATTTATTTACTAAATCATTTTTTAAATCTGATCGCCTGTAATATGTTGAATTTTGCCGATGCTCACTCCTACCCTTTCGGTTTCAATGTTTTAAAGGCCTGTGCTTATTATGCCATGCATGTCCTATACATCACTCTTTAATTTCGTCCAATCAACTGAAAGAAATGCTGGGCAGTATTGCCGGCTTTTCACAGACAGTAGTAGTTTTACATGAAACAATTTCAAATACGTATTCATTACTTGGAATTGTTGCTATCTACGACGAACTTAATTGCTATGCTGACACAGATTAATGCATCAGCTTAAGTTATCAACGAACATGCATAAAATATTCGTACAACTGAAATAGTTTCAACAAAAAAAAATGTCAAATTATAGTTTATTCAAGAATTTTTATTTGAAAGTTTCGACTGAACAAAACTGTTATAGAACGTTATATACAATTTATATTGTATAAATAAAATTGTACAGTTTCTAGTAATATTAATGAAAAGAGTGCCAAAGAAAAAAATAAAAAATTCAACTAATGTAAAAGAATCGCTACTTAGGTGTAGGTATATGATGTGTCGGTTTCAAATCCAACAATGGATAATGCCAGAGAACATTTAAAATGATCATATTTGATGGGAGGATAGACTTTGATATTTCATACACATCACCATTATACAGAAATATGTTATGTGTATGTATATATACTTATTTCTTTTATATATATATATATATATATATATATATATATATATATATATATATATATATATATATATATATATATATATATATATATATATATATATATATATATATATATATATATATATATATATATATATATATATATGTGTATAAAAGAAATTTACTAAAAGAAAAAGGATTCTCTAGTTATCCTGCTACATGATATTCGCCATCAAAGTATACTATAACTTTCTTTCGATAATTTTTTTTTTGACAAATTATTCAAAAGAACATTATGGTAGAACTGGCTATGTGAAACATAACAATACGATGTCTCCATTATCCTTCTAGGGATAAATGTTAAAGAATATTGAATTCGATGCCTACATTTATTAAAAGCGTAGGACAGTTACTGTTTCGTACTACGGGGTTCTCATCAGTTGAGTATATATATATATATATATATATATATATATATATATATATATATATATATATATATATATATATATATATATATATATATATATATATATATATATATATATATATATATAACTAGTCTGCAGATGTCCAAGAAGAAAAGCTTTTTCATTTTCAGTTTAAGCTAAACATGTTATTTGCGAATAAACATTTTAATTTCAAAAAACCCTCAAATGAAATGAATTTTGAGTATTCCTGAAACTAGCTCCATCCTTTATTGAATTCCATGTGAAATCTTATGAATTTGTGAATGAATTTCTCAAATCTACCAAGTTCCTACGTACCTAAATTCCTAAATACCTTAGTACCATTTTTCGTAAATAATATTCAAATGGTCATTCTTTTTCAAAATTAGTTACTCATGGACAAAGAATATATTTATTTCCTAAAAGTAGGCTATTCATTCATTAAATACCAATATGCGAAAGACAAAGTAAGCAGAATGGACTGAAAAAAATATTAGAGAATTTGGATGGGACATAATCTGCACCATGATGCAACTTTTGCTTAGCTATGTTTTCAGTAATTTAATTATAATTATTTGAAAAATAAAAAAAATCATAAAAAACATTAAAAAATCAGAAAAGTTCATAATAGTTGAATGAAAACCAACTATTCCATAATACTCCACCAATTTCAAAACATCCATTTCTTCTATCTACTCTCTCTCTTAATTAATTATATCGTCTCTCAGCATGTGATTTCATTTGAGACATCAATTTTTTTTCAGATCTTCATAACTATGTTGGAATATATTTTGTAGAGAATCTCTTTAAAAATGCAAAAAAAAAATTATATTTCCAAATTGAACATCGAAGGGGACAATATTGGTTCATCGTTCAGAAAGATATTGATCCAACTCTTATCAACGAAGTCGAATGTACAACAGTCATCATACTGCAAATAAAATATACGTCTTTACTCCAAGAGAACGTCAGCTGAATGAAGTATCAAAAAGTTGTTCAACAAAAAAATATATATTATGAAAGAGACGGTCAATCCTGAGTATTTTCCCCAAAAATTTTAAGTGCCAAGCCTTATGTTATAATCACAATCTTGTTTCATTCAATTTCTTCTTATATATCCAGATATTTTTAACTTTATAAAACATATAGCTTATTTTTGAAAAGAAAAGGCAATTTTAAGGTAATTTTCCGAAGTTGAAAAAGAGCAATACCACAAAAGTCATAAACCAATTACTATTACATTTTCAAACTTACATCAGATTGAAAATGAAACGAAGTAAGCTTGGAAAATTTGCAGTTTTATTCCATTTTACGTAGTTTTTATCAAGCATAATTTTTAAATGAAAACATTACATTTTTTGCTAAAAATGAAAATGAAAGATTTTTCCTCTTGGGATTTTTTACTTGCATCAGCACGCGGTATATATATATATATATATATATATATATATATATATATATATATATATATATATATATATATATATATATATATATATATATATATATATATATATCCCCGAAATTTGAACTGTTTCTTGACTCATGTGTAAAATTTCTTCAGTTTCTTGACAGAATTCGTCCATTTGGCAGCACTGCTGAACTCGCTGGAACCTAATTTGCTTTTCCTCAGATATCATTTTAACGGCAACAGTTGAACGTTGTTCGTGGAAGTACGCCGATTCGATGTCAAGACCAACGCGCATGCTGTGTTTTCATGTGTCATCATAAAATAAACAGAAACAATTGATATATGACAATTATTTTCAAAATGGCGTGTAGTGATAGCAGTGTTTTGTTTCATTAGGTGAGTGCTCTGTTAATTTTTCTTTTATAAAGACAAAATTTCCATGATTTCAATGAATATATTCACCAAATATCGAATATCCATGATAGTTCGTAGTTGTCAGTTGCGATGTAATCGACTATCGTGAAAAACAATAGTTATCGATCCGTTTTTGTAAAGTATTCATGCTTAGTTGGCTTCGAGTACATGGTAATAGGATGTCGTGTAATGATTGTCACAATGTCACTTAACTGTCATATCTAGGCGGCCGAAACTGTGTTAAAAAGGTCAATATTGATAAAGTGAGGGGTTTTGAAAAAAGGTTTCAATTATTTGAACTCGAATTACTCGCTAGGTATCATATTATTATTGAAATTCGCCTCTATAAGTCTTCTGAGAGTTCTACAGTATTACTTGGCTTGAAAATCTCGAGTATATAAAGTAAAAATCGAAGAAAATTGGCATTGAAAGATTTGTAGAGAATTTGGCGCCAGTGAAACTGTTCACATATATTAATTAAATATTACACTAGATGTGAGAATGTTGAAACGAACGAACCAGCCACGAAACTAATGTTTTTATGGTGAATTAACATTGAATGTTGATATCATAAGCTATGTAGTTACCTTGATCTCTGAACCAAACATAGTTTTTCAAGGAAAGAGGACACAGTTAAAAATGTGATTTCCTGGTATTATTATGCATGTTGAATAAGATCAAAATAATATACTGTGATACTAAAACTTCGAATGTATTTCAAGAAATACTTTAGCATGTTATTGTTGCATCTATCATTTTAGTAACAAGTTAACTCATTCGAATTTTGAGACCTTTTTTCTATATATTTGCTTATATTATTTTCTCATTAACTACTGTTGGTAGATTTTTCCGAAGGTAGTCTGATAAATCTCAAATTTAATTTCATTGATTAACTAATATGTTCCTACCCAAGCTGAGTAGGTATGTATTGTAGCTACATTCTGAATAAATATATCTGCATGTTTGAATTTACTAATGACTAATGAAATACTATTCAATTTTGTCGCCTATTCCATCTTTTATTCTAATTACTTTCCTAATCTCATATAGTTGAGCATGCTTCGTTAAATTTTTTTTTGTCGTGGGAAGATATTTTAAAATCATTTCAAAATATTATTTCTTCCAATTATATGAGTACATTTTTATATAAGTAGGAATAATTTCAAGGAGGAAAACTACACAACTTACTATTCTTTAAGTTTTTTCTGATTTACTTTTTTGGACTTTTAGTGTATAACTATGCACATTACTTATCCAATATCGTAATTTCTCTAGAAAAAATCAACTTGTTTGTATGTACAAACATTCCTTATCAAAATGGGACTCGAACCCAGCTTATATGATTCAGATAACACCAAAATATCTGAACTGTCATCCACAAATGTGCGTATAACAGTATTTCATCTTATATGTCTTTGAAAATGTTTTCATTGTAATGCATCGTAACAGCAGTAATCATAAATAACATTACTTACGTTTTTAGATGTAGTTAGAAAAAATATCTTGTAATTACTGTGTAATAAATATTTTTTTTGTAATAAATATTTTATAATTGCTGTGGAAAATTGTTTTAAAATTATTTTGAAATATTATTTCGATTATCAATTAATTATTATTTCGAAAACTAAACCACTACTATTATTTTATTACATCATTATTTTATCTTTTATGTCTGGGATAATTTTAATTTTTAATTCCTAGTGATAATATGTCTTCAGAACTAGATACATTCTCGGCTACAGTTACTGTCCTTCATAAAAATGTTTTCATAAAATTGAGATTTTATCAGGATGTTGATTATTTGACTACATAAAATCTTTTCTTTTTAATTCTCAATACTTCAGCTTCATCTGGTGAGAAAGTATAACAATCAATAGCGAAATGTTGAAGATGTATGGACGAGAGAATGAATTCAGACTATATATATATATATATATATATATATATATATATATATATATATATATATATATATATATATATGTTATTATTATTATGATTATAACAAACTAGAGTTGCCACGAATAGTGATTTGGCCGAATACCGAATACCGAATATTCGCAACGCTGTTCTGGTACCAATATTGCAAAAGAACTCAATGCTATTACAGAAATTTGGAAAATTCCTAAAAGCAAGATCCATTTACTTGTCCACGATAGTGGGGCTAATATGATAAAAGGTGTGCGAGATGCAGGATACGATTCAGGCAGGTGCTTTATTCATTCATTGCAACGAGCTATAGACGAATCGCTTCAATCTCAACCTGAAGTACTACAGATGGTAGCTGATGCTAGACGAATTGTTACTCATTCTAACCATTCAGGGTAGCAGAGCAGGAACTTAAATCCATTCAACAAGAACTTAATTTGCCAAATCACCAACTAGTGCAAGATATGAGCACACGGTGGAATTCAACGTATTATTTAATGGAGAGATTATTAGAACTGAAGCGAGCTGTATTCTTGTACATAACAGATCATGAAACTTCAAATAACCAAACATATGCACAATGGGAATCAATGGAACAATATATCAAACTTCTCAAACCATTCGAAGAGATTACAAGAATAACCAGCTCAGGTATCTCCTGCATCTCTGAAGTGATCCCACGTGCAGTTACTTTATTAAAATATTTAGGAAAAGCAGAGACGGCTGAGAGAGTACCAAATTTAGTGACAATGAGATCTTCACTACAAGCCGAGCTTGAAAAGCGATTTAATTTCGATGGAAAAAACAAATATCTGGTCGCTACATTTCTTGATCCTCGCTTCAAAACAAGTTTTCTAGTTTTAGTCCAAGCAGAAAGAGCAAGACAAAAAATTCTTCTAGAAGCTCTGAAACTAAGTTGTAATGATGAGTCTAGTAGTACCGATGACGATTCTTCTCCACGTCGTAAGAGAAGAAACTTGAACGAAAATGATAAGTCATTTGAAATACACGACAGCTTCTGGAACTGCTTTGAGGAAGTCGCCAAAGATAATATGCGAAATAGTAATGATGAAGAGAACGTGGGAAAGAATACTGTGGCAAATGAGATGGATTTTTATTTGAAATCAAATCGCCTAGATCGTGAAAAGCTTGTTTTTATCCTTCACAACTTACCGCTCATTTATTTTACTCATAAAAGTACTGTAGTTTGATAATAAATACAAATCTTGATTAATATGATGTGTCTTTTTTTTCATGATTTGGTATTCGGTATTCGGCCGAATAGTACCTATTATTCGGCCGAATACCGAATACCCAGCAAAGTGGCCGAATAGGCCGAATACCGAATAGTAGCCGAATATTCGTGGCATGTCTATAACAAACTTGTGATATACAACGAAACGTCGACTTTATTGCTACAAATATTAAAAATAACTGTATAGTGTTACTCATTTTGATAGGAAACGCCCTTGTAAAATTTGAAGTTATCATCTTATTTCATTTATTGTTTTTTCCGTGTCAATTAAGAATATCTCTATCTCTAGTAGGAATACAAACCATTTCTTTCAAATTAAAACTATCAAACGTCATGCCGATTGATAGTTTCAATTAGTAGTGTTACTAATTATTAATTTTCATTTAGTAAGCATACTTCCTCAAATTCGAAAAACGGCATGCCCTTTGAGAGTTTTGATTAGTAGTCTCACTAATTGATTAATTTTAATTATGTTGGTATAGTTACTATTTAAAATTTGAAAATGAAGAATATTTTCTGACAAATATTCATTAAAGAAATAATCATTTCAATTAGACATGAAATGTAATGAATAAATCACAAATGAAATCTATAACTTGATAAAACGATTTTTCAAATATGTATTCATTCAACATATGATTTTCCTCTCATTTTACCTGTAGTTAACTATAAAATAAATGAAATAAATAAATCAGTTCAATGGAATTTGACCGTAAAAATATTCAAGTATTTTATTTAGGTCTAACTCTGGTCTCTACTAATCCACCATTTAGTTTGATACAGTTTCGTAACGCTTTTCAATGGTTACATTTTTAACGAATTATCTTAGTTGCCGGTCTGATTCTTGCACAAAGTCCTTTTCTGTCTCTTAAACAGTTTTTTGAATCATTTGTGTTTAAATTCTTTGAAGAAAGCAATTTGAAATAGTGAGATCTTGGCAGCCAGTCTATTAACGGCATATCGAAAAAAACTTCAAAAAAGTTCTGTGTTAATGCTTTCTTCGAAGGGTGGAAAACGAGAATTCGGTAGTTCCATATTCCACATCAGATTTGGTTTTTTTTAAGAATATCGTCTTCCTACAATTTACTACCCACTACTCATTGGGCCACAAATATTGTCGCAAATTTCATAGTAAAATCATTGTCGCCGACCAAAACATTTCCTTGAGCCAATAAACAAACAATGTTCTTAACATTTTGTTTCGTCGCCTTCCTGTAAAATGTGAAAATTTTGGATTGAAGGGTTTGATTGTGTTCACCTAAAACATCGCCAACTAATTTCTTGAGGAGACTACTTATACTGGAATACCTCCAGTTAAATTTGGTTATTGTTATAATCTGAAATAGTATCATAATCTGTCCTTGGTACACAATTTTTTTTCAGAAGCAAGTTTTATACTTCAGTAACATTTTGAAATGTTGAGTTCATTTTATTCATATACATACAAATATTCTACAAACAGTTTCCACACTTTTGTATGTTTTCTACTAAAATACTAGGTATAATTTCGATTTCTACTCTAACAATTAATTTTGTAGTCAAAATGCACACTATAATTAAAATAACAATTAGTAAGTAGTCAACTGACCTAATTGGAGCTAGTTAATAGAGTACGTTCGAAAAAGTTCTATTGTTACCTAGGAATTTTTTATTATTATTATTATGTGTTTAATATTATGATTACTGAAAATTATAAAATAATAATTGGATATCTTTCAAACAAAATTAATCATTCCAAAGTTTAAAAAATGTTCATTGAAATTACTCTGCAGACAGAAAATTTTCGAACACACATAGATGTAATGAGTGTGAAACTGGCCACCGTTTTTGATGTGATTAGATGTGAATCTAATGACATCAATTGATGAAGGGAGATTGAATTATTTGAAAGGGGTGAAACTAGTAGGAAATGGATTGAACAAATTCTGAAAACCAATAAATCTCATTAAGAATGTTTATTCGGAGGTATTCCATTCGAAATTTTTCGAAGTAAATGAATATTTTCGAAAATATAAGGTATAACAAAGAAAACTTGTTATATATATATAAGGGGATGATGTTTTTCGTAAATGGATTTGAAAAATTCTAAAAATGATTATTTAGTAATAATATTACTTATTTACATATATTCACATCAAAAATTCATCAAAATGTTGGCTTGGTTAGGAATCAGTAGCGTAGTGAAGGAAGGGAGGTTGAATTATTTGAAGGAATGAAACTAGTAGTAAATGGATTGAACAAATTCTGAAAACAAATAAATCTCATTACGAATGTATAGTTTAATGTATTTCGTTCGAAATTTTTCGAACAAAAAAAACAAGTGAACATTTTAGAAAATATGAGGTATAACAAAAAAAAACAATGATGAAAGGCATGGTATTTTTCGTAAATGGATTGAACAAATTCTGAAAAAAAATATATATATATATATATATATATATATATATATATATATTTATATTTATATCTATATTTCGAACGCAATTCCGTTCTTCTTCAGGAATACTAAAAATTTAGACAAGGTGTTAATTAATTAGTTACAATTTGTAGAACAAGGAAACCTACATCTGACATACGTCAATAAACCAACAAAAACGACACAAAAGTCATCCAACAGTTATTATAAAAATATTAAATATAAAGGCGACAGTGCCTACCTTTTGCCGATAACCCAAAATATTTTTACGTTTACATTACGGCAACACTCCCTAAACATAAGCATATAGGTATTTATATATATATATATATATATATATATATATATATATATATATATATATATATATATTCAATTATATGCTCGTTCATAATATTTTATTTTGAATATTTATATCTGGTTATTTTTAATAAACTGATTTAATAAGCTATATCTGGTTCTAAAAACTCACCATTTGGACCAACTTCACACTTTCTCTTGTTGTTTCGTAATAAAATTCAGTGCTTTTTCGGACGTAAAATCTATGGATTTAACCATTTACTATGCTTACTCAGATCATATTGTGTTCTTGAAATTAAATCTCAGGATGCTCCACTTTGAAGTTTATTGTTTACATTTTATTAATTCGATATGAAGCAGTGTGGAAGAAAATGTAAATATTCAACTTGAAAATGGAAATTCTGAGATTCAATTTAAAAAATACAGTATTTGATTAAGCATAATAATGTTGTGAACTTACTATTGTAGGTATTTTATTTGATTTATTTTAACCTTACCCTCGATAATAAGGTTATTTTGTTATGTATACTTATATACTTATATAACTTTTGGGAGAAATTATTTTTAAGTTTTGGCTATATGTCAAATAATTGTGAATCGAAATATTACTATTTTTTGAAAATTTTATTCAAATTCTGGGCTTCATGTTTCACTAATATCAACAACATTAAACCAAGAGTTTAAATTTTAAGAGTTGAAATTTTTCATTTAATCGTAATTCAGCAAGAGGTAAGCGAGAATTCAATCTCAGTTATTACTATTTTAAATTTTTCTGCTTGTATATATAATATGTAAATATAATTATAGAGAATTCAATGCTGCACGTTTGTTATTATCATGCATCGGACTTCAAACTTAGTAGAAATTATTTGAAGTACATAAATTCTGCATATTATATTGGCCATTAAAAAACTTTGAATATTTCCTTCATATTCGAAGGACCATATATGAATACCTGTAATTAATTTCAATTGAGAAATTTCGTTTGATATCATTTAAATGAAAATTTCAATTTTATTTCCGTCATTTGGATGCAGTAATTGCTTCGTGCTTCGAGATGTTGGCTCTCGTCACAACGGCTTAGTCCAATTCAATGATATAATCCAAGGATCTATCGGCAATTAGTATTGCCGATAGAAGTAAAATCTTTAATTATCACAATTTGAAATTTCATTATGTTTGAATTGACATTTTCAATATCAATGTGGTTTTCACATCTAATGGCACTCCGCTCAACAATTATGTTGGCAGTAGCAAAATAGAAGGTCTATATGGGTTTTTATTATTCAAATATATTACGGTCTGTACAAGATCATGACTGAATTGAAAGAACTAATAACAATCATATTATTTATGGGTAATATTTGTATTCACATTAACTTCAATGTACTTAATTACATCATTGTGTTCATAAATTTCAAAAATACTCACTTGTACCAACAAGACTTTCTATATTTTGAGTTAATTCATTAAGTTCTAAAACAGATATAATAGACTTATTAACTAATAACAATCATATTATTTATGGGTAATATTTGTATTCACATTAACTTCAATGTATCTGCTTAATTGCAGGATTGTTTTCATAAATTTCAAAAATACTCACTGGTATCACCAATACTTTTTATATTTTGAGTTGATTCATTAAGTTCTAAAACAGATATAATAGACTTATTAACTAATAACAATCATATTATTTATGGGTAATATTTGTATTCACATTAACTTCAATGTATCTGCTTAATTGCAGGATTGTTTTCATAAATTTCAAAAATACTCACTGGTATCACCAATACTTTTTATATTTTGAGTTGATTCATTAAGTTCTAAAACAGATATAATAGACTTATTAACTAATAACAATCATATTATTTATGGGTAATATTTGTATTCACATTAACTTCAATGTATCTGCTTAATTGCAGGATTGTTTTCATAAATTTCAAAAATACTCACTGGTATCACCAATACTTTTTATATTTTGAGTTGATTCATTAAGTTCTAAAACAGATATAATAGACTTATTAACTAATAACAATCATATTATTTATGGGTAATATTTGTATTCACATTAACTTCAATGTACTTAATTACATCATTGTGTTCATAAATTTCAAAAATACTCACTTGTACCAACAAGACTTTCTATATTTCGAGTAAATTCATTAAGTTCTAAAACAGATATAATAGACTTATTAACTAATAACAATCATATTATTTATGGGTAATATTTGTATTCACATTAACTTCAATGTACTTAATTACATCATTGTGTTCATAAATTTCAAAAATACTCACTGGTATCACCAATACTTTTTATATTTTGAGTTGATTCATTAAGTTCTAAAACAGATATAATAGACTTATTAACTCATAACAATCATATTATTTATGGGTAATATTTGTATTCACATTAACTTCAATGTATCTGCTTAATTGCAGGATTGTTTTCATAAATTTCAAAAATACTCACTGGTATCACCAATACTTTTTATATTTTGAGTTAATTCATTAAGTTCTAAAACAGATATAATAGACTTTTTAACTAATAACAATCATATTATTTATGGGTAATATTTGTATTCACATTAACTTCAATGTATCTGCTTAATTGCAGGATTGTTTTCATAAATTTCAAAAATACTCACTTGTACCACCAATACTTTCTATATTTTGAGTTAATTCATTAAGTTCTAAAATAGATATAATAGACTTATTAACTAATAACAATCATATTATTTATGGGTAACATAATACTTTTTATATTTTGAGTTGATTCATTAAGTTCTAAAACAGATATAATAGACTTATTAACTCATAACAATCATATTATTTATGGGTAATATTTGTATTCACATTAACTTCAATGTATCTGCTTAATTGCAGGATTGTTTTCATAAATTTCAAAAATACTCACTGGTATCACCAATACTTTTTATATTTTGAGTTAATTCATTAAGTTCTAAAACAGATATAATAGACTTTTTAACTAATAACAATCATATTATTTATGGGTAATATTTGTATTCACATTAACTTCAATGTATCTGCTTAATTGCAGGATTGTTTTCATAAATTTCAAAAATACTCACTTGTACCACCAATACTTTCTATATTTTGAGTTAATTCATTAAGTTCTAAAATAGATATAATAGACTTATTAACTAATAACAATCATATTATTTATGGGTAACATTTGTATTCACATTAACTTCAATGTATCTAATAGATTGCAGGATTGTTTTCATAAATTTCAAGAATACCCACTCACTTGTACCAACACGACTTTCTATATTTTCAGTTATTTCATTATGTTCTGAAACAGATATAATAGGCTTATGGTAACTAAAATAAGAAAATTTTCTATTGAAATTTATCTAAGTACAATACGTCAGCTATATAGCAACAGATATACTGCTCTAAGCATGTCGTTGACTCGAACGCACCAGATTTCACCATCAAATAGCGTCTAACGCGCACACCATACGACGCACTATGTCGGTGACGCGAACCCATACGATATTCCCTTACCTAAAAATGTCCAAAGTGACTGAAGAAGTTTTCTTTTCAATAAACGAAATCCCTTGTGAAGATCACTCGTTCATTAATAGTCTCCATATAATCTTTTTGTATTGAGCACTTATAAATTATATATCGATACAGCTAGCATTCGGAAGACGTTGGTGAATCTTATGCACCAGGAAGGTCCATACGGAAGCCATCAATAAGCACAGGTCTTTTGCAGGATTTTTGTTTTGTTTCTTAGCCTCCTCATTTGTTGCGAACTTAAAGTACAACTAGACAATACCGTTCTAATGAGACCCAACAAACTCGAAACACATGTCATAAGTAATAAAGAACAATAATTACCTATTACGACTTACTATTATTCTAATTACTATTATTCTGATCCCAACAGAGTACCTGTTGTTTTATCCATATAATTTCCTCAACAACTAGGCACGAGTCAGCCTTAATAATGCTACTAATTTTGTTTAAGTTTGATTCATTATTAACAAACTGGTATTTTATTAAGAGTTTATATTATCACCGCACTTTGTGAAATGTGCTTCATTATGAAGCACTCGCTTTAATGAGTCATTCTATATGCAAATATATAACATATATCAAGCTTTGACTGAATTTTCAAAGATTTCTACTACATTAAACAGTGAAACATCAAGACGAATTATTTTCATTCAATTAATGATTTATAGTCTAATAGTATTGGCATAATCTTGGTGGAAGTCTATTATAATGACTTAAGGATAATTCTCACTCGATATATATAAAACACTCGAATATGATTCACACTTTTAATGTAATATCACAACTTTATGACAACACTCGAATTGAAAACACTTTTAATGGAATATAACAATATATTTGTGAAAACAAATAATTGCTATATATATATATATATATATATATATATATATATATATATATATATATATATATATATATATATATATATATATATATATATATATATATATATATATATATATATATATATATATGGGTGATTTTTTAGCGTAGTTTTTTTAAATCGAATAAAACACTCAATTCATACACATCATACTTTCAAAATTTTTATCGAAATTGATAACTTGGCCTTTACCATTTACATTTTAAAGATAACTTCATGAAAATGTGTCTGCGGCTGTGTATCAAATGGCCATTCGGAAGGTCCCAATTTTGCGACACTTTTTCGAGCGTTTCGGCCTGAATCTCGCGAATTACGCGTAAGGATAACATAACACGCGAATCTTGTTCGGCTTGTCCACATACACTAACGACTTTACATAACCCCAAGAAATAATCAAAAGGCGTCAAATCGCATGATCTTGACGGCCAATTCACAGGGCCATTTCGAGAGATAAGCTGCTCACCAAATTCATCCTTCAACATGTCCACTGTTTCACGAGCTGTGCGGCATGTGGCACCGTCTTGATGAAACCACAAGTCAACCAAGTTCAACTCGGCCAACTGGAGAAAAAAAAGTTGCGTATCATCCCTCGTCATCGTTCGCCGTCGACGGTAACGTTTCTTCCACGGTCATCTTTGAAAAAAAATGGACCGATGATGCCACTAGCCCATAAACCACAGCTAACTGTCGTTTTTCGATCAAATTTTTCGGTAAAACAGCGAATTTTCATTAAGCTGTTCTAAGACTTTCAAATCCAAAACAACACGTGGTTGATTTGAAAATTTCCCATGTGGTTGAGTAGTACATGCCCAATTGCTGAGAACGGCGACGAATTGACATTTCACGATCCTCATTAACACTTTCCGCTACGGCTGCAATATTCTCTTCAGTACGCACAGCTAGACAATGGTTTAATGTCCAACAAAGTAGGTAAACTTGGTGCGAAATTTGGTGAATTTGCCGTCAACCTGAAAAACTCAACTCGTTAAAAAATCACCCTATATTAACGTTAAATGACGCGTTTTGTCGAGTTAAAACCTTATTCTGTTAGCTAGCGTCTGAAGAAGTCGGTAACCGGACGAAACGCAGGTTATGACAATAAAAGTGCAAATCAAATATAGTTTTTTTAGTGTATCACATTTTATTTCACATTGTTCACAAATACAATCAGTTATCATATCATTGAACAAATCTGTTCTAAATTTTCAGTATCATGAATTGTTTAACACTTATTGATTTTGTAACACAAACAAAAACAAATCTTGTTTTAAGTCGTGATTGTGAGTTATTCAGATTAACAATCGCGTGCTACTTGAAGGCTTGGAATTTCCACTTCAATTCAAAAACATTGAATGATATTTTTTGGAACATATCGTTTTGTGAAGAAGTTGACGAAATTATACATTATAATTCATAAGTGAGCTTTGTTTACAACATCAGAAATTCAAGTAGGAATTAATCATGACCAATTGAATTATATAGTACACAGAAGTGATTACATTTTTTATGAGTGCTGAATATTTTTGAATTGTATATACTTGAAGTTTTTACCATACAATAATAAATTAATTCGATAAATATTTCGGAAAAATTTCAAGTTTTTTTTTAATTCAGTGCTTTAACCGGGACTCGAACCCGAGTTCTACCGCACTATGGTCGGATCTTCTACCGACTAAGCTACGGAGTCCAATAAATTTCAAGTTAATATAAGAAGTGACCGAATTTTGAAATTTTGATCATTTCAATTCATTAAAAGGAATGTTCAGTGACGGAACTTTTTTGCTCAAAACGGGACTTTGTATTTGTTAAAAACATTTGAAAAAAAAATCGCAATTCACAAAGTAGTTTGTGTTAATAGATCATGCAAAGATTTTAAAAAAGTGTAAAATTTTTAAAAGTGTAAACACTTTTTTATACTCGTATATAATAAATTCAATGGACTATGAATCAACTCTGTGATAGTTCATATTTGAGTGAGAAGTAATAATAAATACTTGTCTAAAAATCACCGACTGAACAATTCTTTATTCGACTAGTTTCGCCTTTTACGGCATTATCAAGAATACTGTTTTATATTCATTTTGTACTGAATATAAAACTATCAAAAATGAAATAACTTCCTGTTTTTTCAGAAGTCTATAATTTGTTCATAATTCCACCCACCCACCATTCTGATGAGCGATTGCGAGAAAAGTTTTTTGATGAATGGTAGATATTTGTGAATGCTCTAAAAGCAGTCCAGTTGACAAAATTTGTCAACAACATTTTTGTGTCCCAGGGTTATTTTTCGAAACAACGGAACATTCGACGAAAAAACGGGTCATCTGATCACGTTAAACATAGGCAATGTGTGATATTATTATTCAATTTGAATTTCAATTGAAATTTTAACGATAACTTCAACTGGAGAGTAAATCAAATACTTACACTTAGGCACATAAAGATAGCTTAAAAATAGAATTCGAAATTTTTAGAGACGATAGCTATTTTCCCAAGTTTCATTGAAGTCACCATTTCGAATCTAAAAATATATAAACTGGATTTGAGCAATTGGAAGTCTTAAAAAGTAATTGAAAAAATATCATTATCGTTAAGTTTCAAAATTGTCCTATAAAATCTACTTTATGACCTATTTGGTGATTGTGTTTTTCATTTAAACTTAAATGACTAATTATCCAAAGGTTCGCTGAAAATAGTTGAAAGTGGTAGACGAATAGAAAATAGAATCGTCAGAAATGAACGATATATTTTATAATTATTCATTTATCACAGCGTTTATGAAATTGTTTTTCGTTTATTCGTTGATAGAATCAACCTATATATAAAAATTTTGTTTTCATTATATTCAATTTGGAGAAAATATTATTATTGTGTTGAAAGATAAGAATACTTACAATAATATTGTACATGTTAATAGTGTGAATTTTTTTTGCAGTTTTAGTTGCGGAAATGTAGTAAATTCTCGTTGTAAATTTGTATTTTCTTGACGGGTGCGATTGATAAATTTCGGGTTAGAATTGGAAATGCTCTCATAATTCTTATTTCATGAAATTATTCGTTGCCTTATAATTATCAGTTTATAAGTTTCCATTTCCAAGAATTATTAACCTTCCACTTATTTTATAAGTTGTTGATATCTCAAAATTTCGTGACATCCAATTCTTGCTACTTTCTCTGAACTTTCACATTTTTGATTTTCGAATATTTTTTCTTGCCAATTAGTAACACGTAGAAACATTACTGACAGTTTCCAGCAACTCCAGCAAAGAAAGTTGATACCATTTTAATCGTTACCAGATAACTTCGTTGATATTTGTGTGAATGATTTTAAAAAAATGATCGACTTAAATCTTCCGTTCTTCGCAGATTTGAAATACCATTTTTTTAATGAATAAATTGCAACTTGTATATATGGAAAGCGAATATTCTTCAAGGACCCACAAATGTCATAAACGCAGAAACGGTGATATCGTAGATAATTATTTTCCTTCCTCCGTTTTTAGGAACAAGTAAAGTGGAAATTTCGTTCAAAATATTGGTTTTTATATTGATTATATTTCATTTTCATGTTTTCCTTCCCGTGCAGTCTTCTATGGAAAAATCTGAGGCATTCATTTTAGGGGATTCGAATAAATCATCATCGGTATCCTGAAAAAATTAAATTTATAGAAGAGATGTTCCTACGTTAAGGTTTAAAATGTCAAATTGTATGTTGGATGTTTGAATTGTGACTTGTATAGAAATATTTAAATAAAATTCAAGGAAGGTAAATGTATTATTTTCTAATATCGAATAATATCCTCATACTTTTGAGTTTTTGTTGAATTATTATAATTAGTTTCACCATACTTTACAATTTTAGTGCCTAATATTTCGGAAAATCAATACGTTCAAAGATCATACCGCATTGGAGAAATCGGATCATATTGTCTGAAGTTAATTTGTTATTTGAATAATTTCAGAAGAAAAAATTTCAACTCACTCCTGCACAATATTCTTTTATACACATTTTTTTCGAGGCAATATTTGATTTACTTTGATAGAGCTTCACAAACATACTAATAGGTAGTAAGGGAAAAAAGAACAACTTTCAAAGAAAAGCTCTTAAGAAAATTGACTCCCTCTATCCCCCATCGTGCTACTCAGAAAAAACCAAGGAAATTATCTGCGGGGTGTCCACAAGAAGTGCTTTTCACTTAACAGAAACATTCATAAAAAGTATAGGAAACATGAATGTGCTAAAATCGTTTTACACATACATGGTAGAAAATGTTCGTCATTTGACTAAGGACTTCATAATCGTCAAAAGCAATAATGATATTGATATTTTTGGTTGGGTTTTGTGCATGTGGCTTAATTGTTCTATTCGAATACACTACCGAATCTTCAAAAGTGGTATCCGAGTGGAAGTTGCATTGAGGATAGATTAGAGGAGGCTCTAGACAAAAATTTCTGGCAGGTTAATTTTTCGAATGTGCTTACTTGGGGTACAATTTTAAATTTTTATAACCATGCACCTGGAAATCTATATTGTAGGCTAATTCATTTTCAAATCAGTAATCATTAAAAACCTTGACTAATCTAAACTTCTTTTTCACAAACAAAATCTGCAATTTACTCACCTGAATTTCGTATAACCTGAAGTTAAACATTTTTGAAAAAATTAAACGCAATAAGATATAACCAATTAACTAAGGTAATAAACATTCATGAGTTATGTTCATTATTCGTAATGGGGAGGCATTTGATAAACCAAGAAAATACATGAATAATAATTAATTTGCGTAAAAAAGTTATTTTTATAACATAAACGAAGAAAAAATTAAATTTAATGACCGGGGTAGGGTCGGATATAAATGTATTGAAAATAGTTTTTGATGTGAAAACGAATGAATATTTAAGAATACTTGTTCATAAAGTTTACAATCCGTCATAAGTTTATGAAGGGATTGTAAAGTTGAAATATAAATTATTGGTTTCATTCGAGGATATTCGAAGAATTACTGCAAGAGAAAAAAATACGAGATTTTATTTTAACTAAATATTAATTTCAGAAAGGAGCCTTAGAAAGGAAAAGTATTCGTCACACATTCCAGTAACATTTACATTTCAATAGACTAATTAATAAAGCAGTAAGAACGTTTCGACGAGAATACACACTTTTTAGAGCTTTTTACGTAACAGTGCAATATAGTCAAAATGAATATTTGCTATAACAATATTGAAACAAACGATTGAATTTTTTCAAGGAAATTGAGGAATACCAAAAAATGTTAATCCTTGTGTGTCCGCATCGACAACAGAATCAGTAGAGAGAAAACAATTACACAATAATAGAAGAGAAAATAATGAATCATCTATAGTTTTTTGACTATGACCGTGAGGTAAAATTTGGTGTCAAATTCCGTTGGTGGCATAGTTGGTTGTGTTTATCTCTATGTTATTTAGGTATTTTTATAAATATTTCAAAAAGACTGGTAGATGAACTAAATGAAAACGTACTATTAATATAAATTTATTAATTTCTTTATACCTGCCATTGATAATTCCCATAATCAGAAGGACAGCGCTGTACGGTATTTTTAACGATTTCGATGTTTTTCGGAATGCACTAAATATTCTCTATCTAAACGTGGTAGTTTATGTTTTGTGTCAATGTCAAGTTCATTTACATTTTTGTCGACAGCTGCCTGAGCTGTCGACAAAAATTCGAATTATTTCGAATAAAATATTCGAATTATTTCGAATAAACTCTTTTTTCAAAAATCTCACTCAATATCACTTTAACGTTTATTTTTTATATTTCAGAAATAATCTTATTTGTCTTCCTCTGAACTTTCTGTTTCTTGGATTGAAATGCGACTGATTAACTTAGTGAAAAACACATAGCTTACCCCTCAATGCATACAATCGCATTTACAATGTAATTTCTGAAAACTTATTCAATTAACTTGAAAGCTTGTTGATTTAGGACTGCTAACTCATTGAGTTGATGCAACCAACAATGAGTTGGTTGCATTATTTTGAATCAAATTACTATTCTATTTAAATGTGTTCCAGTAAATATCGTTCATTATGTGATTTACATAAACGAAAAGCTTCGTCGTGAGTAAAATTTAAGAAAACATACTTAATTTCTTTTTAACATACTCATTCACATAAATGCCAAAAATAATATAATTCAAGTTATAATCAATTCGATCATACTGAATAAAGTTGTATTGTAGTTGTAATAATTGTTATAACTCTTACATTTTGGTACATGTATTGTAAAGTACCGAGTAGCAACATTTTCTTGCTTCAATAATTGACAATTTTTCAATCATCGTTCAGAGCCGGTTATTATTAACAATAAATATATACTTTTAATGTTTACTCAATATCTGTTTAATGTAACAGAGACATTTTGAATACAATTTTTACCATAAACTAAAAAATTATTATTCATATAACAAAAAGTCTTCACGATCAGAAGTTTTCGACATTTAATAATTTAAATTTATATTTCATTTATCTTTTGGTTAAACATAATTAAATGTTCAGTCAGTCTTGAATTTTAATTGCCTTCGAATATTATATACTTTTTCAAATATTCACTTTACAATGTTTACGGTTATGACCCACTACTTGTCTAAAAATGAGTTTTTTGATTAACTTATATAGAAATTTGTATAATATAACTACTTATTTATTCTCGAATTGAGTAGGACAACGTTTCTTGAAGATATCCATTTGGTAAATTGCTCTTCGAGTTGCAAAATCTATTATACCTATTAGGTCTTGTATTTTATTATTGAATGTTTGAATTCGGACAGAATCTCGATTTCCTTTTCGAGTAGAAGAAGGTTGGCCTCGAAAAGGCGAGCTTTTCATGGATTTACCTGGAAAATAACTTATAATTCATCGAAATATTTGTTAATTTCAATTAGTTACTGGTTCAAACTGAAACTAGAGGTTAAATTTCAAATAGACAACACGTCTAATTATTATAATATGACCTATGATATAAGATATGATATATAATAGACGTTTTCTTTCTAGAAATGTTCACTTGATGATATAAATTTTGTTTTGCATTGTTGTACGTTTTCCAATTTTGCCTTATTTTCTTTATACATATTTTAACAGATAATGCTCACCTTTTAGATCCTTTAACGTCCTCTTAATTTTCACTAGTTTCTTAGTTTCTTTTTCTTAGTTTCGAAGAATTGACCACTGTAAAATACACGAATTCGAGTTATCGGCAATATTTAAAAGTATGAATGAAAAATTATGCTGACAACAATAAGAACTTCGAACAACAATGGAATTTTATGTTTGCATTTATTATTCGTTGAAATTTCATCGTAGCTGTCACTTATCTTTGACTTCGAGGTTAAACTTACTGTACTCATTAACTCAGAATGTTTCACCTCGAATTTTGAAATTTGAAATTCAAATTATGTAAGATGTCATCGAACTACGAATTCAAAATTTACTTGTTATGGAGTGTTCTTATGCAAACTAGTCTATTGCTGCGTTATATAAAGCGCCTTATAGGTACACTTTGTTTAGTACAGTTTGAGTGCTTTAATATGTAGACTTTTTTGATTTTCGTGATGTCCTCTGATTTGAGTACTCTTGTGAATCCTTGACCCAGACTTCGGTCTTCGAAATAATTGAAGTGCAGCTTCTCAAGAAACAAATTCTATAAGAAATATATATATATATATATATATATATATATATATATATATATATATATATATATATATATATATATATATATATATTAAATACTGAGACTCTTAATCGAAATATTTCAAATAAAACTCTCAGGGAGCTGTCTACACAAATGTTGTCAACGAGAACGAACCCATCACTTTCGAGAGTGAATATTAAAAGCGTTTCGAAAAATTCATCGATCTTGTTGAATGATAATAGGATACAATTGTTTCATCATTATTATGAATCATGAAATATGTTCACTTTACTCCAGGTTGACGATTTGATTTTTGCTCAAACTTCACATGTGCGATTTTATAGCGACATTCAGTGCGATCTTCGAGATTTTTTATATTGATCTGTTGTAGATCCTTTTGGACCTCTTTTAGCCACTCTGTTCCGCATTTACTATTCATAATTATATCGAGTAGTTTCTTCGGTATTCTGGACTGTTTCATTCTGTAAACATGTGCATAGAACTTTGCTCTTCGTTTTCTGATTTCTTCCGTTATCGTATTGGTCTTTTAATACAGTTCATTCTGAGGTCTTTTCATCCAAATACCGTTTCTATTGATTGGCCCGTAAATCTTTCTGAGAATTTTTCGTTCTTGTTTTTCTATTTCTCTAACTCTAATTGTTTCAGCTGCGTAGATTGCTTCTGGAAGAATCGTTGTGTTATAATGCCTCAATTTGGCGCCTCTCGAAATGCACTTTTTGTTATAGTGAGCCCATGTTCGTTTGTAGGCCCTTTGGAGCTTGGTTAGTTCTTGGTTATTCTCTGTTCATTAGCGTATATAAATATATATATATATATATATATATATATATATATATATATATTTTTTTTTTTTCCGTCAAATTGTATTTACATCCATCTTGTTTTAGCACTGATAATGTTAATAGAATTTGACGTAACTTTGTCAAATGATTAGTTTTCTGTCTGTTATCTTTCGCAATCAATAATACATATTAAATATTGAAAGACATGAAAACCATTTGAAATTTTGAACAAATATTCGATTGATGCACACACACACATACATATATATATATATATATATATATATATATATATATATATATATATATATATATATATATATATATATATATATATATATATATATATATATATATATATATATATATATAGAGAGAGAGAGAGAGAGAGAGAGAGATTCACACTAGTTATTGGTTGTTCTGGGTATGATTACTACGACTGTTATGGATATTATTTCTTTTTTCTGAACATTTCAGAGGTTTTCCCTTCTTATTCGGCAGTATAAAATTAATTTAAGATGTCAAACAAATAGAGAGAGAAATAGGAAGAGAATTTTGACTTGACGCTGAAAAAATATTTCCTATATTTTATCGTGTGCAAACTCGTAATTTTTGATATTATCTCATTCAAATAATAATTGTATACGTCTTTGTTTTCTATTTTGTTTGACACCTTAGATTGATTTCATACTGCTGAAGAAGATGGGAAAACCTCTGAAACGTTAAAAAAAATAAATAATATTAATAACAGTCGTAGTAATCATACCCAGAACAACCAATAACTAGTGTGAATTTCTATATAGACAATATTCAGAATTTTCTCATAATTTCATACAAATTCGCATTTGACGTTTCGAAGTACTACTTTATCAAATGCTGAATTAATACTGAGTCAGTATTAGTTCAACATTCAGTAGAACTTCAAAGTAGTACTTCAAAACGTCGTCATGCGTATTTGTATTAAATTCTGAGAAAATTCTAAATATTGTTTCATTATAGGTATTAATTTTCTCCAAGTATCACCAATCATCAATTTCATATAGACAACTGGGTAACAAACATTTATATATATATATATATATATATATATATATATATATATATATATATATATATATATATATATATATATATATATATATATATATATATATATATATATATATATATATATATATATATATATATAAAGTTTATGAGGTCCAAAACAAAAGTGAAAGGAAAATAATGCTATAGCCGTTGACACGTATTTTTTTTCAACCTTGATGAAGACGCCCTCTGATGAGAACTAACAAACTTAAAATACGTCAATATCTGCACATAAGTCCGGACTAGGGACTCTTTAAAACTCACCTGTCTTACCATGAGTTTTCAGAGGTTTCCTCATGGTGAAGAACGCTAATGAACTTTCGAAGCGAATGCTGAGCCAGAAATATTCCTCTGAATATTGAAGAGGCAACGTTTACAAAAATAAAAATTTTTTGATTGAAAAGAGTATATAAATATCTGAACTAGAATTATAGGAGGAAGCAAAAGAGAGATGTGTTAAGGACAGGTCTGAGAAAATGAAATTATACATAATTCATTATATATTTTATTCATTATATTTTTATTAGCTCAAAAAATATAGGGGTTACTTTATACATCCTTTATAGGATGTTGAAAATAAAAACAATGGAATTTGAAATAACACGATATTATCTAGTCGAATTAAGTAATTGAAACATCATAGCAAAAGATTTGCACAGGTTATAGTGAAAACGATTAATTATTAAACTAGTAAAGGAAAAGTAAATACATTTGATTGTAAAAAAGTTGAATCCTGAAGTAAAATTGCAATGGAAACACAGTTTTTCATGTTTTTCGAAATTTTTCAGCCAGTTCTACATGTTACGTTGAGTATAACTTTATTCGAAGAATATCATTTAAGAAACAAAGATGAATATTACTCAATTTAAGATAGCAATCAGTAAATATGGTTATATTGAAATTGTCCATGTTCATTGTAACCAGATTTCATTGAAAAGAAATGCTCAATGAACGTTTCAAATAAATTTAACAATATATGTATTCATTTTCACCGTAACATGCACTCAACAATATTAAAAATATTTTGGGTGAAATTCATAAAAATTCTATACTCACCCATTTAAAGACGATAAATATTACCAAAGTAAAATGCCAGTGTAATTATCTGAAATTGACTCACCTTGACAATACCACCCTGTGTAATTACTTTTAGGATCTTCTGTCATAAATTAACGATACGTAGTAACTTAACTTCAAGCCTTATCAAATAAAGCGAGCCAATAATAATGAGCAGTATATCTTTCTGGCAAACACAAACAACACGAAATAAGGAATATCATAATTGGAAATTATCTCCGAATGTTTAATTTTGTGATTAAGTCCGATGTTATTGTACGTTTCTGTACACTCGTTAACTTTGTCGTTAGCATGTTTATACGAGTTTTCTGTATTATTCCCAACTCCATTACGTTATTATTCGTATTTGAATAACTGTACGATATCTGAGAAGTGTACTTTTCTATTTTTCTTATCATCGTTGTTTAGATAACAGCAACTATTTACTGTTATTGATTACTTGATTTATCGTCTGCTCATTGAATTTTTTGGATCGTGTATAGAGGTCAGTTTAGAGACTTACTCCATTCTCAATGAGATAATTGAAATAATGAATGCTAGGTTCGATTTGGTTGAAATTGGCACCTTAAAGTTATTCGACTTTGAAATGGAGATTCTAAAGAGGTGAGTGGTTGCTTCCCTTGAAATTTGTCGGTGAAAAAAATTATTGAACAATTCTGTATTCGACAAAAGATGTGTATATACCTCGATTGGTATAATAATTGAGTAAGACTTATCAAATTGTAATACAGTAAAAGCTCTTTGTTCGCTCTTTATACGTTCCGAAAATATGCCGCGAATACAGAAACCGTGAATATGGGATGGTAATTTATATCGGATTATAGGGAATGCGTTCCTGGGTGACAAAATAAAGAAAGTATACGAAAAAATTAATTTAAAAGAAGTTTTTGAACATATTGATTATGTTCAGGCTTAAGAAATAGTTCAAAGAATTTTGTAATTTTTTTTCTTTGCAGTTTTTAAAGGTTCCTTCAATTCAGATTGATATTAAGCAATGACTTTAGCAATTAGCTTTTGAAATAAGACTTCGTTCCATAGACGAATCTGTTTTCCTAAATAAAAACACAATGCTTATTAGCCATTATTACGCCTTCACTAAGAATTTTCAAATTGAATGTCACGTTTCCTGTGCTCGTTGAAGTCTCTTTCTCAATAGGCTGTGAAATTAACATTTCCTCCAAGTCGGTTTCAGTCAAATCTTCATCTTGCTATTCAAGAAACATCTGAATGTTACTTAATTATATCTGTTCGAACCCATCTCGTCCTATTCCATTCGCAATTTCAGCTATGTTTGCAGTCAAAGTTTGAATGCGCAGAGATTCTTCGGCATTTTCCGCAGTCAGAGTAGGCCACAGTTTTTTCCAGCATGAATTAAGTGTGTACGAGTATGGCTTTAGTTCTTCTAATGATTCTTTTATGTTTACTATGCATTTTGCTATGTCAAAATCCTTCCAGCATTCCATAACATTCATATCAGGATCACATTCTATTATTATCCAATAAGATTTTCAAGGTTGATCTAATGTAATAGAGGGATAGGAAAAAATGTCACTTTTATATTTAGATGCATAATTTCAAGTTCGCGAGGTTGACCTGTTGCGTTATCCGAAACTAGATCTGCTTCAAAATCAAAATTTTGAAATAGTTTCAACTTCCCAAACAAAAGCGTTCATGAACCATTTATAATAAATAGCTATTAGATCCGCGAATAAAGAAATCTAATGCCGCGAATATAGGAATTTGGTCGCATTTTTTTCAATCCGCGAATAATGAAAACGCGAATAATGGAAGCACAAATAAGGAGCTTTTACTGTATTGTTGAACGATGATTTCCAATTATGTTGATTGATGATTCGGTGATCTGTTAGTGAAACATACATGGTTCAATATTGAATTAATAAATAAACTTTAACAAAAAACACAGATTATATTTCGCAGGAATACATAATGTATTGATTTGCCATTATTGAAAATCTAAATACATAATTTAAATAAAACTAAGTAAGTAGTTTTCTGATTTTTACTATAATTAATTTCAAACACGACAATATTGTTTCGCCAACACAGTGGCTTCATCAGATGTTGATGAAACTGAGGTTTACACTGTGGTTTCATCAGATGTTGATGATAAAGTGAGCTTTATCATCAACATCTGATGAAGCCACTGTGTTGACGAAACAATATTGTCATGTTTGAAATAAATTCTAGTGAAAATCAGAAAACCACTTAGTTTTATTTAAATTATATATGGATTGCTTGAAAGTTGTTTCGGGCTGTTACCCCAATTTTCCCGTTTGGACTTCTGGAGAACAGAAACACGAAAAAATTGTCAACCAATTAATGTAATTTGGCGGAACTAAGCTTTTTGTCTTTTTCCAATTTATATTGACTGTGAGCGGGAAAATTGAAAAATCAGAATTTGAATTTCCTGTCTATTTCATTTCATTAAGAAAATGAGCTGAAAACTACAAAAATAACAAAAACTCTTGAAGATATAAATATACGTTTGTGTATTATTTCAAATTTTTTTTGTTATTTTCTATTTTGTTATATATCGTCCCGGAGTGTCGAATAGAATTACATTGATTGATTGATTGACCAATTAATTGATACTTTCGAATTATTTACATAGCTTCATGTCGCTTTTTTATTTCAACTGAAGAGATCCAATAATAACAATACATCCAAGGCTAACAAGAGTCCCAATGTTGTCCCAAACAACTCTCTATGTGATTTAGTATCATATAGAGAGTAAACATATCTCATCTGACTTTATCGCATTCACCAATACCTAGGAAACGGAACTCAATACCTAGCCTTCCCTCTTTTAGCGGGGAAAAAGAGAATTTCATCAGCAAATTTTCAATAAATTGAACACATTTTCTGTTTCGGTATACAATACCTTCATCAGGTGAAAGAAAACTTCACCTGATGAAGGTGATTGAAAATTGTAATTTTTTTTTCATCCACGATAAAAAAGGATCGTATAACCGAAACCATATTGTAATAGATAATATAGTTTGGGTAATAATAGTTTGTGAAATTGTATACCTAATTGACATTGACATTATAGTTGTGAAGAGCTTCGAAGATATTGCATTTTCCTGTCGGATGCTCCTCTCGTCTCCTCTACTCGTTGAAATTCTGGCATTCCATAAAAGATTCTTACGGTGGATTCTGGCTTCTTTATATTATGTTTGTTGGAGTCTCCATATCTTCTTACTCGACACGTTGATGGGTTACGGCTTCAATTATTGCTTTTGGTCAAATCGAATCAGTTGACTTCTCGAAGTCTATAAAGGGGCAACTAACTAGTAGTGGTGATAGTTTTATAGATCGCAGGCACTAAACTTATCGGCCGTTAGTTGATAAGATCTTATTTTATATATATATATATATATATATATATATATATATATATATATATATATATATATATATATATATAACATATAAAAATTGAAATAAAAATCGAAGAAAATCAACTGCTTACGCTATAGACCTGCAATTTTATGTAACACCCGTTGACATATGTTTCGAGCTATTGGCTCTCTTCAGAACTGCGCAGTTGAAGTTTTAGACGTCCGAACTTGGAAGTTAATTGAAAAAAACACAAAACACGAAATTCTACGTGAAGATTCGACTTCTTTGTGGCTTGAAATGAATGTCTCTGTTAGAGTTCTGTTTGACTCTGTTCTGGAAGGTATAAATTTCCGGAAGGTATAAATATCGCCTCCTTGGCAGATAAGTGATTCAGTTTCCAGAACAGAGTCGAACAGAACTCTAACAGAGACATTCATTTCAAGCCACAAAGAAGTCAATTCTACACGTAGAATTTCGTATTTTTTAATTAACTTCCAAGATCGAACGTCTAAAGCTTAAACTGCGCAGTTCTGAAGAGAGCCGATAGGTCGAAACATATGTCAACGGCTGTTACAAAAAATTGCCGGTCTATACCGTAAAATTCTCTTTCTTTTTTCATAAAATGTACTCGTATAAACCTTTTTGAATTACACACACACATATATATATATATATATATATATATATATATATATATATATATATATATATATATATATATATATATATATATATATATATATATATATATATATATATATTTATATATTTTATATAAAAATATATTTTTATAAAGTGTCTTTCCTGCATTTTCCATTCTAGAATTATCCATTCAGATTTACATTATATCAACCACAAAATTTGTTCAGTTACTTCGTAAAATATGTACATATTGAAAAAAAACACTTTGCATAGTTTCACAAAATGATATTGTTCATTGACAATTGTTTTTAGTGTTACACCATTCTCAGAAGTTTTTTTAGGGTTTTTAACAGTTGAATTTTAAGTACGTTTTGAAAATGGGGCAAGATCCTGTAGGAACTGTCAAGGAATAATTTTATTTTGTACAGTGTTTTTCTTGGATGTATTTAACCGTGTTTCATCAAGTGATTAGCGAATATTCAGTCAACTTTCTCAAAAATGTCTATTTTCAATCAATTATATATATTCTGTCTTAACAATTATTTCTTAAATCATTTTTTGATATATGGATTTCAGTAGCCACTTTCAATGCTCTGACAATGTAAGTAAATTTTACGCGTAGTAGGTAATTTGAAATTAAATTTTTATTAATTGCCTAACTTTTGCCATATTGACATTTTTTTCAATATTTACCAACTTCTAGTGATATACTACAACCATCTCTTAAAAAATTCATATCACCTTGAACTAAATGTGTATCAAAGTGATAACCTAAGAGTAAGTTTCTAGAATTTCGATGTTAATTATGTAATATATTTGTCCGGCTATCAAAGTTCATATTTCCTGGTGTTCCTTTGGGCAGTTATGATGCAATGTCAGATAAATCATTTCGAAATCGTGTATTCTATGTTGATGTTTGTCAGAGAAATTCTCTCAAATTTCAATTACTTGTCAACCGTTACTGATATCATGGGGAGAAATTAAACGAAGATTGGGAAAACGGAAATCGATTTTCGATAGGTGCGCTACCTATTTGCCCAGCATCTGTTTTTATAATGATATTTCCTAATTCACATGTTGACAAAAATTCCAGTATTACATCAAACAAATAATTGGTTCGAAACGATATCATTTCGGAGTATAAATATACACTTGAAAACGCTTGGTTTATTTCTCTTTTGAGGTACTAATCCATTGTCAAGAGTTGATACAACTAGATTTTGAAATCCAATAGTTCCAACTCATAACAATCGGTTAGAATTCGGTAAAATATGTCCAACAAATTGAATAATATTTGAAGTATCTAGCCAATGATCAATTCCGTTATGGCCTCTTTCAAATGTTCCTGTTGAATAACTGAAATTCAAACACTTGAACTTGATTTACACTTTATTGACAACATAGCATGACGCGTTTCGCCGTTACAACGACTTCTTCAGATGCTTACAGAGTACCGACTGTATTCTATTGGCATCTGAAGAAGTCGTTTGTTCAAGTATTTTAGTGAATTTTAGTTTATATTCAATTATAATGGCTTTACATCAAGTAAACGCCAACACTATTAAATATTTTAATATTCAATAGTTCATTCATTTTTAAATTGATACTGCTAAAAAGTTTCTGTTGAATCAACTTCATGTGAAAAATTGAAAATAAAAATAGCTATCAATTGTTCATTAAAAATATGCTTCATTTTAGCCAAGGCAGTTACTGTTTTTTAATCAGCTTTATCTTTTTCATTATTGAAATTTTTCTCTCATATTTAAGTACACAATTCGCCTAAATAAGTCAGTTCATGAAAAGGTTGATATGAGCAATCTGTATTCAATATATATAGCAATATGTATTCGTTCTATTATTCTATCTTGAACGTAATTGTTCATTCGACATAAAGGTTTAAAAATTGGTATTAAAATCTCAAGTGCTGTCCTATCCTACAAAATAATTTCACAAGAGTTGAACAATCACCTAATATGTTCTTCATTGGTAATTATCTTAAAAGCAACATCAGCAAATAGGAGGTAATAGTTAATTAAAATTTAAACAATCAAGAATAACATCAATGTCAACTTTAATAACGTGCTCATATTGTTAATACACTTGATGATGGACTAACCTACCGAAACATATATAAAGTTGTTAATGTACTCAGTGAAACATAAACCGAGTATTTTAATTTTAATTTACTATAATTTTACATAATGTATCACCAAGTGAATAGCGAATTTCTTCTTTCGAAAACTTTCGTGTCTTTTAACTTTCGAAATGATTTCGTGGCTTATATTTTTTTCTATAGATCTTTCGTGTTATATTATATTGCCTTACTAAGATTTTTCAGGTTTTGATAAAACGATATAATAATTTCAAGAACATCAATGAGGGTATTTTTTCATGTTACAATCTTAATTAAAATTGAATTTCTGAATTGTTCGATATTTTTGGTTGTTAGAATTAAGTCCAAGTATTGAGGCCTTTTTTTCACTATGTATTGTTTATAACATTTGTTGAAACTGTTATCGTATATTACCTTACTAAGATTTTTCAGGTTTTGATAAAACGATATAATAATTTCAAGAATATCAATAAGGGCATTTTTTCGTGTTAAAATCTTAATTAAAATTAAACTTTTGAATTGTTCAATATTTTTGGTTTTTAGGATTAAGTCCAAGTATTGAAGACCTTTTTTCACTATGTATTGTTTATAATATTTGTTGAAAGTGTTCGTAAAAAGTAAGCAAGCGCTTTTATTGGTTTGGAGATATTGAAAATTGGATTGGCATTGGATTTGTTGGAGGTGATATAACTTCTTTATCCTATGTAATTATAAAAACTACCTGTCTGAACCTTCATTGACAATTAATCAGGAAAAATGATTGGCATTTGACAGCACTTGAAATTGAGAACACCTGGTATTCATTTCTAATCTAAATAAGTAACTTATTTAAGTTATATTTTTGGTAGTTAACCATGGCGGACGTCAATAATTTCAAGTACGATTTCTTAAGTCCAAATAGAATAATGCAGTGGTTTTCAAACTGTGGTACCCCCAAGGGGTACGCGAAAAATTTCAGGGGGTACGCGGAGTAGGTTCATGAAAATTGTAATAAGGAATTGGATAAGAGGAAAGAAAAAATGATTGAACTATCATGTGATCTGTCACTAAAAACTAAATTTGAGAGTGAGACGTTATTAGACTTTTGGAGCGGTGTTAGAAATGAATACCAAGAACTTGCAAGTACTGCACTTAAAATTCTTATTGGCTTTTCCACTACCTACTTATGTGAAAGAGGGTTTTCTAGCTTAACATACCTTAAAAATAAGTACAGAAACAAACTTAATGTTGAGGACGATTTAAGGTTATATTTATCAAAACTAGAGTCGAACATTGATGAACTATGTAAAAAGAAACAAGCTCATCATTCTCATTAATGTTTTGTAATGTGTTTCAAATATATTGTGTTTATTATGTAAAAACGTGTTTTTTATTTAACACACCACCTTTTCAATAACGAAGGGGTTACGCAGAAATTTAATACTTCACTAAGGGGTACAGTCTTTGAAAAATGATTGAGAACCCCTGGAATAATGGAATGAATGCATTGATGAAGTTGTAACTGGTGAATTTTCATTCAGTTCCTTACGTCAACTGACTTAAGAGCACCGAAACATTTTTGACTGATATAGGATTCAATCTTTCTTACGATTAGTAGTCGGTGCCTGTAGTTTGAAAGCTGAACATCGAAAGTTTGAAATAAAAATATTTAGGCTGCAGCAAGATGTTTCACTTTAAATGAATTTCTAATAACTTACATTCTCCAGAAGCAGTTTATGTCCATTTAAGGATAAGATGTACTTCTATTATTGACGTCCCATATGCACGTAATGTAGATAAATATATTTTCTGCTCTATTTAAAAAAATAACGACAAAGACGTAGTACGACGTCGATACAAATGTCCGAATTGCTCCCTGGGTTTGACATAATTTTCCATTTCATCTAATTTCACATAATGGTCACCGTTTGTCCATTTATTATTCAAAGACATTTCTTACTCACGAATGGCTAGATGTGTAGCAAGGTATCGATTGATTTGTCCGCTAACCCACATTGGTTTTATTTATGCGCTACGGATTTTTCAGGTTATACGATAGTTTAATACGCTCGTATTTCCTATCGCAATTGCTGATTTTACCATGCGAATATTATTTACAATTCAAAAGCCTACGTATATACCTTACGATACGGTATTTGAAACTCAAGATATCTTTTTTTGCAGAAAACGTGGTCTATAAGTGAAGCGTAGTGGTAAGTTAAGTCGAGTTTAGTATAGGTGACACTGTCGATTATATTTTTATGACCTATATAACGGTCTAATCCAATTTTGAACTGTTTCATGTTTCATTTAAACAGAACATATTCAAGAGATGTTTTAAACTTGTCACGCGATTCTCGTCTTTTGATGGACAAAAGTACTGGCTGTTTGGATGTGCACTGCATATTAATACGTTTTGTCCTTTAACCTGTCTGATGAATGAACTGTGCTCCTAGGGAATATTAGTCGCAATAGCCGCAGAACATCTATTAGATAAATAAGCATACATCGATAATAATCCCCTGATGATTGAGTGAATGCAAGTGAGTAGTAATGGTAATGAAAGGGATGTCACTTAAATCAATACTCTTCTTTAAAAAGAGCTCAATCAGTTTATAGAGTGGATGATTTTTTGCTTCATGTATTGCAGAAGTAAGCCATAGACGAACTTTAGCTTTGAGGACCTCAAGTAATCATGTTTTAAACACCAGTTGTTAGCTTTTAGTATTTAGGCTTACTTGCATTCGACGTAGCAGATCTGGGTCCGATTACTTTTTCTTTTATGATTATTTATGGTTATTTTATAATATCTGGAGGGCTGGCAAGGGATGTTCCTCTTATAAGTTTGATTGCTTGCGTTTCTTCGAATATGGACTAAAAATAGTATTGAATTCAAAGCAATAACCGTTTTTTCTGTATTGATAAGGTGGTTTTGGATTAATCTATATTCCATGCGCATTGATGAGTCTTTTGTTTGTTGCAGATATATCAAGAAAAATTACGTCATTGTTCGTGAAAATACAAAATTTGTTGTAATTTTGTATTTGATCATAATAAAAGACTGGTATTTTTATTCATAGTTTGAGTAAGATATAAGTATAACATTATATTCTCTCCGTATTTTATAGCTTTTGAGAGACATGTGAAAAAGAGTTTATTTAAAGGACGATAGTAGGATAATTATCAGTTTTTATACAGTTATTTTTTCATGATGTACTCCTTAATCTTTTTCATTAGAATTAAGTATTTTGTGTTGTAGTTGAAATGATTTAAGTCAATGCATCGAAAACCTTATTTCTATAAGATGTATAAAACATTTCTATTATGAGATGTGAATACTAGTAAGTATATACCTACCTATACTTTAATTAATAGGTAATTATCGTTTGTAGTATGTGCTTCTCCATTATAGAACAGTTTTAATTATACTATTGAGTATATCCCTTGTATGTATAATATATATATATATATATATATATATATATATATATATATATATATATATATAATGAATGCATATAGATTATATAGATTTCATACAACTCTATATAATTGGATAGCTTTTCGAGTGAATAGAGTAATTTGTAATTTTTGTGGAATTCAGTGAATTTTTTCAAATTGCAATACTATACTTTTTCTGCGTGTTGTGTGGCAAATGACTTTATGAGTTAGATAGTGTTGAAACTTACTACCTTACTACATTAAATAGAAAACTTTTCTATTATAAATTAATGAGTTATGACAAAATTCATCAATTGACTGGAACGATATTTGATGAAATGTCAATACCATATTGTGAATAAAACTACTTAAAGTTTGTGTTGTTTACTATATTTCGATAAATATAACAATTCTTCCACATTGGATTCATCAGTTGTATATATCACTGGGGAACAGTAATTTTGTTGTCTTAGATCTGTGACTTTTTTTGACTGCATTTTGTTCTCTGAATTCAAAAATGTTATCAATTTTTCTCTACCTCGTCAAGTGTTTGCCACTCGTCAAACCGGCGAATCTTGTCAAAAACTATGTCATGTGCTGAAAAATATTTTGTCTAAAAATATTTGGAAGTTAAAAAAAGGAAAAGTTTGTTTCTTATTTGAGGCAATTTAACATTGAAATGTTCCAATGGAGTTTTATTTATAACTAAAAAAATTGATAAGATTCCCAAAACAAATGATTATGCTAGATCATTTTGCAGTGTATACGGGACTGTTTAATGGGGGTTTTAAGCTGCAAAAACATTTTGAACCTTGAAATGTTAATGGAGTTTTATTTATAACTAAAAATTCAAAAAGCACGATTCTACTGATAATAGGAAGAGCTGGCACCAATTTTTGGCTAGGTATTTGAGGCAAGCTGAAAACTTGTCACATACCTCTACTGATATACCCCAATACGGAATTGCAGACCTGGCTGGTGAGTAGCAGGACTATATCAACCCCTAAATTTTTAGGGGTTGGAATCTGGATGATCTGTCTTTTTGGGAATCTTATCTTTTAGTTATAAATAATACTCCATTAAAATTTCAAGCTGCCTCTAATATATTTTTCACAATTTTTTGCAAAATATTTTTGCACGTGTCTGGCAATGTTAAACCCCCGATTAAATGGTCTGGCTTATTTTTTTCGTATTCATCAATTTTCGTTTACACTGCAACATATAAAAATTGCGTTTTGCCTCAACTATATTTTTCGGGAAAAAAATAATTTTCAAAAAATTTTGGTGTTGATATAGACCGTAATATGAACGTAAAAAAATGCACAGTACCCTTTTGATCAGAAATTGTTTTCCTTTCCCAAGTGTTTTGATGAACGGATGCGTGAACGACAGCCAGGGTGTTTTGTCACTTGTGAAACATCACATCAGATAACAATTTATGGAGATGATATTTTGTTATTTGTTTCGTTTTATGAATATTTGATTAGAAATTGTTGTGTTTTTTCTTATCTTATAGTAATGTATATTGATCATCTCGATGATGGCGTGTAGTTGTCTCGATTCCGTGTTAATGTTTATTTTACTTCCGATTAAATTGTTAAAAAAACAATTTTAATGAAGCATTGAAAGTGAGATAGCATTATTTACACTACTGAGTTATGACTCTGTATTCTTCCACAGGGATGATAAGGTTCGATAAACAAATTATTTTTAGTGATAATAAACGTTTCTTTGTTGAAAAATTTTCAATAACACAGAAATCACACATAAATTGAAAACATATAAATATATACATTTATATGCTTTATAATTTATGCTTTAATGTTTTTATCGATTGTATGATATGAATATTCAAATCGAATTTTTCGGGATAGCAGTCCAGTCAATAATAAAACTCTTTGTTTTATGTTCTAAATATTTCGTCATATTTCATGACTTCATCAGGAGAACTGCTTGAAACCTTACAAAAATTATTCAAACATCAGTTTCATTAACGAAAACTACTTACAAAAACACGAGTCCGTAAAATAAAACGATTAACACATCATATTAGTTACGTTTTCACTTCGTTGCAATGACAACGACAAAACAGGATTGGCGTTATTTGAGAGATTAAAGAGGGGGGTATTTTATCAGGCTAAAATAGTACTGTATATGTTGCCAAGTTCACCAGTATCGGATTTGAAATATATTTTAAAACGTATATAACTATATATACATATATAGTCAGAAATTCAGTACAAGAAAAAGAATTCTGTAGTTCTCGTGCTATATTATTCGCACTTGTAGATATTCGCTATCAAATTTGTCAAATTGTCCTCCATTGTCCTTCTGGGGATCAATGTTATAGAATATTGGAATCTCCATTATCCTTCTAGGGATAAATGTTAGATAATCTTGAAAATCGATGCTTACGTTTATTGAAAGCGTGAGACAGTCACTGTTTCGTATCACAAGGTACTCATCAGTCACGAGATGTTCAACGAATGAAAAGCAACGATTTCAATCCTCACATACCCTCTCATCGATTGTAAGACAGAAATATAGAGTAAGTCGTATGCATATATAATGCATAGATTGATGTACATCTCAGATCTTAGAATCAATGAAAAACACATGAATACATCTACATTGAAAGTTACACACGTCCTTATCAATTAAGATACTACATTTTACAAGTCTAGTTTTTTGGAACAATTTCATATAATTTGATGAAGTAATGCGCCATCTATGTTGCGGTTGTAGAAACGCCCGTTGTCATTTCTCAAAACATGTCAGAAATTCACTAGAAGAAAAAGACGTTTAGAACTGTAGTTCTCGTGCAATATTATCGCACCTGTAGATATTCGCTATCAAAGTACACTATAACTTTCTTTCGATAATTTTTTTACAAATTATTAGAACGTAACACTTTTTTTATTTAGTGTATCTACAGTTTAACGCCGGTTCCGAACGGCCAATGGGCTTTTAATCAATGTACATTACCAAACAGTTATCATCATCAAACTACTTGAATCATAGACAATCACAAACACACATGCCTTCGAATAAATTATTCTGGTTTTCGGTATTCGCGTAGTTACTCACAATTTTCGTTATAAGGGTTATACGAAGTATCAATTAATTTTCAATTTAATTGTATATGACAATGATAACAATATAGAGGTATGCTTCATAAATGACAAACATGCTTCGTATCAATTTACCAGAAAATTAAGACCTACTCATTATTTCAACTGATTTTTCATCGCAGTTTTCTTTTTCTTCAAATGTTTTCTTCTATGTCCCTAATGCAGAATTAACATCTAAGTCTATGTTATATTGCTTTATATATATATATATATATATATATATATATATATATATATATATATATATATATATATAATAATTTTTAAGGGTTTATTGACTCAATATTTTCAGTGGTACTCTTTTCTCTTTACCAAGCTTTCGCAATTTACTTTATTGCTTCTTCAGGGTTCTAAAATTTATAAAAAACCTTAATTAGTATCTACAAACACAATATACAATGTTTGCTTACATGAGAGTTGAGGTTACAATCATTAAACTATTTAACAGCAACAACATAAGCGCAATTTTCGAATATCTAACATTTATAATTCAGTCTCAATATTCAATTTCAATATATTATTTTAGGTTAAATGCATATTCTTCTCACGTATCATCTGATTCCAGTTGTTTCCTTTCTTCTTCTTTTTTGTCATGTTTCTTTTGTTGCTCCATATACAGTAAGTAGCTATATATGTTACTCAAGTTTTGTCTGTCATTTTTTCTATTTATAGATTTTTCATCTTTTCTTATTTCTATTATCTCATGTATAAGTCTTTTATGATAATTACGTTCAGTTTTTAGGATTTGTACATCGTCATAGTTGGCTCTATGGTCTAACTTTGTTGTATGTGTTACTAGGGCACATCTATCTTTTCCATTTTTTATATCTGTTTTATGGTGAGCTATCCTATTTTTTAACCATTGTGATGTCTATCCTATATATACTCCATCACAGTCTTTGCAATTTATTTTATATATTATTTCACGTTTTAATGGTTTTGGAACTTGATCTTTGAGTGTACTATAAAATCTTTTAACTGTTTTCTGATTGTATGTTGTGATCTTTACATTTTCGTCTTTGAATATATTTTTTATTTTTTTTGTTAAGTTGTTTATATTTGGTATGGTTGCATAATAATTTTTGTTCTCCTCTTCCTCTCTTCTTTGTTTTTCGGACTTATTATTTTTATTAGTATCACTTGAGGCATATAACAGCTTTTTGATCATGCTGACGGGGTAAGAATTTTGTACAAGTATTTCTTGTAGATTTCTCAATCCCTCTGTTCTGAAAATGTCATGGCAGATTTTATCAACTCTGTTTTTCATTTCTCTTATAAAATTTATTTTTATGTTAATGTTATGATTTGAATGAAAGTTTATAAATTTATTCGAGCATGTGTTCTTTCTGTACCAACCTAGTTTCAACATATTATCTATCCTATATATTTTTATATATATATATATATATATATATATATATATATATATATATATATATATATATATATATATATATATATATATATATATATATATATATATATATATATATATATATATATATATATATATATATATATATATATATATATATATATATATATAAATAATATATATAAATATAACTTAAAAACAGTAAGGGAAATTCATTATGTGTATTTCCTTTCAGATCGTGCAATGTTTGTTGAAATTTATTGTTTAAATTACTTACCTATTATTCACATAATTTTTGAAACGCTGAAGATGTTTTTTCCCACGAAATGGTTTGTTGTTTCTACTCGTTCGATATATTCATGATTTTCAGCTTGGTTCCATCGTGCACGCATTCAATACGCTCGCGATCACCTTGTAGGAATTAAATGAATTTTTGATAATTTCATAAGCGTTACGCGTGACAGATAATGTGTCATTGTATTTGTAGATTTATTATCAGAAATGGCGAAATTACAGGTTATGATAATAAAGCGAAAATGATCCTTGTTGGTTTATTTCATAATTTTTATAACGTCGCCAGGTCAGTTGAAATGGATTTTAATGAATGGTATATAACCTTATCGTAAAATGCGGTTACCAACTAAAATATTCCAGTGAATATTAGTATCTTGGTCGTGTTTTCTTTGAAAACAAATTCTTCACGAGAATTGGAGATCAATGGTAAAAACTTTGAAATCAGCCGCGAGTAATGTATATCAAACACAAATATATGTAAAAAATAAATACAATAGTCTAATTTCTACTGAGAATATAACGTATAATAAAAATTGGGCTATTGTTCACAATTACTGTTATAGATGCATCAAGTAAGTTGTGTCCACAGGATGGTTGATTTTCGATTGTTTCATAGAGTACATACGAAACGCTAGTAGCTACAAAATATCTGATTGTGGTATATATTTCGTCTTCTTTTTTTGAGCCCAAAACGATGGTCAAAACAAAAAATTTGCTCTCGCTTTTTACTCTCGATTATTTGAATTCTCGTTCCATCTCAATAGCTTCAATGTAAATAAATTTACATAAAAATGAATTATATATGCATATATAATGCATTATATTTTCCTCGCTTTAGAAATGCATATATAATGCATTATATATGCATTTCTGAAGCGAGGAAAATTTATTCCCTCTTTTCAATGAGAAAATAAATCATATAGATTTACAGGAAGTTTGGTACAAAATGTCGAAAATCATAAACGTTCAAAAAAATTTTCTGTGGGCATTTGTGGGCCCCTCTGCCTCTATTTTATGAATAATATCAAATTAACTCCTCCATTATATTTATACACATTATATATATATATATATATATATATATATATATATATATATATATAATATATAATATATAATATATAATGACTATATTATTTACTTTGGAAGTTTTCCATCCAGATCATAACTCCAACTAAACAAATATTTTATCTCAATGAATTTTTTTCCGTAATAAACGGATTGTAAATCTACAACATTCTTAAAATTTCAATTCGATATTTCAATAGTACGTTTCGAAGTAGGTAGTATTTAATTTCTGATACAATGAGTCATGTAAATTATACGGATACAAACATTTATGTATCTACCTATATGATCTGAATCAACTTTTTCGGTTAGTTCATCCTAATTAATATCATAAATAAATATTATTACTTATTTATTATACTTGCTTCAGAATTTATGGAAGACACATGACAATTGTTCTATATATATATATATATATATATATATATATATATATATATATATATATATATATATATATATAAAGCTTTTAAAATAGGTAAAAGCTGTATTAAATGATTATTTTACACTCAGAAAATAATCATTTTTAATTGAATTCAATTGATAATTATTATTTTTTGTCATTGTTGTCAACTATCACTTTCAACCATTTTACTGCCTATTATAGGCAAGTGTCAAATAATATATATACTATTATACCTTTATATTCCATACATATCGTTCTTAATTTTTCTAAAATGATTTGTGGGTCCATAAATTATATACAGGATATCACTGAAGATCCATGGTAATTGTGGTGAAGATTTGAATTAGTTGAATTTGATAAAGTGCCTGTTTGATGTCACTGACCTGACATTTGTGACCGTTTCAGTCACAAATGTCATTCTACAATGGTTACTTCGAAAGTGACTCAAATTGAACGACTTCATTTCCCTACTGGAATATTTGAATTTGAAAAAAAAACTGAGAAATTGTAATAAAAATAGATGAGGTACTAGAAATACTTTCAATTAAGCGTACTCTCAAAAGTGTAATCGATAAAAACGACACAAAAAACCTCAGTTCCGTTTACACTAACCTGATATCAATGTCGTCAAGCAGAACGAGTAAAGAGGAAAGGCAGCTTTAGGGATTGGAATCACCCCATTGTTTTAACGTATAACCTAATTGAAACACGATACAAAAAACCATATATAAATAACGATTTCATCAATTACCAATACGGATTGTTGGGCAAGTTACGAATATTTTGGTATAATTGATTAATCTTTCACAACTTATTTGAGAAAGAGAATTAGATTGTCTCCATTCAGATCAATTATTTTTGTTTGAATTATATATATAAGTATATAGTAGATACAAAGTACTTCATGTGTCTTTTTCATGGTTAATATTGAATGAAATTCGAGTTAGTTCTACATAAAAATCCAAACTCAATCTCCATTACATCGTAAATCCCTGTTTCAGAAAGCATTTCATTAAAATGTAAGTAGATTATTGAACTCTTTAGTATTTCATTTGAGTAACTGTGCATCAAAAAATCAATTTAAAAATAACTTCAACGTTTTGATATCCATAGTATTTCATAAAATTCAACTATTCATTAGTTTTGACAAATTTTTAACATATTTGGTATATATATATATATATATATATATATATATATATATATATATATATATATATATATATATATATATAATAACAATAAGGGGGTAATGCCGTATAATTTAAATGGAAAATATTTTTATGAGTTCTCGGCATGAAGTAGGCCCATTAAAATTGAAACGTAACCAATTTATTCATCTGTCTATATTTCGATCATGGTTATAATCTTCATCAGCACTCTATAAAATAATAGATGTCAATAAAATATCATATTTACATTACAAAATTCTTACTTCTTACGGCTAACTGGGTTAACAGTTTATTCAACACCATAAGTAGAAGTGTATGTACTTAAAAAATATGTTATATTACATAGAAACTGGATGTTAATAATGATAAAATATAAAAATTTAAACTTTTCGACAACTCAACCAAACGATATAACCGATAAATTAGAATTGCCGGAGCACAGATAAATGTCACCGAACAAGCACATGGGGTAAAAAGGTGAAACACTCTAGAAACAAATGTCATCAAGAGCAAGCCACATAGAATGTCTATTAAAACTTAGCGGTTGTTTAACAAGGTCTTATTTAAAATGTTTTGAAAGTAAATAACTATAAATGCAGCTGAGTTTAGCAATGTTTGTCCTCTTATTGATGTCATCAACATTTTTCATATGAGGACCATTTTTAAGAAAATCCGTTTTTGGTAACCACCAGCCACTTCCAGTACTCTAAAATTTCCAAAATCAAAGCGATGTCCCTTTTCTAAGGAATGTAGTGCTAAAGCACATCTATCAGGGTGAAGTCTTACATCACTTTTATGGAGGGTTGTTCTCCTTGTGATGGTCTGGGATATCTCTCATCTGTAATCTTAATACAGAGGAGAACTTACATAAATTCGCAGTCTCCATCAATCAAATATAGATCTATACCATATTTCCGTTCCCTCATGGCAAAATTGTCCCATATTCTCTGTGAAATAGACGAGTTAAAACTAGCCAAATACAATCTCATTACTGTCAGAAGTGTTTTTACAACATTAAATAATGTGTCTCCAACTTTAATATCAGACTGTCACAGTGTGATATTAGAGTTGGAGGAATACTTCACAATCCCAGTATTCCTTGCTGCGATTGTAAAGGATATATAGGTCAGAGATCCCAGAACATCATGAAGAAAACTTTAATGTCAGGCAAAAAGAAGAATAAACCTCCATAAAAAATACTAAGACTTCACTCTGATAGATGTGCTTTAGCACTACATTCCTCAAAAAACGGACATCGCTTTGATTTTGAAAATTTTAGATTACTGGAAGTGGATGGTAGTTGCCAAAAAAGGATTTTCTTAAAAATGGTCCTCATAAGAAAAAATGTTAATAGCATCAATAAGAGGACGGACATTGCTAGACTCAGCTGCATTTATAATTATTTATTTTCAAAACATTTTAAATAAGACCTTCTTAAACAACCGCTTAAGTTTTAATAGTTCTGTGCTGCTTGCTCGTGATAACATTTGTTTCTAGAGTGTTTCACCCTTTTACCTTCTGTGCTTGTTCGGTGACATTTATCTGTGCTCCGGCAATTCTAATTTATCGGTTCTGTTGTTTGGTTGAGTTGTCGAAAATTTATATTTTTATATTTTATTATTATTAACATCCAGTTTCTGTGTAATATCACATATTTTTCAAGTACACACTTCTGCTTATGGTGCTAGTCAAACTGTTAACCTAGTTAGTCTTAAGAAGTAAAATTTTGTATGAAGAGATATGACATTTTATTAACATCTGTTATTTTATAGTCCTGATGAAGATTATAACCATAATCAAAATAGAGACCAGGATTACAAATTGGTTACGTTTCAATTACAGTGGGCCTACTTCTTGCCAAGAACTCAAAATATTTTCTATATATATATATATATATATATATATATATATATATATATATATATATTATTATTATTTCGATTGTTCCCCATGAGGAGAGCGACTGAACTTGAATTCGCAATCATTAGGAATTTTGCTTCATCTTTTTTGCCTCCCAAAAACGCTTCATCCTCTCTGAATGCTCTTTCTTCCGTTCATCTGTCCACTTTACTCCAGGTTAACGATTTACTTTTTTTTAAACTTTATATGTGCGATTTTATAGCGGCATTCAGTGCGATCTTCGAGATTTTTGATATTGATCTGTTGTAGATCCTCTTGGACCTCTTTTAGCCACTCTGTTCCGCATTTACTATTCATAATTATATTGAGTAGTTTATTCGGTATTCTGGACTGTTTCATTCTGTAGACATGTGCATAGAACTTTGCTCGTCGTTTTCTAATGTCTTCCGTTATCGTATTTGTCTTTTGATACAGTTCATTTTGAGGTCTTTTCATCCAAATACCGTTTCTATTGATTGGCCCGTAAATCTTTCTGAGAATTTTTCGTTCTTGTTTTTTTATTTCTCTAATTCTTGAATGGCCGGCAATAACCATTGTTTCAGCTGCGTAGATTGCTTCTGGAAGAATCGTTGTGTTATAATGCCTCAATTTGGCGCCTCTCGAAATGCACTTTATATATATATATATATATATATATATATATATATATATATATATATATATATATATATATATATATATATATATATATATATATATATATATATAAAAGTTTTGTGCTTATATAATAAATATAAGAAAATGAACACTATAACAATATTTGAAAAATAAATTAACCAAAATATAATATTATTATATATATATATATATATATATATATATATATATATATATATATATATATATATATATACCTATACGACTGACTTGAATTGTCCAGACGAAAATGACTCATCTGAAAATGTTGAAATGTGTTTCATTTATATTTATCGAGTATTTTCGTTTGAAATAATCAGGGTCCCTTGTACATTATTGCCACTGGCTTGCTAACTGAAACTGTCATTAAAAGCAATCGCATTTTCTAAAAAAACGTAATAATTACCTGAAACGTGACCTTGTCAGACCGCACATTTAACGTTTTCAATGAAATTGCCAGAAAATTATTAGTAGTTTCAATGTTAACTCCAGTGCATACGTTTATTCACACTCTAAAAATTGTTCTAGTGTGTAAAAAGAAAAAAATTATGAAGTTCACTCGTTTCTTTTCTAGTATTTAATTCAATTTACTAGTTTCCCTTCATATATTGATATTCAATATTATTTCTGATTATTTTCAGAGATAATTATTTCTAGGAGAAAGACGACAAAAAAAATTTGAAAGTTACATATCTTAACATGGTAAAAAAATTATCATTTTTAAGTGTTATTGAAGTCTCTTATTGATGCTATTAACATTTTTTCTTATGAGGACCATTTTTAAGAAAATACTTTTTTGGCAACTACCAGGCACTTCCAGTAATCTAAAACTTTCAAAATCAAAGCGATGTCCGGTTTTTGAGGAACGTAGTGCTAAAGCACATCTATCAAAGTGAAGTCTTAGTACATGACTTTTATGGAGGTTTATTCTTCTTTTTGATATTAAAGTTTTCTTCATGATGTTCTGCGATGTCTGACCTATATTTACTCCTTCACAATTGTATTTGGTTAGTTTTAACTCGTCTATTAACTATTAATCGATATATGTATAACTTCTGTAAAATTGAAAACTGAAATAACATGAAGTAAGAGTTATTTTAAGTTTAATTTATCATAAATACCATATAAGATTCAAAACAAAAATTGAATAATGATGAAAACAAATGAGATATATTTCAAATAGTTCAAATATTTTTAAATTTTTTTATTAAATTTTTAAATTTTATTTTAAATATTTGATTTTAAAAATTTTCATCCTTTAAATTAATACTGCAGACCATTAGTATTCGAGCTGTTCTATAAACTATTCTATAAATACTACATAGCAACCAGTATAATCAACGAGTTTACTGAACCACCCAATAATTAATGAATGACATCAAATTGATCACTTCTCAATTGATTATAAATTCCACTGGGTAATTATTTAGGGAAGTTGATTATTTTTTGTATTCATTAACGGGCTATGTCGGATCTGCCTGAAACGAAGGTATTCAGTTTGAATCTCCATTTCGAAACATTCAAATTAAATATATTTTTTCCTATCATCTGTGAACTAATATCCGAACTAATTACTATTTTCGTTGATGAAACAGCACCTTATCGATATATCATTTTTTTACATCGATTTAAACGCAGAATAATCAAAATTTGCATAATTTTACGTGGTATAACTCAGTTTCGTGTAGGCATGAATTCACATACACGTAAATACCTTATGGGAGTATACATATTTTCTTTGTATTGAAATGGTATGCCATATGAATTATCGAGAAGATGAAAGCTTTGATATTAATTCGAACAATCATGTATAGATCTCGCACTATCATTCGAGGTGTAATGTTAGAGAACATTGAAAACTATATCACAATAGAAAGAAGCACATGTGTTTCAAGTTTGTCATGGTGTTATTGAATATGCTTAAGTATATAAGGTATGCCCTTCGAGAAACTTGTTCTGTGTACTTTTGAAACACTAAGTGCATGTCACTTCACACAGTATTAATCTTCTGTATCCCATAGTGTAGCGTATAAAAATGGTTACAACCAACATGGTTATTTGTGATTGGCAGAATATTCTTGTTTAATGTGGACTCTATATGTTCTCCGAAATTTGTGGAGGTTCTAGTTTGACTGATGTTGATGTTGATCATACAAGAAACGTTGGAAAGAACGTTTGGTTTTGTTTATCGTTTTATATATTTCTTCCAGCTTTGCCTGGCTTCTCCAGGTCCGTCTATTGTTTGCCTTCAGCATCTTCTACTTGTTTTCCTCATTTTTGTAGAATCTTTTACATTTATGATAAGATGATGTTCAGATGCTAACTGGATTTTAATTAGAATGTATCATTTTTTAAACAATATTTCTAATTTTACACGTCGTGTCTTTTACATCGGCAGAAGTACTGAAATAGCATAAGAATAATGGATCGATCGCTGTAATATCAAATTATATGAAATAATGAAAAGCATTTCGTTGTAGTGTGTATAAGGAAAAAGTCGTTGACATGTTTTGCGAATTGGGTGGTTCTTGTTAGAACGATGTAAACAAGTTTAAATTACTGCGACTTGCAAATAAAGAAACAGTTGCTATTCCTAGCAAAGGACAAGTGAGCATTTGTGACATCTAATTACTTAATTGAATTGCTAGTTTTCAACATTCATGACCTGCCCATTATGTAGACTCAGTCACGAGCAGATTGATTAATACTCGTAGTATACCATTTTCCTGTAACCACTTTTTTACTTTTGTGTTATTGGTTGCTTTGTTTTAATTGTCGATTTGAAAGGAAATATTTACAATCGTTATATAGATGGAACAAGATGAAATGTAGCACACTAAGGGATCTATATAGACAACGCAGAGTGTTATCATGTCTTTGATTTATTGAGCTATTGCATAGCTTTTATCGTGGGCTTTGAGCGCGGCGACCGAAACAAGAAATTCCGTAACGAAAATCAAACCTAACAACTCCACTCCGCCTACCATGTAGCTCGGCCGAGCGTTCGCTTAACGTGTATGTATATGGTACGGCTGTACAGCAGCTCATTTGCTGGAGATATTTGTGCGTGCTTATACAAACTGAGAAATGGTCCACACATTTATTGATCGCACTTTACAGGAGTACACTGAAGAAGGGTCGAAAATACTTAGTACAAATGGTAATAAATTTCCACTTATCTTGGCTGGCAATTTCAACTTCAACTTCGCTGATAAAAAATCAGAACGGTTGACAACTTTTCTTTCGGAAAAATTGAATTTGAAAATGAATAATCATCCACAAGAATCCACAACAAAATATGGGACCACCATTGACGCGGTATTCTCCAGATATTTAGAGGATATCAAGTCTCAAACTTATGTTTCTTATTTCAACTACCATAAACATATAGTTTCAATGATAAAAATTCCTGAATAATCTACATATATTGTTAGATAATAAAAATATTTTAAACGATATTAACTTCTCATTTATTCAATAAAAGAAAAAAATTTGTTTTCCTATCGGTCACCACGGTCAAAAAGTGTAACTTGAATCAATATCAAAGAAAAAACTTGAATTAATATAAAAAAATACTGCATAAATAAAAAATAAATAAATAATTGTAATTGCATAAGTTGTTGAAAAATGCTATGTAATAAGCTTTACCTCGGCAGTCCTAGAGCGCCAAACATTTTTTATAATTATAATAAACCATTGAGTTAATTATAACGAAATATTATAAACGACGAAACCTAACTTCCTTTAATTAATTATTTATCCCTTTTTCCGTGAAAACTAAATTTTATGTCGTGTTAATTTGCAGTTTCTTGTATCCGCTGGTATAGTTAGAGATTGGAAGTACTGTAGGATACATTTTACGCCAATTAAGGTTTAATGAAACCGATATCATGCACTAGTTTCGTCTTTGAAGTTTGATCAATACTTCACCGATATCACACAATTTTCCAACTTGTATTTTGGAGTATCTTCACCTCAATGTTAGTGGCATGATTAATAGTAACAGATAAGCTAATTAGCTTCAAACATTCGTATTTCTCCGTCTGATGAATTTAAATGAAATATCATTTAAATTCATCCATGTTTCTTCTATAAATATCGATTTAAAAAAATGCAATTTTTTTTGAATCAATATTTATTGAATACTATTTTTTTTTAATTCTACAGTTTAACGCCGGTTCCTAACGGCCATTGAGCTTATATTCGATGTACATTACCTAGCACATATCATTATTTAAACTACCTTAATCATAGACAATAATAATAATAATAATAATAAGTTCTTTATTCTCAACAGGTATAACACCCAATTACAGAAAATAATAACAATGTTGAATACATAACTAAATAATTAAAATCAAGATTTAACAAAGAGCTCAATCTAATCTAAAATAACCTAAAATAGTAACTTGTAACAACATTATAGCATTCAATGAAATATTACAAAGAACTCAATCTAAATCAATTCATTTTAATCAATTTTCTTTGTTCACATAACTCCTGATAATAAATTCTATGGAGTCAAAGTGAATGCCACAATTATTGGCAACTCTATTGAATGTAAACTCCATAAACCAAATGGGGGATTGTATTAGGGAGTTGGTCCTAGGACTCTCTAGATGGAATAATTCTGTATTACGAGAATTTTGCCTAGGAACACGGAATTTAAAAGTGGACAAGAGAGGAGGACAATCAATACTATTGTGCAGTAATTTGTACAAAAATTTGAGTGATAAAGTTTCTCTCCTGCTCTGTAATGAGATTAAACTAAATCGACACAATAATTCGTTATGATTGACTCCTCTCTGTGGATAAACTTTATCCTCCCTCCAAACTAAGAATTTCAAGAACCTTCTCTGAATAGCCTCAAGATGACGTTGATGGCAAGTGTAAATGGGATGCCAGATCATGCTGCCATATTCCAACTTTCTACTTGACAAGACAAACACAAACAGCCATGCCTTCAGCGGTGCTCGAACCCGAGTTCTACCGCACCATAGTCGGGTGTTCTACCAACTAAGCTACGGAGATCGTCTATGAATACTGATAATTTAACATATTAAAAACATAAAATGAAATCCTTACAATTTTCACTTCAATTTCACTCTTAATAATTGGTATGTTCATTTCTCATATTTACTTCATTCACAGATTACAAATCATCTTTCAAGTACAGGTTAACTTCTGAGCAATTGAATCTTATAGTTATAAGTATCAAACCAACTGATAATAATCATACTAATTCTCAATAATTATTATAACTATTATTAACTATCTGGTATTCAGTCTAGTAATGATAACATTGGTAATTTTCTTAATACACAGATTGGCTTCGTAATGAAACAAAGGAATATAAAACTTAGACTTCAATGATTCAATAAAATAGGCTTTCAAAAAAATTAGAGTGTCAACAGCTTTGTCGGACAATATGTTTCGAAATTCTGTAATAATGTTACCGGACAAACAGAACATACTCGTTTCCAGCAGTGGCCGATTTAATTATATCACATTTTTAATAACATTACATAACATTAAAATCATTAAATATTTCTGTAAACGTTAACAATCAAGTATTGTTCCAAATGTTCAATGGTATGATTGTGTCTTCCATCATTTATAATAATTTTGTGAGTGGAAAAGGTTCACTCCACTGTAGTAACTGCAGAATTTGAACTTGAGGTGCTACGTTAGCACTAAAGTTTCTGGCATATGGTCTGCCGTTCCATTAATGAAACTATCAATTTGACACAAACGTTCGAAACCTGGATTATTGTTCAAACAATATCAAACAAAAGTGACAAAAAGAACGACCAAAGTCACAATTATTATTTATTCAATATGTTGTTTCAACATAGCCATTATACTCGTATGTTGTGACTATTAAATTTCTCCGGATTTAAAATATTATCACTTTTATCGGAATTACCACATTTCAGGACGCATATTGAGTGCACACAAAACATTTTTTTGTAAATTTGCCCATACATTGCACTATGACTAGATCTTAGTTGAAGATTTACACTAAATTTTGGATTATATGCCTAAATCATTGGTAAACATTCATTCCTATAATCCGGTATCTAATTATGACTATTCAATAGCTTACTCTAATTGATGTATCTCAATGTTAGTTCGTTGACTACTACTAAAATAAAACTGAGTATCATTGTTACATCGTAAAATATTCGCTTTGGTGAAAGTAAATTAAACCATTATAATGTTGTATTGTTTTACAAACGAATTATTATTTTTATTTGTCGAACATAACTTTCGCATATCTATTTTCAGGGCCGTTTTGTTTTTAAATAGGACGATAAAGCTTCTACTTAACTTTACACTTATCATAGATTGTAGCGAGTGTAATAGAAAAACACAGTAATTAGAATTATATTTACTTACGCCTTTCATATATAACTTCACTTCCACTCAAATTAAAACTTTCCGTCTCGAGGCCAATTGCTTTGAAAATAGATAAATTTTGAGTTAAATTCAACAAGTTGACATATTCAGACGTATTATTGTCAAGGATTTTGCCGACTATTCTTGATAACTATTTGTTCAGACTTCCATTGCCTCTAAATTTAAGTTCAAATTTTGAAACAAAGCTATGAAAGCTATGCTGAATGAAGATTGAAATGATAAAATTGATCGGAACGACCTGAAATAAAAATAAGGATTAATATTTCAGTGATATTAAAGTGAAAAGGAGGTAACAATCCAAAACAATTTTCAGGCGATTAATATAATTTTGTGAATTTAAACCAAGTTTTTTATGCAATATATCAAACAATTTTTCGTCAAGAGATCAACGAATATTCAATGGACTTTATGTTCATCATTATGTCCCATAATCCTCACATTTTTTGGCGAGTTTTGGAAATATAGTAGTAATATAGCTGCAGGAATTTCATCAAAATTGCTTTCCCTATCCTAAATTTCAATATTATTTTTATTATTATAAAAATATTAATATTAATATTTCGGATAGGGAAAGCAATCACAAAAAGAGATTATTTTTGGAAATGGCCCATAGAACGAATAAAAACATTTTTCTACGTCAATGGTTTAAAAAATTTACGATCAACTCATTATACACAATAGCCTCGTATTCAGCCTTCTAGGGTGTTGAAATTTTTGACCATTCAGTGTAGCAACATGTAGTGAATAAGTGGCAACAAAATAAGAGACGTTTATTGAAAAAAAAATGTTAGTTAGGTTATCTTCACTGCATAAACTCTAATTGTAAGTAATTTTATTTTATACATATTGAAATTTATCACTGTAGTCATTACTATAGTGGAAAGTATCTAACAATTAGGATACCCTTCCATTTTGGCCTTGAACTTTGTTATTAGCCAACAATAAGACATTCCTGAAATCTTTGTACTCGTTATCAAACCAGATAATCTTAGTAAATTAACTTATCCATAAACCAAGCGTAGAATAAGAGTATAATACAATAGGAAATATAAACAGGATTGCTTAACTTTTCTTCTCAAAAGGATATTACTGGGACACATAACATCTAGAAGCCCGCCAAGACACTTTTTTCTTACACATACATGATACAGGCTACGGACAAGGGGGAGTTCACATAGAAAAAGACATAAGGATAACCAAAAAGCGACTGTTTATACCTTCAGGCCTAAAAATTTGAAATGATAGTAAAGAGCTTTATAAACTTCTAGATTGTTTGTTCCCAGAAGAAAATTAAGACTGAATGTCATATCGGCACAATCCTCTCACCAAATCTCTTTTGTTCGATAATGATTCAAACCACACAAGAGATTTCGGAAGCGGATTAATATTTTTGAAATATTTACCTTTATCATTTGATCGATAAATATTTTGCAATTTGTTCCATATTGATGTTTTGACAGAGGCTAATGTATCAGAGGTAACACACAACGGCTGATCAAGTTGATTCAGCGAAGCAGATTTTGCCAATTTATCGATTTTCTCATTTCCATAAATACCTACATGAGTCTTCACCCGAAAAAAGTTGACGTGAATGTGTTTAATTTCCAACTTACGGAGTAACTGTAAAATATATGTGTGAATCATTGAAAACGAACTATTTTACTTCAAGGATTCAAGAGAAGATAAGGTGCTATAGTTTCAAAAACAACGAGAACTTTTCTGGAGTCAAAAGAGTTAATATACTGATCTATGTATTCAATAGCCTTTAAAAGGGCAAACAATTCTCTGCTAAAAATAGAGGTGTTTTTAAGGAGAACTTTCGAAAGGCTTTATTGGTGAAGTCATATAATGCCACTCGCACTGAAATATTCTTCGATTTCGAAGCATCAGTGAACATTTTATGAAAATTTGAGTATTTTTCATTGACAATTGAGTAATAATCTTGATCAGAAGCTTCTATACTAAAAGTAGGAAGAAAACATTTCTAGCACTGAGAAATCTACAGTTTATTATGGGCATTTATCCTCCTTCCGAAGAATATTCGATAGATGTTGAAGTGAACTGTAGGTTGAAATGAGTAAGGGAACTTTTTTCACTATCCAGTTAATAACAATGCGAATAAGCGAATTAATTTCAGGAACTTCTGTATATACTGAGAATACGTGGTTCTTAATATCTCTTAAATACTGATGGACTAAAATACAAATAGTTGTATACAATTTTAATAATTGGGTATTTTCCGATATATATGTCGCGTGTATCTAACACTAACAGTTCTTGTGAAATTCGCCAAAGTATTTTTTCTTTCAATTAAACTTTAATTTCATTCAAATGAAATTTTTTCATGAACGTTATTTTACCGCTATTTGTACTAACCTTCAATACCTCTGGGGTAGATCCAGCGGTTTGAGGGGGATGATACGTATTTAACAACCATTCATTTAGTCCTTCGTGGAGCTCCTGCATGGAACTGAAATATATTTTCATTACTTTTTTGGAAATTAACGCGACCAAAAATACGTGTTTGAGTGAAAATACTGTTCAAAACAATTCCGGTTTTCAAGAACCTTGACTGCTTCAATTAACATATTATTCTATATGTCGAAAACATGAACAGTCTTAGCCATAAAACAACAGTTTATCAGTACACGTGACTCCGAACTTCGTTTCATACTTCAACCCGTATATCTTGTGTAATAAGTGAAACGTCATGTTATTGTCGTCTAGACTCTAGAAGTCTGAAGAAATTATAGGTTATTTCTAGTTTCTCAAGCATAACATTTAATTTTCATACCAGTTCTAGGCTGCAACACACGTCCTCAAAACGCTAACAGTACTCATGTATGCCTGTTGAGTGGCATAATGTTTCTTTAACGCTAGAAATAACAGAAATCGCCTACGCCGCGGCCGGAAGCGAATACTCTGTCACACACTGATGACATCGCGAAAAAGCATTGAACAGAATAGAAAAATCCATCCGAAATTTCACTGATTTTAACTGTGAATTCGTTATCGCCTGCAACATTTTAGCGTTTTTACATGCGGTAATTGATTTATAATCACTATTTATATATTTTTTTTGCAGTTCAATGTCATCCATTCCATGTTAGGTGCTTAATGAGTTCGCGATGACATTCGTGTAATTATTCAATGTGGATATTCCGGTTTGTGAATTATTTATGATGTTTCCGAGTAGTTTTCGAGTTTTTACCTAGCGGAATGTATAAAATTCTTATTTCATTTATATATCATGATTTATTTACAGCTAGAGCAACCGCGTTCTTCTATTTTAGAAGTTTTTCTATTCCTCACCTATCATTTTTGTTCACATTTTGTGAACATTAAAATAGTTGACAGGGAGGTTTCGTTTATCTCTTGGTGAAACAATATGTTAAAAACAATAAATTAAAATTATCACACTTGGCTTAAGTTTTACTAAATATATTAAAAACTCTACATATGTTTCGGGTGGTTAACCCTTTATCAGGAGTATACAATGTTACTGATAAGGACTAACATTGTATACTCTTGATAATGGGTTAACCACCCGAAACATATGTAGAGTTTTCAATATATTTAGTGGAACTTAAGCCAAGTGTGTTTATTTTAATTTGTTGTTATTGAAATAGTTTCATTATGATTGATAATTTTAACTTTTCTTGAAAACGGAAAGCGGGAAAACTATTCAATTGAATAAGTACGTTAATTTCCTAGCATGGAACTCATCCTATGGTCAATGTTAGTGCATAATCAGTAACTATAGTGATCTAGTCAACAACAACTGCTTTTTGGATCAAATTTTTACTCAACCTCCAAAATATATAAATAAATGTTATTCTATTCGGAACAGCATGTGAATAATTTTTGAAAAAATTCAAGAACCGCTTACAAAAAGTAAAAGTTATAAACGTTTGACTGAAAAAAATGGGGTATTGTTTTTTGCACATATCTTTAAAACTATTCGACAATATTGAAATTAAAAAAAAAATCGAAAAGAGGAAAAAAAATTCCGGAATTATGGAACAGATAAATCTCCTTTTTAAGAACTTGTTTTACAAAATATCAGAAGAGATTCCAGGAACATCTCAAAAGCTGTTATATTTTACCTAATGGAATTGTTATAAACAATTCCGTTGAGTTGAAAATTCGAAATTTTCAAATTTCCCAATTATTTTTCGAAAACCTTTCAACCTTTCATAAATAGCTCCAAGAAGGGGAAAAAATTACAAAATTGGTATTAAATAAATCGCTCTTGCAATATTTATATTCAAGTATAAAAATAATGTAAATTAAGTAATACATAATTAATGAAACAGTAGCCAGTATATGCCCCAATTTTTCCAATCATTAATTTCTATGTTTAATTAGTTAAAATAATTAATATCCATTCACTTAGCGTCCAAAATTTATGCGACTGTGGAATAATCAAACAGACCGTTCGTCACAAAGTTCTCGAGGAAAATTATAAATATTCGTCCCACAGTTCTGGGAGTTTTTTCTGAGGCAGTCTCCTATTTTTTCTAATTTGAATATTGTGGAATAGTTTTATAGAATTTGTAAAGAACCAAACCCACGTTTTTTCAGCTAATTATTCTCAATTTCTGCAATTTTTGCAAACGGCTCTTTTCAAAACTCGAAACTTTTTCAAATTGTTCGAAAACGGATAAAAAGAACTAGACCACTAAGGTATAATTTTCAATTTATACCTGATGTATTGAATGAAAGATTGATATTATTCAATTATTTATAAAATGTTAAAAATATAGTTGAAAAAATATTGAAGCATAGACAATTTTTACGAATATTTGTATACACTTGAAAAACTACTTTTTATATAGTATATTAATGCTTCTCAAATTCCACTAGTGGCTTTTGTTTGCCAAATTTGACGGATTTATGGCTGTTGAAATAGTCAGGGAATCCAATCTACACTCGACCTGGAACTGCATGGTTGAACCGAAAGTTTTTTTTAGAGACGAAGTTTAGTTTAGAACTTATTTAATTATACTGCTTTTCAATATATTCAGTGAAACTTAAGCCAAGTGTGTTAATTTCAATTTATTGTTTATAATAATTTCTACGTTATACTCACCTGAGGAAACTGCCACTTTAATCCATGAAAAAATCTCCACTAAAATGAAGGTTGTTCGAAAAAATTCCCATAAAAAACTGTATAACAGATTTGCTGAAGTCCTTGAGATATATTTCTATATAAAATAGATAAGTTTCTATTGAAAAGATGAGGAAATATGCGGCCAAAAACTGCAAACATCGAAATGACTATTTCTAACATCAATTTAGTTCACGTTAGCCATTTTCTAGCTTGAATAGAAATGAGCCAATCTTATATTGATGTCAATTGACTTCACGCACAACGCTTAATGGAACCTTGCTAAATTTTACCGTGTAATTAAAAACTGCTAAATTTCACACTATACGTACGATACAAACCAATTATTAAGAATCGATTAAATTCTTCTATATTTTATTTTTCGGACATTGTGCTACTTGAACTCGGATATTTATGTAACGCTGTCTAGTGAGCAACTTATAAAATAATGTTATATCTTAAAATGATCTCACTTTTATTTTCATCTGCTTTATATTCTGGACTTTCCATTTCAACTGTTTGGTGATGCATCAATCATTATGTGATCTCACTATTATATTCGATAACAGATATCAATAAACTCAACATCTTTTCAGTTACTATATTGTGTGGATGCATAACTATAAACGTTAATATTAATATATATTGATATTAATATATATTATATTAATTTAAATTCACGAAACTTAATTCAGATTTGTTTTATTCAATAATGGACATAATTTTGCATTTATTGAATAAAGTCTTTTTTCGGTGTGAACATTAGTCAAAAGTTATTCACTTTTGAATTTAGGTAACAGTTTATATTTAGACTGACAAATGGTGAAACATTATGTCAAAAACAATACATTAAAAATTATAATTATTCAGTGAAACTAAGTCAAGTGTGTTAATTTTTTATGTATTGTTTGCATGTCTATCTTCTGCTACACCGTGTTCCATATGAAAATATTTTGTGAAAATTAAAAAATGAAAATATGAATTTGGGATTATTCGAACTTAAATGAAAAAAGCGTTTGATTTATCTGGAAGAAATTGACGCTGGTCCTGATCGAAGCACCAACCTGGACTTTTCGATTCTTAAGAAGTTTTGAGAACATTCTCACTGCTGCCGCTCAGAATTTTGTAAGAATGATAGTTTATCATCTGTTTTGTAGATGCTCTTGGTTAGAGTCATCTATATGAAAGGTCGAATTAGAAAATTAGAGATTTTTTTTTATTTAAATCACAAACAATAAATGAAGTGAAGTCCGCATTAACTACCAAGGATTATTAGCGACTTTTTTGAATAGGTTAAATCAAATGAAGTTATACAATTCAATTTACTTAAGATATTTTATCTATTGCTGGGAGTTGGTCCTGAGTACTTCAAAGGGGTCTTAGTTGCTTATTTCTGGATCGTCTCTCTGTTTCTTGAATACTGGACATATCATAATATGATGTTTTTGGTGTTGTGCAGTTTGTACAGATTAGCGGTTTTTCTCTCTCCAGGATGTGTTTGTGAGTTAGTCTGGCATGGCCTATTCTCACTCTATTCATCACAATCTGGTCTTTTCTCTTCTGAGGTACTGTCGGTTTTACGGTTATTTTAGGTTGATCGGGTAAAGTTTGTTAGCTCTATTTTTGTCCCATTCAGATTGCCATAGGTCTTCGATAAACTGTTTAATGTGAGGTTTATGATCATTGTATTTCATTTTTTATTGATTTTGTGAACTTCGACCTAATTTTGCTTGTTCGTCGGTCTTTTCATTCCCACTTATTCCTACGTGGGATGAAATCCAAATGAAGTTCACACTATAGGTACTGTTGAGTCTAAATTAGAGATTAGAGATTTATTTATTAGAAAATTAGAGATTCATTTTGATCAAAATATTATGTTGAGTCATTCAGCTGGTATAAGATAGCCGATGGTTTGAAATTGTTCCTCATTCATCCATCAAAATGTTGATAAGGTTGATGAGGGATTTAAGAAATCGTTTTGATGGATTTCATTAACTCCTTGGATTTGTTTTGCAGGCACATCTTGTTGGCACATTTTGCAATTATGCATAATCCAAGACCAAGTATTACCATCGAATGTTACTTTCAGAAGAGTTCTCCAATAATTATTATCAGAAGATCTCTTCTTGTCTGGTTTAGCACGTATTACTGATCTATGTGAAGGTGTAAGCTTTAGAATTCACACAGCAAAAACTCTTGAACAGCAAGATATTGTATGTTTGACAGCCCAAACAATATTGAGAGTTTTATCTCATGGAGGGTAAAGTTATTTTAGGCTTTGAGGAACGTACGGCTTTTCCAAAGAATCTTTCAGTGTGTGATGGTATTGTGGTTGCTCCATTTTAAGGCTTATGAAAATCCACCAGAAAAGAGAGAAGGTGCGAATGATGATGAAGAGACGAAAGCTGAAGCTGAAAAAATTATGGAGACTTCCTAAATAAAATATTGAGGCTACATTAATTATGTACCAGACAAATAATCTATAATATAAAAATGAATCACAAAATGTGTTGGTAAGCGCATAACTCAACAACGCCTTGACCAGTTTTGCCAATTATTTTTTTTAAATGTTCGATGAAGTTCAAGGATGGTTTTTACGCCAAGGAGAATTCGAATAATTGCCGGGAAAACCCGAAAAATAGCCCATTTTTCTCCCATACAAACGTTTTCTAACTAAAATGAGTCATCGGCTCAACCGATTTCACTATTTTTCTGTTGTGTTTGTTATTGTCATGGAAAAATTTAAAAAATTTAGTGTAAAATTAGAAAATATAAGTATACTTAATTCAAAATAATATTCAGCAAATATCTCATATAATTAATGATGAGATATATGGCACAAGTACTTCATACGAAATTTGGAATACCGTTCAACTATAGAACTGACAGGTTAATAACTTAAGTACATCAAACGTGTTAATATGGGAATTTTTTTGATAATTAGACTGATTTAAAATATGTAACAGGAAGTATTGCAGTTCCTTAGTAAGTGAGTAAGTCCTTGGCTCCACACGGGATAAATATTACAAACAAGATAGTGTAGCACAAATAGTAAAACATTTCGTTTCGGCTTTTTGAAAAATATTCAGAGAAAAATAAATGGTCGTACGAAGTTCGCCGAGACAGCTAGTTATAATTAAATGTATTATTGTTTTGAATTGATTCTACGACATTTTTTCAATTCAAAATATGAAAGATCGAATTAATTTTTGTTGATTTGAATTGATTGATAGGCCAGTATTGAAAATAATCGTGGCCCATTTGATAATTTGATTTTAAAATTCTATCTTTCACTTATTCATCCATTTATTTGTAATTATTCAAAAATATTATTTACATTATCTCCTTAATCTATATGAAAAATTTAAGCATGTTTCCTACATATTCCATTGTTTGGATTGTTAGTGTCAGATACTTTATGTCCTTCGGTTTGTAGTTAGTTGAATATTTTTTCCCGTTGCATTAAGTGGGTCTCGATAAAAAATGATATGAACAAAATTTTAGATCGACATTTAAATGTTTTCCTAATATTAATACCTCTACTAATACTTGATAACAGAATGATATCTCCAAAAGAGTTTGTTAGAATGTACCAATTTCAAATACAAGCATAACACATGTGAATATTGATTAGTGAAAGATAAATTAATTATTTTAATCCGCATTTTGTACCTAACAATTATCTGAAAGTGTACTTCATATTTATGTTATATTCTTGAAAAACTTAGATATTGTATATTTTTCTAGTATTCTCTTGTTCTCAATATACTGAATATCAATTTTCTTTTCAGTGACACATGCAGAATGCAGGGTTACAATATGTTGAAGGTGTTACTCCTGTACCAGAGTCACCTTTCGGTGTTACACAAATGGTGAGTTTTGAAATGGGATATATGATAAATTTTTCAAAAATTTTAAATAATAATATTTTTGAATGAATATGAGCTGATCTGTTGTTGATTGTTTCGATATATTGAATAAAAAACACATGACTTGGTTAAAAAAAATTGTATCGAATTAATTACATGAGCATTGTTTACGGTGTGTTAAACCATTTCCAAAAACTAAACTGAAATTTAACTTGGTTTATTTGAGTTTAGTTTTTGGAAATGGGGTAACTCTCCGAAAAAATTGTCAAGCAAATAATTTAATATAGTTTTTGTGAAACCAAGGCAAGTATTTCATATATAATATTTTGTTGTTTTGTATGACTCTTGCGATTAGATATCACCACACGTAAATCGTAATACATCGTCATATTGCGTAATACTCTAAATGAGCCTGAGCAAATCACAACAATTGAGATGAACAAGGAGCAATATTTTTTTGTTGAAAAACACATAACTAGTGAAAAAAATTGATAATAAATGAGGTTTGCTGATGTTCAAGAAGAAATTCTAATGTCATCAGAATGTTTAAACAAAATTGAATACTTACTCCAAAATGATAGAAATTGTTGCAAATTGGGTTTACATGACGAAACGATAACTGAAACGAATAGCGATATGATTTTATATTGAAATTCTTCATGTTTTTCTCTTTGCATAAACAATTCACCATTCTTTTTAAAGGAAGTCAATACGGATAAACAAAAACTCCTCAGCATGAAATTTTGGTGCAGAAATTAACATTTTTCTCAAATTACTTTATAATATTTGCTTCATTTTCAATGAATATGGAATATTCCACAGTTATATTAGAATATAGAAATATTGATTCAATATCTTTTGTAAGTTCTGTTAGTTTTTTAGAAATCTAACACAGCATTCACATCAGATTACCGTAAATTAGAAAAAGTTTTATTTAAAGAAAACAGTTTCTTGGATGAAATATATAAAGGTTGTGTCAAAGTTGACCGAAGATTTTAATGTGGCATTGTTTTGACAATTAATTGTTGGTAACCCTGAAAGAAATTTGGCAGCTCAGATTTTTTCTATTCAACCTTAACAACGTAATTCATTTTTTAACACTCTAACACCCATAAATAATTCATGTCTGGTGACCGTAGATGGAAAATTTCATGTAAAACACAGTAGCAATAATTTGTAACTTTGTCAACTGCAGAGAGTAATTGCAAAATTCTACTGAACGTTCATTAACTAATATGCCGTTCAAATGTCAAAACCGAAACTGCATATATTGTTGAAAAACTTAGGACATCAATACTCCATATAGTGAATGATAATCGCAAATTTCTTGTGGATCTTTGTGGCATATGTTCACAAAAGGTTTGTGTTTCCATTCTAGAATATTCAATAAAAAACATCTGCAGCCTAAGGAGCACACACAACAGAAAAAGTTCATCATTGAGCAATTACCTGCCTAGCAAAGTCATCATAATGAGGCCAGTCAACCACTACCAGTGTAGACAATAGACATCTACGTTGAGAACGAACATACGTTGAATACAACGAGTGAACAGGAAAGTGAACGAATACATAAACTAAGATTCCGATGATGAAATAACAGTGTGCCACGACGAAATTGAACAAACTATTGAAAACATTGTACGAAAAAGAACCACAAGTCTAGATGGCATTCCTAGTTTCGCTAATAGGGAAATCCCACAAAATGCCATCAAAAACCTTGCAAAAATCATAATTAGTGCTCTAACACTTAGACATCACTCGAGAGTATGGAAAAACAGATGTAATATCAATACCGGAACCTAGTAAAGTCAAGAATTTTCCTCCGAATTATAGATACAAAAGTCTGATTTCTGGTATGGGGAAGATTCTTGAACACATCTTCAAAATCAGGTTAATCAAAGAAACAGAGGAAAAGTATCCTATCCCAAACGTACACTCCACCATTGCTCCACCGAAAAACAGGCTTTAATAATTGTCGACCATTTAACTAAAGAGCTTCAATTGAAACATTTTACTGAAATTTTCGCTGCAGACATCCAGAAGGCTTTTGACATCAAATAGCTAAATGAAATTATCTTCAAAATGAAAAAAGCAAACGTCAATAGAGTTCAACATTAATAAAAAATAAGAAAAATAAGAACCAAATTTAATAACACAAAATTGCAATTCAGGAATATACAAGCAGGAGTTCCGCAAGGTTCTCTTATCTCTCCGATACTGTACAACTTATGAACGTATGATTCAACAAATGCCTCGCAATGTACCTATGGTGGTGTTGCTGATGGTACCGCTACATATACTATATCAAAAAACATGAGAGCTATTCAATAAAGGCTGCAAGCTGCGATAAACTTCTTTATACCAGATGGGCCGAAAAATGGAGATTGAAACTAAGTGTTGAAAAATGCGGTACACTAATACTAATGAACGAGGGAAGATTGAATATAGAAAAATTGGAAATTTATAATCGAGAAATAGATTGGAATAACCAGATCAAATGTCTATTTGGAACAAACGTATCGATCATATCATCAAGAAAGTAAATGCAGTTAAAGACCAACTTTTCTCGATCATAAATAGAAAAGGCAGAATGTGAATGAAAGAAAACTGTTAATTTACTAAACCACGATTCGTCCTATGATACTGTATGGTTCTATATATTCTGTGAAACACAAACCTGAAAAAATACACACTCCAAAACAAAGTAACTTTGTAAGAAACTCCAGAATTCATGAGGACCTTAAAGTCATTACCATCGAGAAGTTGATGAAAAAGCGCAATAAAATACCAAATAGATGAAACATCCAGGAAAAGACCACGAATAATTTTAGAAAGAAATCAACAACTGATATCAAAAAACGTAGATTTTTGAATAGTGGATATATTGAAGTGTATAGTATAGTATAGTATATATATGAAGTGGATATATTGAAGCGCAACAAATATACAAGAGATGAAGAAGTGAAAGAAGATATTTCTGACTTCGTATCCCAAGACTCTCACAGCAAAAGAGCATTATCACGCTCATTAGTTGTACTAGTGACTGTTGCTTAGTATCAAGTGTTGGTAACACAATTTTTTCGACCAAATTGGATAATATTGGGGGAAATAACTTGTGGTTTCAATTTCACAATATAGGACCACATGCCATACAGCCAATCAAAAAATGCAGTTACTGTATTCATTTCCTGGTCTTGTACTCTGTTGTGATCAGAATTGGCCCCCTAGATTGTGTGATTTGAGGCAATTAGATTGTATTTTATGGAGATATTTGAAGCCAACGCTATATATCAACAAGCTCGCAACTGTCCGTAAATAACTAATGAAATTAATGACTAGACCAACAAAATGCAGCCTCATTTGAGCAGAATGGTCAGGGGCAAAGAGTGTATATGAAGTGAATTGAAACTGAAACACTTGGCTTAAGTTTGAGTGTGTATTTGCGAGCAAAGCCAATGTGAAATATTTCCTCCAAAGGAATTTTGCCGTGAGGAGCGACCTATTCAATTCATGATTCATACAATGAATAAATGAAGATATTAATAAAGAACTGAAAACTGTATTATTTATCATTCAATTAAAATCTTGCCACAATTTTGGAACAACATTCATTAATATGTTCTTAAATTCCAGATTGATATCAAAATAAAAGGAAATCTTTGATATTCATGACAATTATCACCAAGTTTCATAGAGAAACAAATGGTTTTATATATTGAGTGCTTGAAAATCAATAAGCCTGTAACAATTCCATTTAAATATCAATTTTCAAAATTGAATAACGGAAATTATTGAGTGGAATTCTTGAAATAACAACATGAAGATGTTTTCCAGTTGCTTTCACTTTTTCTTACTGCTATTTTCACCATAATTAACGCATTGTATTGAATTAGTACCAAACTGATTCATTGAACATTTAAGAATTCTATAAATACTGTTTGTCCAAACGTTGATATGTTCTCCAGTATCGCATGTAAATTTTTTAAATCTGTGTGTGAAAGTCTTACAAAGAATAATATAAAACATAATTCTGAGTTATCAAGTCACTCTGTTTACCTTTCGAATTTTCCATAGCAGTCGTTACATTTTTTAATTAGTTCTCTCAGCTCAATAAGTTTCAACGAGTTTTCAATTTCATGTTAGAATTTCTCATCAAATTCATAGTCGACGTTTTCTGAAACCGCAAAGCAGAAAATCAATATTCGATTTTAGAAGCTTGTTAAGTTAACTCGTGAAAACATTTCAAATATCGTATCGTTCAAAAGTTCGTCGAAAATTGGATTTTAAATTGTTGAATTCCTGATGCAAAAAAGATATCACGTCTTATAGGACTCGGAAGGAAAGTTTGTACCGTAAAAAAATTCATTAAGGCATTAAAAATTCATCACGTTATTATATATTCATTAAGTTTGATTAATTGGAAGACACACTTCGATAATTTTATAAATATGCATTTATTGTTTGTATTATTTTGTAAATGATAATATTGAAATACATTTGAAGTAAGAAATTTCATCTTTATCAAGCAGTAATAAATACATGATCAATATTCGAAGAACTTCACATTCTTCGAATGCTTACTTTAAAATCTGAAGAAGCTGAAATTTATCGAAACTTGCCGTACCATTAAGTGTCCAAATCCTTATAGAATGGAATATAATAGATCTTTCTAGTTAATACAAGTAGTAAAAAAATTAGTGTCAAAAGGGAAATTTTCTATTTAACCTCTATAAAACTCACTCAAATCATATGTCTGTAAATTTCAGTAAAAATTCTAAAAAATAGAAGTTTTTCTATCATAGTTAGGTGATAGATAGGATAATTTTACTATGCCTCTATAATTCCATATCTCTTTTGACTGGAGTAATTTTCAAAAATTGGTTTATTTTGGTATACAACATTCAGACAATTCTGGATGTATGCTGGTGTACTCTTAAAAAAACTCTGTATGCTGATGTACTCTTAAAATTTTGTTGTGTTTGAACAGACCTCTGCAGGATTCTCTATTTTCAATTCCAAAAAAAATTTTCTGCTCTTTTTTTTTGTATTACAGAGATGTCTTTAATATATTCTTGTAATCCGTAAAAAAGGATACCATAGCTCATTCTTGATTCGAAGTTGGCAAAGTAGGTATATAATTTTTAATATATCTCTTCTCAGGTATTTTGATAGAACTCTGATGGTATAGCATACAGATTTTAAGCATCTGTTTGTATTTTCTATAAGATGTTCATCCAAAGTCAATCCTAGGAACTTCGTTGTTCTCTGAAGACTGAGGCCATCTCCATCAATCGTTATCACTCTTGGTATATTTTTTGTTTAATGGGATCTGAAGTACATGGTACTAGTTTTTTCAGAATTGAGTTTCAGTTTACGAAATTGTAGCCATTCTGTATTCTTATAAAAATATTAGACATTTTGTTCATCAGTTCTTGTAGATTTTCATCCCTGAGTAATATATTAGTATCATCAGCAAAACAGTACCATTATATATCCAGTTCTAGTAACACCTGTTGAATTTATTTTACTTTAACACGTGTTAAAGTACAAATAGAACACACCCTAATATGCCACCTTGTGATATGGTCTGTCTGATTTGGCCTTTATACGATTTAATTTCTTCACCTTTTTTATTGTCAATATTCTCTGTTCCCGTTTTGTTAAATATGATCTGAACCATTTTAAGAGTTGACCTCTAATGCCTATATTTTCCATGATGAAAAAACATTTTCCATGATATTCCAACTCTGTCATATGTCCTTGTGAGATTCAGGAATAATTCAATTATATTTAGTTTTCCACCAGAGTCTCCAATATTTTCCCAATTAATAGAAAAATGTCAGTTTTTTACCTGTCCCTGATAAATCCATGTCGGCTGTTACTGAAAAAGTATTTGAATAAATGCTGCCACCACTTATTCAAATACTTTTGATAGAGATTATACCAGACTTATTGGTCTTCAGTTCTGGAGATTGATTATCTCGATCTTCTCTCTTTAAAATTGGTTTTATTGAAGCTAGTTTCAGACTTTCAGGGAATATACTATACTCAATAGAATTTTTTATTGTATATGTAACTGGTTCTGTTATTTCTTTGTTTGTGGCTTTCACTGTTCATGCTGATACATCATCATCACCGCTGGTGGTTTTATTTTCGAAAATTTTCATTATTTCTATGAACTCTGTTTTAGTTATCTGATTACAGAAGATCGATTCACTAGTTCGTGTTTTAGAATTGGAATTTCCATTTGTAGGTGCTTCATATTTATTCTGTATTGCATTATGAAATATTCTTCGAAATCATTAGCAAGGTTGAAAGGATTTATTGATCCTAGTGATTCTATTGCGGTCTCTCTTGATAGAATTTCCAAACAGTTTTATTCTTGTTTTCGGAATTTGTTATTATTGTTTCAAATTTAATACTCTTATGTTTGATCCGAATTTGTACATATTTTTTTTCTGTTTGTTTATACTGTGCTTTAAATTGATTCTCTTTTATACTCAGAAGAAATAAGAGATCTAGTTTTGATTTCATACTCACAATTTCAAGATGATTTCTGTCGATGTAACTTTACTCCTTTTTTTTTTAATTTCTCATCAAACAATTTCAGAAACCAATGATAGAACTCCTTCCATCGCTGTGGAAGGATCTTCTTCCGTTATGTGGTATATATTACTCTAACATTCATCCAATTTCACTTTGAACAGTTGTTCGTTTTGGTGAAGAATAACATGACAAGAATGTCAAGTGAAGAATATAGTTCAAGAATTGAATGAGACGCAATGACCTCTTTTCCGGCGTATTGTAATTCATTCTATTCCATATAGCTCTGAAAAGATTGATGTGTATGAACAACCACTTAAACCCAGTGTTCAAAGGCATAGCAAAAAATGAAAATAACTTATGCTTAAGTTGATAAAACTTAAGGTAACTGTCATAAGTTTTCAATAATTCAAATAACATTTTCCACCTCAAACCAAATTCTTGGACCTATAATGGAAGTTGTATGATCTTGTTGTTAATGTTGCGATACGAATTCTAGCTTTTGCAAAACTTTGAAATAATGTGGAAAGAAATCTTTCAAGATTTATATATATATATATATATATATATATATATATATATATATATATATATATATATATATATATATATATATATATATATATATATATATATATATATATATATATATACGGGGTGTTTCAAAATGTTTTTCGTTTTTAGATGTTATATAAAAAATAATATCAATTAAAACTCGTTTTATTTATTGTTAAATTAAAGAGCAGTTCTTGAAGTTTGTTTATGAAAAACAACCGTTTGCAAATGCGCACCATTCGCTTCTTCATATTCATTTAACCTGGAGCTAAAATTTTCAATCATTCAAGGAAAAAATCAGCAGGCGTGAAATCAGGGCTCCTCGGTGGCCAGTTGATGTCTCCTCGTCGGCTTATCACTCTTTCAGGGAATAAATAGTGAAGAGCAGCTAAAGAGTCATTTGTAAGATGAGAGTGGCTCCATCTTGCTGGAAAAAGGTGTTACGGTTGTAGCCATCTTGGTTTTGAATTTCTATAGCTAAAAAAGTCCGAATCATATGGCAATATCGATCATCGAGGTCTGAGTTCGACCTCGGTCATTCTCAAAACAATAAGGACCGATAATTCCTTGACTAGATATGCCAGCCCAAACAATAACTTTTGGCGAGTGCAAGGGCTTCTGATGCAGTTCTAGCGGATTCTCGGTATCTGCAATTTTGTTCATTCACGCGACCGCTGATGTGAAAATTCGATTCATTGGAGAACCAGATGTTATTGAAACTCCTAAAACACTTTTTCGTTGTCCCGCAGAATTTGACTCGTTTATCAGGATCATCTAAAGGCCGGACGCTCTCGCTTACACATGCGCCTATAGAATATGCGCTCTATCTGTAATATCTCTATGGTGTGGAGAGGTTATGAATTTATGTTGTAGAATTATTGAATTGTTTTTTGTGTTTTGTTCTCTTTTTATTATTTTTTTTGTATGTTGTGTATCTTTGTAAGTTTAAGGACCAACCTATAGGCATTTATACCTATTTATAGGTACTTACTATATATCCTTTATAGGTCCTTCATAGTTTTATTGGAGGAATTGGGAACTCATTAATCGATTTGGCCGATGCTTGATGAAAATCTGAATACATAATTTGAGTAAAACTAACTCGTTTTTCGATTTTCACTATAAATAATTCAAAAACATGGCAATATCTTTTCGCCAACACAGTGGCTTCATCAGAAGTTGATGATAAATTGGTTGTCATCAGTTGATCATCAAAAAAATGCAAATCGAAAAACTACTTAGTTTTATTTAAATTATGAATTGGGAACTGAATATAATGAAATATTTGGAAGGAAATATTCATTTCATTAATACAATTGATCTGCAAAGAAATTTTTGATACATATTTATTTGATATTTTCTTAGAAAAATAATGATTTCCTTGTTGACTTTTGTTTGCATCATGTTTTTCTCGACATTTTTTCCACAGTCAATAAGTCGTTCTTACAAAGTTACAAATATTTGTTCGAAATTTTGATGTAACATTGTTTTTTCTATCATATCCTTCATTTCGATATATGAATATCCATCACCAAATTCTGCCTCATTTATTTCCGGGACCATCAAATTAAGTCCATTAAATTAAACCCTTATTGATATAGCGTAATCATGTTAGTTCTAACCGTCAGCGTCCCAATCCATTAGTTGTTACAATTTCATCATTTGTCATTCAATAATTTGTAGTTCAATAATAAAACTTCCCTGCTAATATTGTAGATTCAAAACATGTGAATTTTCTGTATTGCTTAGTTTACTCGAAAACTGAATATAATATAAATAAATACACTAATATCTACTTGGTTTATTATTCCTAGAAATTTCTTAAAAATTTCTTTAAGAATATTCTTAAAAAAATAACTGCTTCGCACTAGTGACAATTCAGTTGAAATTTTTGTCTGTTAATCATATAATAACGAAATACCAAATTAAATACAAAAAAGGTATTTATTAAAATACAAACACGTATCTTTAGGACACATAATTCTAGCTTCAACAATTTCTGAAATATTTTCAGCTTTGATCTGTTAATATTAAATTGTCCTAGAGCTTCGTTCCTTTTGAAGTATTGTGTAAGCAAATTTTATCATTACAATTATTTCCAATTGTCAATAAAAGCAAGCAAAGCTCTTACCCTCCCTCCCTTGCTTACGTGGACATTGGTTTATGCGTTTTTCTTTTGATGTAAGAATTATGTATAGATATTATTGATTCATGAACAACCGTTATAATTTCAGAAGAAATATAGGCTTAGAAATCGTGGCAAGATGTCGAAGAGATCACAAATAAGCAGAGCAAAGAATAATTTCATTAGTAATATAAATAGTAATAATATAAATTAGTAAAATAGATTGAATACTTTTGAATGCTTAGTAATTCAAAAGTATGTCAATCACTGTATTAAAAATAGTCTTAAAACAATTTCAAATGAAAATTCGAATGTCATATTGTAAATGAAACTGACGTGGATTTGTGATTTAAATACCTATATTTCTTTAGATTAAAAAAATAATACATAAATGACCTTAGTATCATATACATCTGAAAAACCAATATATGAATGAGAAACAATTACAATGTGTAATATTACAAAGTGAAAATCATAGAGCTACATTCTTATTTACAATTTCAAACGCTTCAAATTTCGAGTAATTTACCATTTGTTGAGATGCATTATTTCTAAATACAATAATTTTGAAGTCAAATTGTTTATATAATACCTTAACAGCTCCAATTTTTCACATAGCCCCATCTATCGATAACTACTAATTTATGTTCATAAGTCTGTTCTTCAAATTATATATTTTCCTAAGCTAGACCAAATTATTTTCCTACTCTCCTCGTATCTCATTCAATTCAAATGTTTCGAACTCGTCCGAGCGTGTATTGGCAGCATTGGCTGGTTATGTCCAATAAGCAAAGCACACTCAATACAACGTACGTGTATTAAGCGCTCGCGATATTTACAAAAGGTACAGTTGTTCGGTGTTAATTGAACGAACAGTTTATATTATGGAGCCGTATCCGATCTATTCACTCCGAAGGAGACATATGCGTCGTTATTACGCCTATGTATGTATGTGTGATTGTTTCGGTCATGTCATTTTTGACATTATTTTCTGTTCTGTTGCACATTAATGAAGGTGAGATTATAAGTATTATGAAACAAATGGTGGAGGTACTTGTAGGTGGTTTTTTATTTTGGCGCATTCGCCATTATACGATAAGGCATACACTACAATTAATTCATAGAGTAAAATTTTTGGGAATTACCTAAATGAGATTAAATAAAATAACAGGATATTTGCAAAGTGTTATGCCTCTAGTAAATTTGAGAAACCGGTAAAATTTTGTCTGTATTGAAATATGCGTGGGGATACAATACAATAATATTTAGAAATGATTTCAATGTAATGGGTATTAGATAATAACATTTCCCGAATAAAAACAAAAATATACCATAAATGGTTAGCTCACAAAGACCAGGGCCTGTGGTGAACTTACTTAAAAAAATATTGAATTTAAATCTAAATACAACTCAATACATACAATTCAATTTAGGTAAAAAATTTCAAAATATTGTTACACTCATCCCGTTAACCAATTGCTATTTCCATCAGTTTATGGATATAATATCTACTTCTTGTTTTAATCCAATTTTTTAAATTAATTTCGGACTTTTTTAAATTAGAAGTATTTCTATTTAAGTCCAGAGGTATTTCATTATACGTTCTTGGACCAATATACAAGTGACTTCGTTGACAACCGTTTTACTAAATCTACGTAGATACAGTGAACTTTCACTAAACCGAGCACCTACTTTATGTTCTTTGAAAACGTTTTTATTTATATTTTTCTTAGTAAAATTCAACACTGAAGCACAAAAAAGTTGATGCACATCCCATACATTAGAGAGTTGAAATAGCAGCTCCGTTGGAAATCTTATATCTTTGCTATGTATAATATTCAGTAGCCACTTCTGTTGTATTTCCAACTTTCTCATAACATTATTGTAAGATATTTAATGCTATTTCAGTTTATTAATGACTGCGATATATATGTGTAATAATTTGTCTGGGCATTCGAATTTTAAAAAATTTTATTCAAATTATACTGAATGTCTACGTGTTATGTTTAGTGTAAAATATTTTTTTCAGGTATTTATCCATTTCTCGTATACTATTTGTCCGTCAACTTTACAAACTCAATTTTCGTTCTGATATATTTCTAAAGTTTTAGGAATAATTAGTATTCGTAGTTTTTTGTTTGACCATTCTTTTTCTATTGCAGCAAAACAACAATACTTCGAGTTCTACCAGCTCGCTAAGACAGTTCCGTAAAAAAGATAATGTAGACAAGCCTCCTGGGGCTGCAGGGGCCCATTCGGCGTCCAGCTCAAGGGCTGACTCCCTAAGTTCTAGTCATGTGGCTCGTGTAGCTCCCCACAATCATTACCCCCCTAAACAGAACGAATACTTTCGTTATCCTCCATATCAGGAATATGGGTAAGTAATATGAATTGGGATCATTAGCGAAGAAATTTTACAAAATCAAACGATGTTGTTATTTATGGTCACATTTTTGGATAAAAAAAACTACGAAATGAACTAAAAATGTTCATTAAGGTTCAACTTTACTCCATTTTTCAGTTCTCCGTACAAGGAGCATACAGTTAAGTATTCAGAAATAGCCGAGCCTGTACCCCAAGCAATCCCACATTTGGAACATTTGCCCTCTTCGGTTTTATCTAAACATAAGGAAAAAGACTACGCAGAATTGTGTAATATTCCACAGCAACCTCACCTTAATAAGCCATTTTCCGATCATCAATTTAATGGGCAACAGGGCTATCCAACTGAAATGGCACTTCATCATCAGTACATGCAAAAGGAACCACAGGGCCCGCAGGTGAGTGTTTTTGAAATCCATATAATTGACAAAAATACATTTCGAAGTTGACTATATATATATTATCATTAAATTCAACATATCAATTAATAATATATAAGATTACAATAATATATAAGATTAAATATCTTTTACATGGTGCGCCAAAGAAACTTACTTATTTGAAAGGTCAATAAAAACAAAAGTACTCCAATTATTGTTTCAAATTTTTTTTTGTTTGAGAATACACTATTCCAATTTTTTTTCATGCGGTCTTGAAAATGACATCGGATAAATGGCGACCCTCATTGCGCATACACCGATGAAGTCGAATTTTGAAATTCGTATCCACTCTTTGCAGCATATCAGTCGGTATGTTGGGAATGGCGTCGCGAATGTTGTTCTTGAGGTGTGCTATGGTCCGTGGTCGATCGACATGGTCAGAGATTTCAAACAACCCCATAAAAAGTAATCGAATGGAGTCAAATCTGAAGAGCGTGCCGGCCATTGGAGATCGCCTCTGAGAGAGATGAGGCAGTCGGAGAAATGTTGTCGCAACAAATTCATTGAGTCTCGTGCTGTATGTGCTGTGGCTCCATCTTGCTGAAACCACACGTTTCTAACATTCATTTCTTCGAGTCTTGGAAGAAAAAATTCCTCGATTATGTTCCTGTAACGACCTTCATTCTCGGTAACTGCGCGTTTGTTTTCTTCAAAAAAACAAGGACCAATTATTTCCGTTACCGACATTGCACAGCAGACAGTAACTCGCCCACAATTGAGTGGCTTCTGGTGAAGCTCACGTGGATTTACACCACACCAATAACGCATGCTTTGCTTGTTGGCGCAGCCGGAAATTTGGAAGTAAGCCTCGTCACTGAAAAAAACGACCGCGTCTTCAGGCAGGTTTTTAACCAGCATTTCACATGCATTTTGACGGGCAACAAAATCGCGTTCAGTTAAGTCTTGCACAACAGACAATTTATAGGGACGAATTTGAAGGTCTTCATGGAGAATTCGTCGAACAGTGGTGTCAGAAATTCCCATAGCAGCTGCGTGTTTGCGAGCTGAACGCCGGGGAGAACGACCAACTGACTACCTCACTCTTTCGATATTTTCCGGAGTTGTGATGATCCGTTGAAGCCCATTTCTGGGTTAAGCGACACTTCCACAATCCCGAATTGAGTTAACCCACAACAGAATCGAATTACGACCAGGAACGAGTCTGTGAGGAGGAATTTCAAAGCGAGCGCGGAAGGCACGTTGCTTAGCAGTAAGTGAGTACCCGTTAGAAAAGAAGCTCTCGACTGCGAAGGCCCGCTGCTCTCTAGACCAGAGCATGATGGCAACTGACTGCAGGGGGAAACAAACTTGGGAACTTCCCCCTACAGAATCGCCCCTTTTCGCCCCACTACCCGCCCAACTCACCGCGCAGAGTTGTAAGTTTCTCTGGCGCACCTTGTATAACAATATATAAGATATTTCCATGAAAATTAGGCATCCTTACTAAAACTCCCATAATGTAACCCAAGGTGCAAAAAATTACCTAAAATATTTTTTACATAACATATAGTACATAAAATAATGTACTACGACTTTGCAGTACACATCATAGTTATACAAAGACTGTCACGACAGCATTCGTCTAAATATTATAGCTATGCCGCAATTAGTGTTCATTAATTTCAAAAATTTATTTGTAAATTGGTTAATTTGTATATTGGTTTGAACCCATCAAAATAAATTACGCCATACTCAAGACTGCTTCGATATCTTTATATAACTTTTTGGATGATTCAATAAGTATACTACATTCGAAAGATATCACTAGTTGAAAATGTAAGTAGTAGAAAAAAATTGGGATATTGGTACTTGTCATCACTGTAGTACAACCCGTACGTGGGGTAGTCAAGAAATTGAGTGACGAGCGGCTCACCCCCGCCGTGTACTAGTATTTAATGGCTTACTAACACATTTCACCTTTTCTATATTTACTGCATTTAGGAACAAACATCCTCAACACTTTTTGCTAAATACCTTAAAGCATAACCTTTATATTTATGTCCATTGCTTACTAACACGCGCTAGTTAAGTAAACGACGAGAAAAGAGTCCTGCGGTTAACTCGTATTAAAATAAGGAAAATACGTTTTCATTACTCTCATGTATTTCTGAGGACGGGCAGTTACTGGGTTTGGGGTTAACGCCTTCAGCCATATCATAGTAGACAAGGATGGGTACTGTAGGAATAATTACGGAACATAGAGAGAGTATGGTATGATCTTGTTCAGTATGGTATGGTAGGATCATGGTATATGATTCAGATGAAATAATGCCCATCATTCGCCTTTATCGCCTTAAAAGCTCTCATTCAGACTCTCTGTACATTTTTATTAATATAAGAGTGATCTCTCTGTTCCGCGATCTCTTTAAATAAAAGTGCGATTCTGCGTGAAAGTATTCGTGATATTTGTGCTTCGCCCTCAGCATACTCATTATGTTACACGCTCAACTCTCGTTTGAATTAATTTTTTTTGTTTTTCGTCGATTTTTTCATAAATTACATTTAATCTTTTTATGTATAAATTTTTCTAAACAATTACATTTCCTGAAATATCAAATGACTTTTTGATTTCATTATTTACTGTACTTTATTTGCACTAAATAAATATAAAGATTTCATTTTGAATTGAAGAGTTAAAGTAAAAATGTAAGAAACTTCGATCCTGGCGAGAAATCTACAACTACAAACATTTTTTCAGCTGCAACGTCATAATTTGCATATTCGATCGATAAAATTTTTTGAACTATAATTATGGTAAAACTTTGAAAATAATTAAAATTATAATTTCAATTATTTTCGAAGTTGCATTTATTACTGTCTAGGTCGTATTTTAATCTTAAAAGCTTCTTTACGAGTCCGCAATAATATCCAATTTTAGATTGAATACTATTTTCAACTAAAAAGTTTAGTTTCACGTTATATTTTGTATTCATTCGAATACAAAATACGAAGCACATAACAATCGATATTGTTATATGCTTTTTTTTAACTAGGAATTGCATCAACTATCAAATAGCATTGCAAGATGTTTTGACTTTACAGTAGATATTAGATAACTGAAAATATGGATTTGTATCATACCAAATATCAGCCTTCATATATCAAATCCTGGAAATGTTCTAGTTATCATTGAACCTTGATTCATTACATTAATAAGATCCACCATTTCTCTGCTTCCTGATACAAATTGAATTCAATACTTTGTGAAATTTGTTTCAGATGCATTCCCCTTACAAACCAGATTCTCAGTACATTCCGAAGGAGGGCACCTTTAATCACCAGATTTCGCCCTTCTTAAAGTATAACATTCCCCCACAATCGAGGAACTATGGTCACCTTGAAAATACTTCCTTGGGATCCTTCCAAAGGATGGACTCCCACATCGCCAGGTCTCTTATGTCTGATCATTCCCACATCAGAGATTTTCCTGCAGATTATGGGGCAATGGAACAGGGTAGAATGTACGCTCAGAAACAGAGGTAAGACATCATATAAATTGTTTTATTTTCATAGTAGGTATCAAATAAAGTATTTACAAAGTTTGTGTTTATTGCGTTAAATGTAAAACAGAGAACAAAAAATCGGAGAAGTGCATTTTTTGTATTTTATTTATAATATATATATATATATATATATATATATATATATATATATATATATATATATATATATATATATATATATATATATATATATATATATATATATATATATATATATATATATATATATATATATATATATATATATATATATATATATATATATATATATATATAATATATAAATATTTATTTTTATATTTTTCAGATATTATTCTGCCCCAATGCCACCATCGAATCCAACCTACCCGCCAAATTACCCTCATCGTAACATACCGACACAGCAGTACAACTACCCCAACTGCAATTATCCTCGAACCGCTCAGGTTAATTCCTCGATGGGTCGATACCCCATAAACATGGATCGCAGCATGTCCCCCAGAAGGTCTTATCCCGAAAACCTAGATATTGGAATGAATTATTCCTCTGTACCCCAAAAGATCTCTTCGGCATATCCTAACTACCCAGCTTATGCTCAGCACTATCAGCATAGGAGACCGCCCGCTGCCCCTCAAGAATATTACCATCATCAACAACATCCCCACACAAGACCACACCCTCAGTATATGCCTACGCATCATCCACAAGAGGTTGGTGAAAATCACGTAGCTTCTAACAACATTCGTCAATATTTGGAAAATTGGGCAGAGGAAGAGTCTACAACAGAAATCTCTCAACAAATAGAAAATCCTAAATACATCCCCCGCATTAATAGAGACGAGGCGAATGAAGTATATGTTATAAACGCCTCAGAGCTACCGCAGTACCTCGAAAACGGCGTACCTCTAGTGACGTCAGAAAATGGACAGTATATATTCAAAAGCAATGTATCTATTGATAATACGGGCGCTATTAAAATACTCGAAAAGACTGTTGAAAACGCTGTTCTGCCAACTGACGCTCAGGAGAGAGTTGTCAGCCTTCATATAATAGAAAATCCGAAGGGTGACTGTCTGATTAATACTAGAACTACAAATATAAATCAAGAACATGCTGGAAGTGCTAACCAAGTACCTGCTGCTACAATTAATGTTATAACAAGTAACACCAGCCATTCTAATCAAGAACATACCGTCCAGCAATCTTATAATTTAGCCACGTCAGCATTCAATGCTAACAACAGAATAAATTTGATGCATCATGTGACCCCCATAAATCAGAGTGGACCTCAACATAACCAAAACTATGAAAACTCTGTTGATTTATGCTTACATAATAATATGCACGTAGAAAATAATAGTCCTCAAGAACCTATCTTGTCGAACAATACTTCTTTAGATAATACCATTAGACTCTCTCCACAAATACGACCTGTCGAAAAGTCCTCAGAGCTTTGTCAAAAATTACAAAATAACGCAGTTAGCGATGAAAATTCGTTGGAAAAGAACCGTTTGAAGATTCAAGTTCTTTCTTATCAAGAAGTGCCTCAGAACTCCTGCATCGTAATGCCTTCAACTCAAAGCCGTTTAAATTTTGACGAATCTTTATTATCAAACCAAGTGCCTTCTGATGCTAAAGGTGCAAAGAATGATTTTGAAGCTAGGAACGATCATGATGAAGCATCCACAATTTCTAATGCCATCACAAACAATGACAATATTTTGAATGAAGACCACGAAGAATTAGATAAAATTGTTGAAGATACTCTCACATCTTCTAATATCAATATTCCATTGGTGAGTTGTGAAAGAAACGACTTATCAAAAATTCAAGACAAATTTGATAATTCTCGCATTCCAGACGATTTAAATTTAGATTTAGAATCAAATCCGAAAGATTCCTCTAATACTGGCTCTGATTATACCATTGAAAATAGTTGCAATAATCAAAATGAAGATATTATAGATTTGAGCACTTCAAGAAGAGGAAGTAGCAATGACAGCGAAGAGCAAAGCATTAAATTGGCTATCTCAATGTCAAGTGAACACCATAAACTGGAACAAATTGTGCAAGAAGCTCATAATAATATTTCTATTTTGAATGAATTTTCCTCTTCAAATAATGAAAGTATCACTACTGATATTAAGACGGAGAAAGAAGATGGTGCATCATCAAAATCTTCAATGAAGCACATGCCATTAATCGAAGATAATTCGGAAACTAGATCATCTGCAGCTCCTTTGGAATCTCCTGTACCGTCGGACATTATGATCGAACAAAAACATTCATCTGATGATCGCAAAACTATTGATCAATGCAAAGGGGAAGAAATTAGTGCAGTAAACATTGATTTGGAAAAGAAGGAATCTGAAGAAAACGATTTGTCTCTGGTCGCTGAAATACCGATAACTCAATCAGAAATATGCGATACTAATATTCTGGAGGATCTTCCGCAGTCAGAAAATATACGAGATGATGAGAGAACCACCTCAATAGATACATCGATTGAAGCAAAACTCAGTGAAATTGTTGGAGAGCCTTACGAATTATCAGATAAACCTTCCTATCATGAACCTGCTGAGATTCAAATGGAAGAGAAGCGAATAGACGAAGATGTTATTGAAAATAATGAAAATGTTGAAAATAAAACGGAGACAGAGCATCATGTTGATGTGAATCTCAATTCTTCCTTAGAAGAATTATCATCAAAAAATGCCAATTCAATTGAAGAACCAGATGTCGTTTTGTGTGAGGAACCCGCCGGTATAATCGAGAATATTAACGAAAATCCACCACAAATTATTTCAGGAGATTCATCACTAAAAAAGGCAAAAGAGGGATCTAGGAAAAGGCGGATATTTTCAGTAGATGATATCATCTATCGTATTGGACCAACTACAGTACAAAATAGAAGAGACAGCATGCATTCTATACCAGACAGTGATTGCAGCCATGAAATATTACTTGAAGAAGGCAAGCCTCAAGACAATTCTCTACATATCTCAAATAAAGTGACGGATTCAAATGTCATAGAGAAAAAGGAAGAATCTTTCACATCATTGGAGTCTACAGACAAAATACTAATGGGTTGTAAAAAATCGGAGTACGATGTACCGTTTTACGAAATTAATGAGACTTCAAAAAAATTGAAAACTATGAATACAATTACTGAAAGTAAATCAAAGCTGGAGAACAAATGTTCAGATAATTTATCATTAATTGCAACTTCCAATGAATCAATTAAACCATGCGGTGAGATTATCTCCAAAGGGAATACTATAATAAATACAAACAATGAAGAAAAAAAACTTACGAACTTGGAAGCGAATGTTTCGATAGAGAAAGTGAATTATTCAGGTTCTGAGGAAATGATTGCTAACATGGACACGTCTGAGAAAGATAATGTGGAAGAAGAACGTTCATCTCTTGAAGAAAATGGGGAAATCGAAACTATTCATATTATTGAATCAGTCGAAAGCAAAATGCGTACTCATCTTGTAGTGCCTGAAAGTGTAATTTCCGTGGACAGAACTTTCGAGTTCCTATCTCTTCTTAAGGCCAACTGCCCAAAACAAAAGACAGTAAATATGACCGAATCTGAAGAAGTAGATGCCATTTACGAAAAACTACCGTTATTTGAACAACCTTATTCCAAAGAATTAGAGACTTCGAAAGATCAAGAAAAACAAAGTAACGCCAAGGGCATATACAATAAAGAAGAAGTTGGCACTGCGTCCGAAATAATTTCGAAGCAGCATAATAAATCTGATGAGGTGGAATTGTTTGTTTCTGAGCATTCGGCTGTCAATATAGACGATAATTCAGTAATGGTTTGCTCGGAAGTTGAGAATGACATTCAAAGCTGTTGTAATAGCTCTGAAACAACAGTGGCTTCTAAATTGTCTAATGTTGAAATGGATGATCAATCTGCAACTGTTTGTCCCAAATCTGTTGAGAATACTAAGAAGGAATCAGAAAACACACCTTTGGATACTACTGATGCCTCTTCTGATTTTAAGATGGGAGAGGATATTATAAATTGTTGCAAAACGGAAAATGTTACTGAAAAAAGCTTGCATGCTGTTAATCTATCATCTGGATGTAGGTTTTCTGTTATACATAAAATTGATGATACTAAAAGGATTACTCATCAAGAAGAAATAGGATTTGCTGAAAATTATGATGCCAATATGTCGAAAATGTTAGACTTCAAACAAAAAACTGAAAAAGTCCAAATTTCAGAGAAGAAAACAGACGACCTTAAATTATCAACTGACAAATTAATGTTTAGTAAAGAGTATATGTCAAGTGAAACTATTGAAAAATCAGATTCCACAACTTCAAACCACTGTTCAGTTATACAATCGATTGAATGCACTATTCAGCAAGATGGAATAAAGGAGAAAATAATAGAAACGGTTGAGAAAGAAATTGAGGAAAACTCAAAAACAATTGAGGACAGAAAGGAATTTGTTCATAATACTAATGAAAGCACATCAAATGATGAAATTACTTCCCTGGAGGTTTTAAAAAGTGATGCTGCTTCTACAGCACATGATAAATTCTCAGACAATAACTCTCCAATGTCGAAAACTAAAGATTGTGGGGAAGATACATCAAAGACAGTGGAAAAATCGAAATCTTCTATTTCACTGAAAACAGAAGAACTTACATTTGAACAAAAATTTGTGGACCCATTTTGCGATAAAATTGAACAAAATTTAGAGAAAATTGATGACATTGATCAAAAGTCTCCCGAAGAAGTACTGTATCGTAGTGTGCTGAAAATTGAAGAAAACAATGTCCTACTTGAAATTTGCGGCGAGCTGGTTGAAATAATTGTGAACCATGTCAATGGCAAGAAAGTTATTACCGTAATCCCAATGTCGAGTAGTGCCACTGTTGATTTCAATGACAATTACGAACATGTTGACCGAAGTCAACTGAGCGAAGAAAACGAGAACATAGCTGTAATTGAAGACGACCGAAATCAAAAAGAAATGCCTGGCAATCTAGAAAAATCGCTCGAAGAATACAAAAGTGAATATTCAACCAAAGAAAATATGTCAGAATATACAAAAATTATAAAATATTCGGAAGAAGATAAAACTAGTAATGGATGTGAATTTATCAGCAGTACGCTATCGGAAAGTATTGATGAGATATTCGAGGATGTAATTTTGAATGAAAACGAAATAATAATAGGAGATGAAAGCTTAGAAGAAGAAATTAACTTGGATCTTCAAAGTAAGGGCGTATTGGACGATGAAGGGTCAACATTGAAACCTACTCTATGTACAAAAGCGGCAAAGAAATTGTACGATGACATTGCATTACATATGCCAACCAAAACGTATAGTTCTCTTCGTGAATTTAGGCGTATTAAAAGTAAACCCGAATCTTCGACTATTGATTATAACAAAAACTCCAACCAATCCAAAGGAAAAAGATCTTCGAAACGTTCGGTTCGTATTTCCTCCAGAAAGAGAGGCGTTTCCGAGCAAAACGAAGTTTCACAAACTGCTTTGCGAGAATTAATCGAAAGGAGGAAAATGAGAAAAGAGAAGATAAGACTGAAGTACACGCAATATGCGAAACAAGAATCAAAAATTCTTCCTGAATTAATCAAAACAAACAGTTTGAGCAATGAAAATGATGAGAAAAAAGTTTCAACAGTGTCTTCAAATGTAGCGCAGATCGAAAGCTTACCATCGAATTCTGGTATAAAGAAAGTGAGGTCACATCACGAAATTAAAGGAAAAGAATTCAAACAAAAGATGCATAAGTATAATGCAAAGATTGTGAAAAAAGCAGTTGAAAGGAAAAATAAAATATCGGAACAAGATTATTCGGGATTACTAAAGCAGCAAATTTCTGCAAATTTGGAAATAGGTGAGTCGAGTTAATTCTTTCAAAACCAAAAATGCGTTCGGCTCTAGTGAAAGCGTTTTATGTTGGTGTCAGTGCCAAGTTCCAAATCCATAACAGTTTGTTTAACCACTTGAAATAAACCATTGATGCTTTCAGTTGTCCATATAATATGCACTAAATTATGTATACTTTCGTGATTATAAAATCTTTTTAAGTGCAACGGATTAATATTAATAATTCAATGATATGGTATTTTCATCCAGACATATAGAACAGTATTCGCAGTCTACAACGTAATCACTTGAGTTTTTCGATACAAATTTATCCATGTCATCGCGATACTGTTTCATAAGATAGTTAAAATTTTTCTGCTATTTTTCTTGGCTGAAACGTTTGGCCGTTTGCAACTGCCCATTTGTTTATTGAAATTCTATCGCTTTGGGTCATGGCAATGAAACTTCTAAGCTGTTTCTGGACATTGTTATTGGTACTTACTTTTGAAGACATATTTATATCAGTAGTATGTTTCACGGTATTAGTTTTTTTTTTCAGCTACCACAATTCTAGTTTCACCGACATATTTTTTGTAATTTTAATAGTGTAAAGAAATGTGACGTCGCGTAACATTATATTCCTTACTCACAAACAAAACGTGCATACAAATGAAAGACTGAATTTTATTGTTATTGATCAAGATACAATAGTCCAATTTCCATTTCTCATTGAAAGTCTCGGTGATTTTCATCACTGGACTTCCGCTTCTTTGCAGACATGATGAGGTACTAACCCAAAAGTTGTTTCTGCTATTATATAGCTAAGCTACAAATGCAATAAAAAGTTGAAACTGTTAAAAAGTCGTCTTTAATCACAATAAAAGTCGGCTTATTTGAACTTTCAACTCTAAAAACATCCAATAATTTAGAAGCAATATCAAACCTCATAGAAATACACAATTCGGGAATTCACTCAATTTTCGATGACCGCAGGCATTGAAGTGGCGCAGAGTCTTGTGGTCTAGGCATGCGCCAAAGTACTATCATAGTTAGAATATCCGAACAAACTACATAACTACATATGTACCTAGTGATTTAACTTGTAACCACAAGAGAAAATAATTGCTGATTAATTCTTAAATTCATCCTTCTTGAACTTGAATATCATTGCACTTTCATAGCACCCCAACCTCCTATTGAGGTTTTCGTTCATTATCATTTGGAATCATTATAAATTCATGATTAAGCAAGATTAATTCTCTTGAATTTTTCATATAAAGAAATATTTTGAAAATATTAACAAAGATTTTCAACTTCAGAGAAAAATAAACCTGAAGAAAAACCAACCAGCACATCTGTTATCGTTTCCTCTTCAATATCGACGTTAGATGCTTCGCCGAAAAATTTTCACGAGGCTGGTACATCCACCCCAAAGGAAATATCGAAGAGTCCATCGTCCCAGGAAAAATCGACAAAATTTCCGAGGATCTCAACACCACGAGATCTGTCACTGACAAAAAATGTGAACGAACACTACCTTTCAAGAAAAGACCACTCAAATTTGAAAAAGAAACTGAGCATTCAGGAATATAATAGCAGGAAACGGAAATCAGTTGATTGTAAAACTCCTCTACCGGAAAAATGCTTAAAATCCACCGACGAGGTGGCTAATGATTCCAGGGAAGACATTATCGGAGAAGTGGTTAAGCCATCTACCATATATTCTGATAAACAATTCGAATGCTTTCCAAACAGTGTTAAGGATCCAAGAAGACGACCTCATTTCGTAAATGTGCAGTCCACAAAACTACAGAGAACCCAGTCGGAGGTAAGTATAAGTGTAACTTGTCTCTCACAAAGACCTCATTTGCATCAAATGTGGAAAAGAACCCTGCAAAAATTTTAGTAGGTAAATGAATTTGAAAAAAACTTTGTTTTACATTATGGATGTTTCTCGAATACATTTGATACCTTACATTAATTTTTATAATTATGGAATGTATAGTATACATTGTAATAATAACATTGATTTTTGCATAAAATGATATCAATGCAAGAGATATACCATATTATAAGAATAATTTGTATTGCTATCATCGATAGTATACAAATATGAATGCAATTGGAATTGTCAAAATTGCACTATTCTTTTGTAAATCTCATTTTTGCACATTGGAACTTTTCTATCTTTTCAACTGACTCAATTCAAGATTACAGAATACAACTGCAAAGCAACTAACTCACTTCATTTTTCTTTCAGCGCCTCAATAAATCTCAAGGCATATCATCATCTAGAATTCATAAACAAAATGAAAATTTCCAATTAACAAATTGTAAGAAACTCAAAGATCCATTGCTCAATTCAAATGAATCAAGTGCTGAAGAAGTAAAAAACCAAAAGAATTACAGATCTCTATTGTTAGGTAAATTATCTGTTGACACATTTACACCAAAAACTACAAAGATCTCAAGTAGAAGAAAAACCGTAGAAGTTATGTATGATGGAAAATTCGAAACAACGGAAATAAGTAGAAAAAAAGTTTCGTTCGACGATAATGTACAAATAAATGAAATTAACACTACACAAAGCAGAACCACTAGTATAAAACCTGAAACCACAAATGACTGTGAAGTAAGTTCGTCTTGTTCAGATATTGTAGAAGAAAAAATTAGGGAAAACAATACGGACTTGATAAAAGAGTCTATTGAAGAATTAAGTGATATGAAAACTATAAAAACTAAATCAGACGAAGAGAGGAAAAACGACTGGGAGGGCTCAAATTCTCCAAAAGATAGCATAACTGATGTATTCGCCGCTAGTTTCTTAGAAAAATCTAAAATTGAGAGTTTAAAAAATAAAAGTAAAGTTAAATGTATTATAGATATGAGCGATTTTGAAACAAGCCTTGTCAATAATGAACTTAAGAGTCCTTATGGGGTTTGTTTCAACAGTAATTCATCAATATATGAAGATGCTGGAAGTTTGAAAGATTATAAAGAGGCAGTTGATTCTAAATTAAACTCTTTGAGCATACAAATCCCGAAATCTCCAAAAACAAGAATATTAAATGAAGATGATGTTTTGATTCATAAGTTTCTAAGGAAAGAACAACTGAACCCTGAGGAAATAAAACAAATAAGAAGAATAATTTATTTGAAGAAGAAAATACAACAAATGACACATCAAAATACAAACACTAAAAGCGATAGCGAGAGTTATGAGGTGAAAAAAAAATTTGAATCTAGCTCTCAAAAAGATTTGAAGTTACAATTGAAGAAAATTGATGGAAGACCAAGGAAGAAGAAGAAGAGGTTTCGGAATTTGTATTCCAATAGCCCGGAGACTAGCGAGAACGATGTTCCAGGAACTGCAGGAGAATTTTCAGTCTATGAGGGTGAAAATATGTCGGGTGTAAAGCTCATTTTTCGGAGAAAAACGGAACTGATGCACCTGCAACCTGTTGTAAAGTTGCAAAGGTGTAAATATATTGAATGTATGGCTAAGAAGTTGAAATATGAATGATTTCCGAGTGATACAGGGACCAAACCAAATTAAAGTTTGTTAATTTTTAGGTAAATATATTTATATATATATATATATATATATATATATATATATATATATATATATATATATATATATATAATATATAATTTATTTTAAATTATTTTTGTGATTCTGTTGGCAAAGTTAATTTAATTAATGTGTTTATGGTTTATGAAAAACCATTGCACTAACAAAATTTTTTGTGAATTCATTTAATTTTCATGATTTAAATAAATCAAAATTTAATTTTACTCTATGTGTAGAATTTAGTCATTTAGTTTATTTTTGGAATTCACATTTGTTTGCAGAAATTATTCTGTTGACACGAAGTTCATTATATTATATTAATTCATGAAAAAGTTAAGAGATTGCCTAGTGCATTGGTTCTTCAAAAGCCAAAACATGTTTGGCCAGTTTCTCTTATGAGAAGTTCTTTCTGTCAATAGGTTTTCCAAGATTTTCATACAGAGATTAAGAACATACTTATTATAGATAAAAATTCTATATCATTGTTATGAAACAGGGTTGCATGTAGAAATACTTTTTAATAGTTTGAATCTATACTATTACCTTTAAAAAACAACCAGGGGATTATTAGATAAGGAAGGTTTACATTAATGAGCTTATAATTGTTGGCCTTAGGAGTGATGTAAAATTAAAGCACCAAAATATTTTTACTGGAGTAATCTGAAACTTGTTATTGGTTTTAATTTAAGTATAATTTGTTATAACTCATCCAGTATTATTACAAAAGGCGAAATCTCTAGTGAGATATGTCTAATATTTTTGTAAATGCATTAGAAATATATTCTGTACCAAAGCGGAGAATAATATTGAATAGTTATTAATTCAAATGAAATTCTACAATCCAGAATTTTTTAAGAATCTCAGGTGAAATAAAGTTATTAACATATTTCTTAATTTCATTTTGTTCAATCTGATCATTTCATAGGAAGATACCACGTCAAATACAGTTGAATCAGGAATAAATTTGGGAATAATTATCTGTCGGTGTACCATACGCGAATTTTTTTTACTAAAATGAATAGAGTACAATTTTTTCAAATGTGTTGCAACACTTCAGTACAATATGTTTATATTAGACTGTAATTCAAATGTTTATGGTTTTTAAAAATTTTGCAGATGTTTCTTATGATTACAAAAGGGAAATTTTTGTTTCTAATATACATTCCTACACTTCAATAATAAGTTTAATTTAGATAGTGATTCAGAGGTAGAAGATTCTCAGAGTTTTTGAAGAAAAAAGTTAGTTTCTTTGATATGCTGAATATAAATTTTTTTTACAAGCTTTTCTGTAAGTATCATATATGTGAATGAAGTTGTACATATGAAACCAAAAATTACATTGTCTTTTAATTATTACTTTATATATTTGCAAGTTTTATTGTGAATTGAAGGAGTGTGTATATATTCAGTTAATTTTCGTTGGGATTTATTACAATTAGTGTAATGACTATTATTATTTTTGAGTTATCTTGGTAGATTAATTTATAACGAACTGTTATATATCCTGATAGTTACCTTTATTCAAGTAGTTCACTGAAGTTGAGAGTGACTCACTTTTTAGTCAATTTTATATATTAAAATGGAAATTATATCTATATAAATATATGTATAACAGAGTGCCTTTAAGCACAATTGTTGTTGTTTTATGCCATGTACTGTATATGGATTTGTTTCTTTTTAGCACTTGTGTTAATAAAATTATGGAAAGAGCAATTTCTTCTATTTTTATTATTCTATCTTATTCAATTTTGTCCTTATATTTTTGAATATGGTTATGTTCTAACTGCTGAAATATTCTCCATACACACTAATATGTACATTATTTTATTTCAATTTCATGTTTCGCATTATGAATGCTTAATAAAGAAGTGCCAAAAACTACAAATACTGCACAAAATTTCATCAATGTCTATTCAATCGTTTTAGCGAGATTGAGTAACAAACATCAATCGTAACATTTAGTTAGCATCTATAATATTAAATTGGATCAATAAAATTAATTAGAATAGAGGAAAGATCATATGTGAATTCAAGCGGAAATGAGTTCGTATCTCTCAATTCCACTCAGAATAATCAGTTTTAAATAAAATCAAACTATTGAATAAATATATCACAAATTAATAACAATAGTTTTCATATGATTTATTAAGCAAATCTTATACATAAAAAATTATTATTACCAAACTCCTATCAATAAATTCATTACAATGTGAGAATCTCATTTGCTTTCTCTTCTAGTAAATTTTCCATCGTGCTTACATGTTTGCACCATTCGTTCAACTTATCCACCATGAGGGTTATTTGTTTTCTGTCCAAAACTCTTGGTTGTACCCAAGTCATATTTACAGTGTTTGCAACCTACAAATATTGAGCACTAATCAAATTTGAATCGTTACAACACAAAGTCAATTCGTTAACTTAAAACTAACCCTACATCAATGACAATATATTATTAATATATTAATAAAATATTTCAATCAATAAATATAACTATTATATAGACTATTTTCAATATAACTATATCATTAATATGATATAATATACAAATATTAAAATATTCCATTATTTTGTAGGTTTTGCTGTATTGTGATGTTTGGATTTCAATATTTTACACCATTCTATTATCTGCCTTAAATAATAGGAATATAACTCCTGCCATACTTTAGTGATTTAAAAAATTTTCTCTACTTATTTTATTTTACTCTGCAAAAGTTTATTTTTATACCCTTCATTATTTCAAAGTAAATAAAACATATTCATATAAGCTATATGTACTTCAAGATAAAATGCCATTGATTAATTTCAGATATTACAACAATTATAAGAAAATTGTAATTCTGAAATTCTAATTGTAAATAAGCTTCTCCAGTAGTTTTTTAGAAATAAAATAGAATCTCGAAAATGCTACCCAAATGTGTGAAAACCTAGAAAACAGTGCATTTTTCTCTTTATATAAAAAGTGGATTTCAAACAAAACATTAAATCATCTTGATTTTCTTCTACTTCATATTGCTATGCAACTTTTGTAAAGCTTTAGAAATTAAAAAGTACAGATTTGCTTTAGATCAATGAACAAATAGATTAAAATCACTGACTTATACATTGAAAATATTTAATGAATGAGATTGAATTCTCGCTTAACACTTGGTGAAACATAATTGAATATTAAAATAAATTAAACTCTTGGCTTAATGTTTCACGATTTATTTAACAATATGTATAGTCAACATGTTTTGAGCGTTAGCTCATTTTCAAGACTAAACTACTATAAGAAACGTAAAACAAATTTATATCTACAAAATGGATGTGAGTAGGGAGGATAGTTGAAAATCTACTTGTTCATTTACAATTTCTTCTTTTCTCTTCCAAGAACTGCTAATTTCAATTGAATTGAAATTAGCAATTCTTGGAAGAGAAAAGAAGAAATTGTAAATGAACAAGTAGATTTTCAACTATCCTCCCTACTCACATCCATTTTGTAGATATAAATTTGTTGTACGTTTCTCATAGTAGTTTAGTCTTGAAAATGAGCTAACGCTCAAAACATGTTGAATACATATTGTTAAATAAATCGTGAAACATTAAGCCAAGAGTTTAATTTATTTTAATATTGAAAATATTTACCTATAGATTGAATATATTTAAAATCTGTAGCAATGTATTTTATTTTCTTTCATCCAATAAAGATTGAATTTTGATTGGTCAATTGAATTGACCAATCATTGACCAAAATTGGTCAATTGACCAACTCAAATCAATTTTGATGCACATCACTATTTACTACTGATTTAAGAAAATAGTCTCAGTTTCAAAAAACATTTGAAGATTTTATTCTAATCCAATGGTTTTAAATAAAGCAAAATTCAATATTCAACTAATCTAATCATAGTTACGAAACTAAATTTATCAACTATAAATATGTTATGAAATAATATTCATCATTCCAACAATAATTAATTACTTCAATTAAAAATTACTTGAACAAAATAAAATGTTGAAATTAAGTTAATCAGCACCCTATTCTTTGATTTACAAACCTGGTCAATGGCTCCTTTTACCAGCTTTTGAGATAGTGCCTTCATCACCAGTAACTCAATCTCATTTAGTGGTAATTTAGTTTCTCTAGAAATTTCTTCAAAAGTTAACTGACGGTTGTGAGATGGTCTTTTGAAAGTCATCTGTAAATAGAAAATATATATGGATTGAATCTGAAAAAATTATCCTAATATGTATAATAGCTGAAGCGGAGTATATGTCATTAAATATTTAATAAATAAAAACATTCAACTTTTAAATTATCTACTCACTTCCATTAAACATAATAAGGATATTTTCTGCCTCAAAAACAACTCTTGTGCAGCAAGATCTGCAATTGTAGACCATTGAGATTTCATAGTTTCAAACTTTCCAATATCTCCTGAATTGAAAGCAAATAAGAGTTCAACAATCCAATAGTTTTCTGTTCCTTTCAATGAGTTCAAGATAGGATGGGCCAAAAGTTCTCCTAAATTATACACTCCTTCACCAAGAAGAGCTGCTAATCCCAAGAAAAAAGCATGCTGGTGCTTTACTTCAGGAGTTAAAGTCTCTAAATCAATACAACCCAAGTAACGTAAAGCAGTTCTATAATACTGAGCATGATCTCCCTGTATCCTACAAAATTATACACATTTTATATGGAGATGTTATCTCCTTCATTGATAATTTTAAAGTTTTCAAAAAATTACTTCATCTAGTTTGATTTAATAATGTACCATGAAAATACGTCAAATCACCTATAATATTGTGAAGCCAACAGGTAAAACCTGCCATGAACTGGAGTAACCCCATCTGCATTATCCAATGTAGTTTCAACTTCTTCAATTATCTTTTTTGTTGCCTCCAAATTGTTCAGTTTTTCCAACTGGATCTGTCCAATAAGTACTTTGCATAAGTTCTGGGCATCTGGATTGATTTTTACTTTAGGTTCCGTTTTCTCCAAAAATGCAATAGCATCTTGCGCATTTTTAAATTGTTCAATAGATATAGCAACAATTTCTACTAAAGACAAAGGATTTATTCTGAAAATTCCATAACATTATCAATGGAATCACTCTATTAAAGGTTATGAAAGAAAATATGACTTACTTGTTTTCAAAAGTGTGAATGAAGTTGTTATATAATTGCAATAAATTATCGCCCTGTTGAAGTTCCGGCTTTTTAATGAATTTTAACAATTTGAGCGTTAATTGATGCCATAATCTGAAATGTATTTCCTTTATTTAGTGACGATATACAACATATACTACTATACAAAACCTACTTTTTATTGTGCAACTCTTCTATTTCTGCCCATTCTGTAGCAAGATCTTTAGGACTTTCTTTCTGCTTTCTTGTTAAGAATTCGCCTACATTCGGCAGTTGTTGCACAGCAGTTGCCATTTTTTCAAATTTTTGTACACAATGGATATAAATTTAAAAGGAGAATGACGATACAATTTGACAAATCACAAATCACGCTTATCCATATACTCCTATAATTTACCATAGAGCCATATATAATTTTTCTTTATTGTTACAGAAATATCTCATGATTTTGTTTTCTTTGATGTTGTTGTTGATCATGATGTGTAATAAGATTATCATCTTCCGTAAATAGTAGACCATTAAGTAAATGGACACGGAGGTTTCGATGGTTTTCTGGAAGTTTTCGACCATTAAATTGCGAAATTTGTATTGATAAAGATTTTTGTCGAATATTGCTTGAAAAATTTTAGCGATTATAAAATAATGAATTTATGCTGAAACAGGAATATTCACTTCTATAGAAATTATGCGAAATATCGATTCCGACTTTGTGGCTTCCGAAATTTTTTAGGGATAACATTTTCTAAGAATGTTATTTAAAATGTAATCATAGATAAACGGATCAGCAGGGCACATCATCTGGTAAAACTAGTTGAATAATAAGTGTAGTTTATAGAGACAATTAATAAAAGATATTGAATTAAATAAAAAGATCATTACCATAAAATAAAACTCTCAAAGCAGGAGCAAATGTTGTCAACGAAAACACAGCCAATCACTTCCGAGAGTGAATATTAAGTGCGTTCCGAAAAATCATTGAATTTGTTGAACGGAAATACCAAACAATTGTTGCATCCTTATTGGGAATCTTCAGTGGTATAAATTCGAACAATTAAGTTTGGATGGCTTTTCAAACGCCCCCAAGTCCCATCTTCAGAATGAGGAGAACATTCATTCGTGAACTATAATCACCTCTCTATCGAAGAGACGACATAAACTCTCAAGTATTGTAGATCACTGTCTCGTGACAAGATCAGTGAGTGTACGTAGAGGCTTTATAGCCATTTTCCATTGATAATTTGACAATTGGACATTGTATAAAATTAAAGGCATAATTTCCTGGGAAAAACTTATTTGTTCAAAAACATATTGTTAACAAAAAATTATTGGGTATGTGTAAATCAAGATCTGCCGATAGCATATCCAATTGGAGCATATATAAATATCCTTATATGGTGGGCATAGTTATTGTAGAAATAAAACTTGGTTTTTCGTCGACATCTAAATTAAACGGAAAAATCTAAACAAATCTAAATAAATCCTGTTATTTAAGGTTTGTAGAAAAAACTGTCGCTTTTTATTTAAAGATTAAATAAAAGTGTCATTGTACATATCAGATCTTGCTTTTGTCAAAATATGAGTACCTAGTACTTCCTAAAAATTAATTATGAAATAGGTATTATAATATGATAATGATAAGTGTCTAGTCCAGAAACTAACAGAAAAAATTTTGAAGGAAAGAAAAAGAAATTTACTGGTGCGATTTTTAACCTCGTTAGCTCAAACATAGAGATATCTATTTAAATTTCGAATATTTAAAAGTTCGAATGTAATCTATAACTTAACTTATACTAGAGAAATTCGCTTTAACCGACAGGAACAAAAAAATAAAATTTGAATTACTAAATGTACCAAATAAATGGTGATATGGACATAAATGGAGCGTTTGAATCAACACGTAAGGAATTACTAATTAAACAAGAAATACAAGATTCTGAAATTTCGTAAGTAATTTTTTTATGTTGTTGAAAAAAATATGTGATTTTATATAAAATTTCAGAGTATTTAAAAACGAATTTGAAAGTGAATCGATAGGTTCTGGAAACTGTTTCCACAACTGTGAGATAATCAAAAATGAAACTCTTTCCAGTGAAAGTGATGAAAATGGAAATCAATTAATATTGAAATTGGAAGAGTAAGTATTATAGGCGAATGAATATTTGAATTGAAACTCTACCACGTATTCTAGATCAAACTGCAGTGTGAATGTTCATGGAAGTTGTGGTAATTCAAAAACTTATAAATTCAAATGCAAACTCTGTTTATGTATAACAAATTCTTTGCCAAATCATTTTTCAAGAGAGCACAAAGATGAGGAATTAATATATATTTGTAAATTCTGTGATTTTGAAACCAAATATATGGGAAATTTGAAAGAACATGAAAATTCAAAACATGAAAAAGAAAATTACCATTTATGCCATATTTGTGGATTTAAAGCACTATATCGTAGTAATTTGAATAGACATATTCGTCATGTACATCTGAAGTATGAGAATTCAAATATGGAATTCAATGAAAGATATGTGTGCATGTACTGTGCGTTTGTTACTAAAAGGTGGGTAAAAATATATCAACTATTTGAAGAATTATGAATATTGCACAGCGTTAATTTACATAGAAATTACAGTTATTTATTTCTTGATATCTTGAATGATAAGGGCAATGAGAAATGTGAAGATGTTTCTTTTATCATTAGGTTTTGAACAAGACTTGAATTCGAAAAAATTTTAACTGAACCATTAATTTTCAGTCTACCATCGAAAATGAATTTCAAATAATAAGAATAAATGAGTGATTAAAATTATGACAATTCAAATTCCCATGTATTAAAATAATTGTTCAAAATAAATTTTGATATATTGCATCTGTTGATGTTAAATCACAGATAAATTATAATAACAGTAAATTTAAATGTATATTGAAAAAAATATTTAACACACTACTAAAGCATTCATACATCAAATGATTGAATTATTTTTTTAGAAGTCATTCATTTTATTGACCATGTTATTAAGCTAGTTTTTTGATACTTTTCCCGAAATATCAGCACTCATTGTTGAGAAATTCGATGAAACAAATTAAAAAATTATTGTTAATTGAATTGATTAATTTGATTTTATTATATATATATATATATATATATATATATATATATATATATATATATATATATATATATATATATATAAATATTATAAACATTATCATAAACTACACCATTTCTTTTTAGTTTTCAATAAATCCTTATTTTTCGCAGTATTCCATAGGACTTAAGTAAAAAAAATTGTATATTTTGAGGTATATTATATATATTATTAATAAGTCTTCTTAAATGTTAAACATCTGAGTTGAGTATCATGAAAAATATTCAAGTTCACTTTCAATGTAGTGCTATACATATACACATTTTCAATGTAGTTCTGCTGTAAACATAAACTAATGAAACAATAATTCTATGCAATAATAATATAATAATTATGCAACAAATAATATTGTAACAAAAAGAAAGCTTGAGGGAGGAGGTACTCATATTTTATAATTACAATACCAAAGAAGGGAGGATAATTTGATGAATAATTTTCAGCACTTTAACTTTAATCCACACTCTTTGTTTTTTCAATACGTGAATAGTATTAAATAGTATTAAAATTTTCACTTTTCTAAAAAGTGTCTTTTTGAAATTGAAGAAAATGATAATTCCAACTTCTATTAATGATTGCAAATTTCCATTAACTTTGTCCTACTAATATACACAGCTTAGGTGTCACACATAAATATCCTTAATTCAAAATTCTGTATCATATGTATTCACTAAAATATAAATTTTTTAGGAAGGAAGTCCTAAAATCCCATATGAATTCCCTTCATACCTTAGTAAATATCTTTCCCTGCAAATTTTGCAATTATGTGGCAACTCGGAATGATTCTCTTAAAAAACACATTCATAGTATTCACAAAGAGAGCAAACATTGCAGTTATAAGTGTGGAAAGTGCAATTACAAAACAGACCGACTAGATTACTTTAAATTACACTTTCGAAAGGAGCATGAAGGAATAAAAATTTTTTCTTGTAAAATATGTGACTATAAAGCCACTTTTTCTAATAACTTGAAGAGGCATATTATGAGAAAACACAAATGAAAATGTCTAATAATCGAAAGTATTTGAAGTTCCTCCTTCATTTTTGACAATTTGAAAGAATTTTAAAGATTTTGAAAGAAGAAAAAGTTCAGTTTCAGTTTTCAAAAGATTCAAGGTTGTATTATTTTGATTTCTCAATGTGTGATATTTTATGTTTTTTGGATCAACGTATTTTTTTACATCGTATAGATATTTTCATTTCTTGTTATTGAAAATAAACAATATATGAGCGCTTTAATATAATTTGTTATTTGAAATGACGTATTTTTTCAAAATGTTTGTTTTTTTTGTTGTTACTTTTATGATATATTTTATGTTGAATTAAATTGATTTGAACATTATAGATCTTCATTATAGAAAAATCCTCCATTTATAAATATATATTTTATTATTACACACATGGTGAAATTTTACCATTTTGAATACCTCAAAAAAATTATGTAGTTCTTATTTTTAAACCGAATCGCTAACGAACAAAGAATTACCAAGCTCCAAAGAGCCCACAAGCTAACTTGGGCGTACTATAATAAGTTAATTTTGAGAGGCGCTGAATCAAGGGATTCTAACACAACGATTCTTCCAGAAGCAATCTACGCAGCTGAAATAGACGTTAATAGAATTCAAATAGACGTTGCAATTTAGTAGATGCCCACGGGTATAGAAGACGTGAGCGTTCTGTGCTTGGTTGCCTATGATCTGAGAGAAAACTCTCTATCGATACGAATCAATAGGGGTTTTCTATTGATTCCTTTAGATGAAATTGTGAAGTATTCATTACTTGACGGTTTTTCACTTGGAGTTATAAAAATATGCTAGGAGATTGCAATCTTTGCCTCACTTCGATGGACGTGGTGCAACTGACGAGTTGCTTGCAGAACGAAACAGCTATATCGACTTCCATCACGTGTGGCATCGATTTCAATATTTCTCTAACATTTATCCCATGAATCCCTATTTCATCGAGTGCCATTAGCACAAAAACTATATGTATGTGCGTGTCCACATATATGTATTCATATAAACTTATATATATATATATATATATATATATATATATATATATATATATATATATATATATATATATATATATATATATATATATATATATATATATATATATATATATATATATATATATATATATATATATATATATATATATATATATATATATATATATATATATATATATATATATATATATATATATATATATATATATATATATATATATATATATATATATATATATATATATATATATATATATATATATATATATATATATATATATATATATATATATATATATATATATATATATATATATATATATATATATATATATATATATATATATATATATATATATAATAATAATAATAATAATATATATATATATATATAAATAATAATAATAATAATAAACTTCTTTATTTCAAATTATGTGATAGGTTATATATATAATAAAAAACCAACAGAGAACTTAAAATGACGTCAGAACTACAACCTTCAACACAATCTTATAAGTCCTATATCTTAATTTTCCACTCAACACACATGAATTGAATTTATGGTATTTCTACCTTTCTAAATAGTCATTCAGTGAGTACGGTTCCAATGTAATGATCATATCTTTAACTTTTTTCTTAAATCCTTTCATAGTGTAAGTTTTATTTTCTTTATTTCATCTGGGAGCTGGTTGAAAATTTTTATACATCTGTATGGTGGATGTTTCTCTATAAGAGAGAGTTTATGGTGGGGATAGTGAATATCAACACTTCTCGTTAGATGAGAATGATTTGATGTATGAACAGTAAATTTTTCTCTATTTTTCATTAAAAATATAAGGCATTCATATATATAAATTCCATATACTGTCATAATTTTGTTTCTTTTAAATAATCCTCTGCATGACTCCTTTTGCCTCTTATTATACATTATTCTGATAACTCTTTTCTGAATTTTGAAAATTTCTTCAACATCACTTACAGCTCCCCAGAAGATTATCCCATATCGCAGGATAGATTCAAAGTTGGCGAAATAAATAATCCTCTGTACATCTTCGCAATTTTTTTTTTCTTCGTAATTTTCTGTTGATCTTATGGCAAAGCATATCTGACTAAGTTTTTTACATGTATACTCTATATGCTGCCTCCATGAAAAACACTGGTCAACATAGACACCTAGAAATTTAACAGAATCATTCATATCAACTCTACATCCGTTGATCTCCAGAGAGCCCACAGTTTCTTTTTTGGATTTGTTAGTTTTAAAAATAGTAGCCATTGTTTTTTCTTTATTCAAGAAGAGCTTATTCTTATTCATCCACGTTGTTATTTTTTCAAAAATGTTTCTTGTTATTTCTTCAATCTCGTCAAAAGTTTCTGCTCCAACTATGAGACTTGTGTCATCCGCAAAAGATGTTATCCAAGCTGGAACGCCCTATGTGCAGTCATTCACATCATTCAAAAATAAAATGAACAGGATGGGGCCTAAAACACTACCCTGTGGTACTCCTATTTCGCTGGTCTCAATTGTAGATTTAACTTCTACTCCTTGTTTAGAGAGTGCTACCCTCTGCTGTCTTCCTGACAGGTACGATTCAAACCAGCACAAAGCTCTATTTCGAACACCCATAATTTCTAATTTGTTCAGAATATATTCTCTAAATAGACAATCATATGCCTTTGTGAGATCTAAAAAGAGCCCCATCGCCCATTTTCCTTCTTCTATTAAATGGATCAATGTTTCTGTGAATTTATATATAGCAGTTTGTGTAGATTTGCCTTTTAAGAATCCATGTTGTGTATCCGACAAGAGTTTACAATCATTTATAAACTTTAATAGTCTATCTAAAATTGCCATCTCAAAAACTTTGGATAAACTGGGCAGCAGACTTATTGGTAGATAGTTTTCCATTTGCCGGGAATCACCTTTTTTATGAATTGGCTTAATCAGTGCTAGCTTTAGCTGATCTGGAAATATTCCATATTTAAAAGAGTTATTTACAATATAAAACAAAATGTCCTTAATATCATCACTACAGAGTTTAACTATAAATGATAGAATACCATCATCTCCGCTACTGATTTTGTTTTTCACTCTATCCAAAATTTTCTTGATTTCTTCTGATGTAGTGGGGAGTAAAGAAAAAGTTTTTTCATTATAACTAATATTGCACGAGAAAGGAAGCTTTTCCAATGCATCTAACTTCTCAGGTATCAGTTTCAGCAAGAATTTGTTATATTTGTCAAAAATGGTTGATAACATTGATGGTTCTTAACAAAGGCGTACTATAGTGTGTTAGAGTACTTCGATGATTCGGATGTAGGCAATAATGTTTGAATCAATTTTTTGTATCATATATTTGTATATCTTTTTAACACTAATGTTCTTCACCATGTGAAATTGTCTCAAATGTTTAATATCTCTGAGGAAATTTTTATTTTCTTTTCTTTTCAATCAAAATTGTATATTACTGTTAATACGAATTTAACCAAGATTTTTGTATGAACCAATATTTTTGCTCAAGGGCTGAATGGAAGATCAGACTCCGAACTGAATTCGGTCCTTTTGAGAGCATTTCTCTTAGTTGTAATTATTTATCAATTGAGATGAATGTAATTTTACTATGCAAGGAATGTTTCTCAATAAAATTATATTATTATTATTATTATATCTCCTTCCAGAGAGCACTCAGACCTATTCCCTGTTGTTCCTCTTATTTCCCTGGTTATGGACCACAAACTTTTCATTTTGTTATCAGAGTTTCGAATTTTTGCATCATAAAACAAAGACCTAGATTTTTGCAATAATTTTTCATAATGTTTCTTCTCTGATTTGTACATTTCTACATAAACTTCATTTTTTTTTTCAATGTTAACAGAATATCGAGTTTATTTTTACTGCTATTTATTTCAGAAGTTTCATAATATTTTTTTCTCTTTTGACAAGAGTTATTCACTGATCTTAATGGAAAGCTCTCATAAAAATTATTCAGGAAAATATTCATGAACGCCTTCCACTGACCATTTACTTCTTTTTTATCCATCGATAAAACCAGTTGCCAATCTTGTTCCTTTATCCTACTTTTGAAGTGGTCTTTGGCCTCTACTGTATAAAATCTCCAATAAACATTATGATTTTCATTCTTTTCCTGTTTAAAAATACATTTTTGAACTGTATGATCTGAAAGAACAGTTTTGAGAATCTTGCTTTCACATTTTTACTTGGTATATTCGTAAAAATAATATCTAGACAATTACTTTTTTTAGGAGTTATTCTAGTAGCCTCACATATATTAGGAATAAGTTGGAATGATTCCATCAATGATAAAAACTCTAACCTTTTACTTCTTTCATCTAACAAGCTATCCTACACTCTAAATTTTCCATAAGAAAATGCTGTAATGTATCAACGCAATTCCCCATCGACTGCAAATTCTGATGAATGACACTGAAATTATTTCCTCTCGTTAAAGTTTGTTGCATAAAATTTCTATTTTTTTTTCTAATATATTTTTCTTAACTGACTCTTTTGTATTATTTATAAAAAAATCACTTGTTTGTTTGTTTTTGTTATAAGCATGGATACTAAATCTTTTATTACCTACATTTTCAGGCCAAAATTGTGGATTATATACCTCATCTTTTTTCCCAAATGGTACTTTTACTGAAAAACTCTTTGAATCGCCTATCTTTGTTTTAAAAGCTAATTCCTTAACATCTATATTTTCATTTTCAAAACCTGATTTTTCTTTTATGTAGTTTGTTATCTGTTCCTCTGTTACGTGCGACAGAACCCGATTTATGAAAAACCAAGCCTTTTATCCTTGCCTGCAAAACCGTTCTCCTTCTGGGTCTTCGTTATTTTATTTGTTCCCAGCCGTATATAGTGAGGTTTTTTGGTATATTTCCGTTCAACAATATTCCACGCATTTTCAGTTCTCGATATTTGTGAACTTTCTCGATCCTGTAGTCTGATAGGTGTTTCATCTTTTTTTGTGCCATTTGTTAGATATATTAACTCATTCATCTTTACCTTTTGCATATTTTCCAGGGGATGTGTTACTTGCAATTCGTGTTTATTTTCATTGGAGACTCGTTCCCTAGCAGCCATTGCATTTTTGTTTATGTTTACATTTCGGGAATTCCTACTATTTTTTTGAAATTCATTCTTATCCTCGATTACCATCTGGCGATAAGATTTTACGCTTGTTTCAGCTGTTGAGTCCATGTTGCCGTCATTTTTCGAATTTCTGCTTATTGAAGAATTTTTATTAGCGCTGTATTGCGCTTTCTCTTCAAGATATTTAATTTTTTCTCTAAGTAAAATTGCATTTTCTTCTAGTATTTTGTTTTTGCTTTGGACTTCTTGCACTAATACTCTTAGCAACACAATTTCAGAGCTAATTTCTTTCGAGGTTAGAATTTCACTTTCCTCAGGTTCATGTGCACATATCGCACTTTTTGAACTTGCTGATTGCTTCATACATGCTGGATGAAAAGCATTCATGCATTTCTTACATTTGATCACATTTTTCACAATTTTATTGCAATGCTCACAAATAAAATCTACTTTTTGTTGTATAGCACTTTCAAGCATAGTATCACTTGCCATGTTGCCACAATATCTATATATATATATATATATATATATATATATATATATATATATATATATATATAATAATATATAATAAATAATAATAATAATAATAATAATGTTTATTAAGAAAAGAGTATAAGATTTTATAATATTTTTACATTTTTATCCAATAATTAGATATTCTCAATAAACATTCTTGCTCACAAAAGTGAAGACACTTGTAAGTGAGTTTTTTACCAATTAAATTATAATGTATCCAATTAAGTGTTAACATATCATGCTTCTACAAATAGCGTAATTAATCAAAATTTACTCATTCTTCTCATACAATCGAAAACAAAAATAACATGAAATGAAATGAAACAAAATGAGCCCAAAAAACTACTGTTAAAATTAATTAATTCAACCTTCAAGTGTGGCGATATCGGTTGAAGAACTTGTTCCACTCTATTTTTGAATTTGTTTTAATCCAGATTTTGATTTGTCTTTTATATGCTCCTATGTTTATGTTCTTCCGTATGTTTGGCGGTAGTTTCCTATACAATAATGGTGCCAGGTAAGTGAAGACCTTTAGTCCAATTGTTTTATTAGCCTTTGGTATTGGTATTGATGATATACTCCGAAGTTCATACTTCTGTTCATTTTCAGGTACTTCAGGTTTTACACTATGTTGATGTATCAGAAGTGAACGGGCATAAAGTTGTCGAATTGTGAAGACGTCTGCTATTTCATATAGGTCCAAGGTCGGGTAAGTAATCGTTTTTCTATACATTATTTTGATTATCCATTTCTGCGTTATTTCCATCCTTTTATAGTAAATATCACTTAACCCTCCCCATCCCAATATGCCATACGTTAAATGCGGTTCGACCAATGCGTGGTACACCATTTTTAGTTCATTTATTGTACATATTTGTCTCAAAAATTTAAATTTATTTATTAAAAGTCGAATTCTCTTCGAAACCAAATCCGAATGAAGGTCCCATCTTAGATGCGTATCTATCAGTACTCCCAAGTATTTTGTACTGTTTGTTTTTTGTAATTCTACATGTGAGTGATCGTTTGGAATAAGTAATTTAGTATAGGTCGGTAGATAATTTTTGTAACTGGCAAATGTCATGAACTTCGTTTTTTCAAAGTTAACTGTCAATTTCTTTGTTCTGAAAAACTGAAACACCCGGGATAATCCTCTCTGTGCATTCTCCTCCAATACCTTCCACGTTGGTGCCCTGAAGAAAATAGCCGTATCATCTGCGAAACTGGTTATCTCTCCACCCGCACCACACTGAAAAAGTCGTTGACATATATTAAGAAGAGAATTGGACCAAGTACTGTTCCCTGTGGTACTCCGTATGTTATTACACTTTCTTTACTTTTTTCGTTTCCAATTTTTACAATTTGGTGACGTCCCTTTAAATAGCTTTCTATAAGGTTGAGTGCTAGTCCTCTACATCCTATCGACTCTAGTGTTCTAAGTAATTCATTGTGTTCTACCGTGTCAAACGCCTTTGCCAGATCAACAAAAACACACAAGGCTGGGATTTTTTATCTATGGCATCAGATATGATGGCGACAAGCCTAGCTATAGCATCTTGTGCTGATTTGTTCTTCTGAAATCCAAACTGTTTATCAGACAAAATTTTATATTTTTCCAAAAATGTACAGAGTCTTTTTTTCAAAATTTTTTCGTATATTTTGGTCAATGTGGAGGTTAAGGACACTGGTCTATAGTTGGAGAGATTCTTTCTGTCTCCTGATTTATATATAGGTACTACCACCGATGTCTTCAATATTTCTGGATATATCCCACTATTCATGCTTTTATTTATGAGCTTAGCTAAAGGGCTTACGATATTATTGCTAATATTCTTTAGTGTTGTTGTGGTGATACCATCCCACCCAGGGGATTTTTCTTTTTCAATTCCTTTATCATACTGGCAACTTCCTTTTCATCTGTTTCAAAAAAAACAATAGAATTCAGGTTTCTGGTATGCAATTTACTTTCTGGCGTTTTACCAATTTTTTTGGCCAAGTTTACACCTATTTCCGAAAAGTATTTATTGAATTCATTTGCAATTTCTCTTTTTTCTTTTATTAATTTATCACCCTGTATATTCTCTATCTCGCTAATTTCTATTTTTGTCTCTTTGGCTTCATTTACAATATTCCATAATCCTCTTGAGTTATCTTTATTTTTATCTATTTGTTTGCGATAATAGTCTGTCTTAGTTTGTCTAATCAGTTGCTCTAGTTTATTTTTGTGTTTTTTGAATTTACTTACCAATTCTAAGCTGTTCGGAAATTTCACCATGTTTTTATATAGCCGGTTTTTTCTTGTATAGATTTAATTAATCCATTTGTGATCCAAGGTGTTCTTTTTTTAATTTTGTTTGTTATTTTAACTATTTTTGTGCTATTTTCAGTAGCAATTTGTAGTGTTTCCACAAAAACTTGCCATTGACGGTCCACATCCATTTCACTATTCAAATGCTCCCATCCCCGATTTACCAAAACACTTTGAAGTTTTCCATAATCTATATATTTCTTTAGTTTTCCCGTTACTATATCATGATCTTCATTCCCGTAACATGTGAATTCCACATAAATACTATAGTGATCTGTTATGGTTGTTTGTAATATTGCTGATGAAAATAAATCTCTACTCATACCAGTTTTAAGAAATATATGATCAATACAGGTTTTGGAGTGTTTCGTTACCCTTGTGTAGCTATTGATTAAGGAGAAAAATTATTTTCACTTAATATGTTGAGATAATTTAATGCATCAATTGATCTTGCTAATATATCTATGTTAACATCCCCAACAAGCAATACTACATCAAATTTACATATATATATATATATATATATATATATATATATTTATATATATATATATATATATATATATATATATATATATTATATATATATATATATATATATATATATATATATATATATATATATATATATATATATATATATATATATATATATTTATATATATATATATATATATATATATATATATATATATATATATATATATATATATATATATATATATATATATATATATATAGCAGCCGTTGACACGTGTTTCGAGCTTATTGACTCTCCTCAGAACGGCGTAGCCAAGTTCAAGGTGTACGAACCTGGAGATGGAATCAACAATAAAAGAACACACCTGTAAAGGAAGTCTCCACTGCTGTCCTCTACGTCAACTCTCCGCGTTTGGAGATTTGGTCAACGTATCGCCTTTGTGGCGAGAAAGTTAACAACGAATGAAAAATTTTCTTGCGGTGAAAATTGAGTTGCGGGTTATACCAAGAGTTTTATTTTTGTCATTTGTACTTGAGACGGAGTTCAAATTGCATAAAAAAAGCTAAATATATATATATATATTTATATTATATAATTATTCAGTATATACTACATTACATTATAGATAATTAAAAATAAATATACATATATATATATATATATATATATATATATATATATATATATATATATATATATATATATATATATATATATATATATATATATATATATATATATATATGATCAAATTGAGTGAAATCAATAAAACAATGGAGGTGCGAATGGGTAACAAACAATCATATCACCATGATTCAACTGATTGTATTCTAGGTAATTCTCTGGTTCAGTTTGCTTGATCCAAGCTTGGGCTTCTTCTTCACCTATTTGTTCCAACCAGTACTATGAAAATGAAATAATGAAAGTGTAGATTTCAAATACAAATTTATGAGTAGGAATAGAAATGAAATTTTCATTCCATTAGGAATTATTAATTTTCATCTACAAAAAATGTTAATATCAAGTGCAACCATTATCTGAATTTACAGTATTGACTTAACTGCAAAATACATTTGTGGTTTGTTGTACTCATACATATTTTTGTTTAACACATATATATATATATATATATATATATATATATATATATATATATATATATATATATATATATATATTATACAAATATTTTTTAATATTTTAGTATTAACAGGCTATTTTCAATGTTAAAAGCTCTATTTCTGCTGACGTTTCGTTGTATATCACAACTTTGTCAGAATTAATGAATATGAATCATCATAGATATCAAATCTTCAAACTTATTTTTTTGAAAAAAAATCAAATTGGCTTCTTTGTTTAGTATTAAGAGGAATATTTCTTGCTTAGCATTCGCTTCTTTTTTTCGTTCTGAAAAACTCATGGTAAGCCCCAGGTGATTTAAATGATTGTGACATATATGTATATATAATTTCACATAGTTCAGCTTTATATACTTATCCAGAGTATATCGAAATATTTTTATGGTTTTATGTGTGTGAAATTGATGGTAGATCAGGAAATAATGAGTTTCGAAATAATTTGTAAGGTTTATCAAATTGGTGTAAATGGAATTAAGATATTTTATGTCTGTTCTTTCATTTACTGTGTTTTCCAAATTTTTACGAATGTGTAACATTTCTAAAATTTCCTTACATTTTTTGTCCTTCTCAGTTGCTAAAATCTATGTTGTAATCAAAATTGTGTTTCTCAGTTATTTTATGTTTATGTAAGGCTGTTTTTGCATATTTATGTGCTTAATTATTTCTTCAAGATTTTATGTATATTTTTGTTGTGTATTTATTTTTTCTTGAAATTATATTTTCAATATACATATTCTGGTTAGGTATATAAAACTCGACTAGGTGAATGTACATATAAATCACAATTATTTGAATCACCTGGCTTACCATGAGTTTTTCAGAGGTTTCCTCATAGTAAAGAAGATTGAAACTTCCGAAGGGAATGCCAAGCCAGAAACATTCCTCTGAATACTAAACAAAAAAGCCAATTTCAGTTTTTTCAAAAAAATAAGTTTGACGTTTTGATATCAATGGTAATTCATAAAATTCAATTATTCAGTAGTTTTGACAAAGTTGTGATATAAAACGAAACGTCAACAGAAATAAAGCTTTCAACATTGAGATTTATTAATCAACATTAAAAATACTAAAAAATATTAATTAAAAATAACAATCTGAAACAGGCAATAAATTAATTTTGAAATATATATGTGTGTGTGTGTGTATTTATAATATCATTCAAATTTGCCAACTATCATCTAAATTCTTCTACCATCTCTGGTAGATTACAGAAAATGGTGTATGTTATTATTTCATAATTTAAGTAATTGGCTGTGCTCAATTAATCATGTCATCCTCTTAACTCATAAAGTTGAGTTAGTATAGTAATAGAAAACAACATTAAGTTTTTTGTATGTAGTGATAATAACTTAAATAAAATTCTTAGCTTTGATACTTATAAGAAAATTTCACAACTTATATTGTAATACACAAAAACAGTCAACAGAAAAAAATGTTAACGAAGAATAATTGCTGTGACAAGACAATAGTTGAAAAACCATTACTAATTTCAATTCAGTTTTACCCTTGTGACAATGGAAGTGAAATTTCACAATGTTCAATTTAAACTAATCACCAATCTGGTTTTCACATCTGAGCAACAGTTATATACATGTTTATTGATTTTCAATTATTCAAATATATTACGAGCTGTACAATATCATGACAAAATATAAATACAATTTAAATGAAATTACAATTAATATATTAATTAATTAATCATATTAGTTTTGCATAGCGTTTGTATTTACATACATTTCAATGTACTTGATTTTATTAACATTATTTTCATTGTTTGCATAATTGCTATCATTCATTTCAACAATAATAAGACTTTTATAATTGAAATTATTTCATTGTGGTCTGAAAAAGGATACAATAGGCTTATGGTAACTAATGTAAAAAATGAAAATGTTTGATTGAAATTTATCCAAGTACAATACGACAGCTGTATAGCTACATATATACTGCTATAAGCATGACGGTGATGCGAACGCACAATATTTCATCTATTCAGAAAGCGTCTAAGGTGCACAGGACCCGTCGCACCATGTCGTTGATGCGAAACCATAAGATTTTTCCCTACCAAAAAGTCCCAGCGCGGTTAATGAATTTTTCACTTCAAAAATTAATTTAATCTAGGTTGGTTAAAATGGGCAGTGAAAATAGATGAACGTGTCACTGATTCTCAATGCCTCGATACTCACTTCGAACGGAAGTGTTAATTGATTAATTAACACTAGTTAATTTGACACTAAAGCGAAGCTGCTTGTAGACCGTCGCTCACTTCAGAGTGCACCATAAGACGAATCAAAGAGATTTTATGTAAGGTATTACCAATGGTATGACGCAGGTAAACTCCGATCTTAGTTGGTGTGAAACTGATATTTCTGTCCATTAAATTAAAATACAAATAATGTACACTTTGATAAATGCGGTCAACTCCAAAACATCATTGAAAATAGAAAATTAATACAAAATAGTTGAATAAAAGGTACAAAATACTTCGTTAGAATTGTTACAAAAGTGCACAACAATCTTGCACAAAGAAATACTACAAAAAAGTGTGTTATTTTCTTTGTTAACAAGAGGCGCATTTAAAGAGAAACAACGGGAACAAACAGAATTACAAAACTTAGTTCATTTTTCAAAATAACGTAATAAAATAGATAAAAAATTTGTGAAATGATAAACAAAAGACATTATTCAGATTTCCATTGCTATATATGACAAAACAACTCGATGGAAATCAAATTTTTGTGTTCTCAAATATTTGTCACAACAATACGACAACCAGAACATTGAATTCATAGATTTGTTTACACTTATAGTTTTTGATATCAAATCTGAAACCAGAAAGAATATGCAACATGACATTACCTCTTCCAGAAAATCACATTGCCTCTGGAAAAGCAAGTTGTCTTGTTTTACTGCGGATTTTCTCGATTTGTCCAAAAACTTCAACATCTTGCTTTCATTGTCCCAAATCATTGCTTCGTAAGCTTTCAACATGTAATATCTTCAAAAAAGAAAAAAATTAAACTTCAAACATTGTGAGTATGCGATCAGCGCTCATTTGAGTTATATTTCATTTGAAGCATATATATATATATATATATATATATATATATATATATATATATATATATATATATATATATCACACACGCATATATATACCTCTTTTGCCTATTTTGCAGTCACGTTTGTACTGAGACATATATTTCACATATTTCTGATATTATATTTCATAATACTTTCCAGGAAATTATATGTTACAATTCAATTTAACTTGATTTTAGAGATCATTGAATCGATAAGTTCAAACTTAGCGCATTATTTATTATTAGTTGAAATTCCATGGCTGCTTCACGGGAACAATTTTCTTCACGTATCAAATTTTTATACCTCATTATTTACCATCAAACTTGATGGCGTTAAAGACAAATATACCATCATTTACCTCGGTAGTCCAATTGGTACGTATTTCAGTCGATTTTTTATTTGCTTCCAAAGTGAGGCTATTTTCTTCTTGAATTGTATTTTTTCGAATATGTTTCTCTTGTTGATTTTGCGCACAAGCATCATGAGCTGATATTCCACATCAGCAAGCAATTGCATGCAAAATCGCGTATGTGTGGTCATTTCAACAGTGTCTTGCTTAATAGGGCTGAATGTCATCTGACTCGATACGATCTTCGTCGCTTCCCACTGGTGAATTCGAGCATACCTGAATTGAAATTGAATTAATTGAAAATAACAAGTGGCAGTCGAAATTGTCTTGCTAATGACTTTTAGAGAAGAACACGAAGAAAATTAATATTTACTAAATAACATTATTTAGTGCAAACTAGTTTCAAGCACAAAACAGGAGTTTCTGACAAATTATCCAAAAAACAAATTGATTTAAAGTACGGATATTCAGACACTACAAACTGAAAATGCCTTACTAATTAATCGTAAATCATCAAACTATCCAGTTGCAATATCCAGACAAATAAAAAATTGATACTCAACCGGAATAGATAAAATGAGACAATCGAATATGTAGAACATAGAGGAAATCAAGTGTGAAACATCATTCTTAACCAAATTTCTAAGACTTTAGTACTGTCAATTATATCCTGAAATCAATAAGTATTTTCAATATATGTGATTTACAAATGGTAATATTGTAGTTTTAGTGAAATATTTTTTGAAAAAAGTAATCATTATAATAAAAAGAGTTTTCAAAGTAATTGATATCTCTCATTATATCAATGATTTAATGATGATATTGATGTTTGAAATTATGCTTTTGGAAACTGTTGCCATCAAAAAATTTCTATCAGGAAAAGTTGCCTAACCTTTTTCGAAATCATTTAACGAATGTTTAATGAGTATATAATCGATGATTCTGTTGATTTTTTTTTTGTCTTTTAGGATGACATATTTAGATACTAATAATTATGTGTCTTGGCCTGCGCGACTTAGTCGGTAAAACACCCGACTATGGTACCCGGGATTCGGGTTCGAGTCCCGGGGAAGGCATGGGTGTATGGGTTTGTCTATGAATTAAATAGATAAGATAATTTGGGTAATATACATTGATTACAAGCCCATTGGCCGTTCGGAAGTAGTTTATTTTTTAATAAGCAATTTTTTAATTCATCTGTTTCTTATGAAGTCGTCAGCAAAGTTTACTAATGACCCTGAGTGAACTGTTGTAGATGGCAAATAAAATCTGTCTTAATACACGCCCTTGAGTTATGCCCATATTAATCTCCAGCAGTTCTATTTTATTTATATATTTTATATATTCTATCTCCTCTGAACTATTTCCATTTAATACAACTTTTTCAGTTCGATTCTTCAAAAAAGATTGCATCCAATACAGCGCAAAACTTCTAATACCATATTGCTATATTGATTATAAAATATTGTAATCTATTGTTTCATATGTTTTTGATAGGTCCAAAAATGTACCTATTATGTATTCCATGTTTTCGAAACCCAGTAGTACTTCTTGGGTAAAGGAGTGAAGTGCAGCGTAAATTGATTTATTCTTCAAGTAGCCATGTTGAGAATTGCTAAAAAGAGGATTTTTCATAAAAAAAAGTCTGCTATTCTACTTGCCACTGCTCTTTCAAACATTTTTAAAAAATATGACAATATGCTGATAGTACTATAATTTTCGATTGCAAAAGGGTCACCCCTCTTATGGAGGGGGGTTTATTGCTGTTTTTAGTGATTCCGCAAAGACACCGTGCATGAGCGAATTATTCACAATAAAGGCCAATGGCGCGACTGTCTCTAAAAAACAAAATTTTATAATTGTTACTGGTATTTCGTCGACTCCACTACTGATCTTGATTTTAGGCGTCTTATTATATCAACAATTTCAAGTCGGGTAACTGGAGTTTTATACATAGTCTTTGAATTAACCATTATGTGATTACCGCTGAAATCAACTTGTTTCTGACTTCTAACTAGATTAGATGCTGCGCTCACAAAATCAAAAATTCAGTGTGTTTGCAATTTCTTTTGTATCTCCTGGAATTTGATGTAATTTACGATTTACTTCCCGACCTTTAGTGTCTCTCATAACACTCTAGACCGTTTTACTTTTATCTGAATTTTTTATTTTGTTATCATAATTTTTTTTTAAATCAATCAGGAAATGATTGTATTCCCTCTTAACTGAGTTATTTTGAGCTGCGTAAACACCGCTGTGAATTTTGAGAACATAGAAAATATCTAATCTCACTTTACACTGTTTTATTTCTTCTGAACTGTTATTTTATTTACTTTTCTTTTTTCATATTCTAAAGAAAAACATTCATTAAGTATTCGTTTAAAAATATTCATAAAATAATTAAATTGTGTGTTTACATCTTTTTCATCGACGTTATATACTTGTTGCCAATTTTGCTCTCCTATTTTGTTTAGAAACTTTACTTTATTCTTCATATTGAAAAGCTTTTCAAACTAAGTTTGGTTTTCTCGAGTTTCAAATTTAAGATTATTTTTTGTGCGATGTAATCAGACAAATTGTAATAAATTACTTCTGATTAAAATTTCGAGATATTTGTGCAAATGTTGTCTATACAACTTTTAGTGGTTGATGTTACTCTGGTAAATTCAAGAGTAGAGGGTGTCATATTGTAAGATTGCAAAATCACCAGTTACACATATTTCACCATTTTCATTCTATAATTTTCATAAGCTTTTCCAAGCACATATATATATATATACATATATATATATATATATATATATATATATATATATATATATATATATATATATATATATATATATATATATATATATCAACTGAGGAGTGTTGCCGTGGTAACGAATATAAGTGTAAAATTGTTGGGTTATCGGCAATTTGGGCTATTAAATTAATCCAAGACTAATCGTCAGTAATTCTATATTTCGAACTAAGATTCAGTTCTTCTTCAGGAATGATCTGACATAAGTGGTTAAACTGACAAAAAACAATATAGAAGTCATTCAATAATCGATTACAAATGCAGGAAAATTATTTTAAGAACAAGCAACAAGCTATTGATGCTTGTTCTTAAAATAATTTTCCTGCATTTGTAATCGATTATTGAATGACTTCTGTATTGTTTTTTGTCAGTTTAACCACTTATGTCAGATCATTCCTGAAGAAGAACTGAATCTTAGTTCGAAATATAGAATTACTGACGATTAGTCTTGGATTAATTTAATAGCCCAAATTGCCGATAACCCAACAATATATACATATATATATATATATATATATATATATATATATATATATATATATATATATATATATATATATATATATATATATATATATATATATATATATATAGAAATGTAATACTTCATAATATATTATTTCGTGAATAATAAGAAATATATACTTCAGAAATGAGAGAAACCTTTTTATTAAGAACTTCCGAAATATTTTTGAAAAAGAGGTAAACAAACTGATCGGACGATAGTTCATATATCATCAAATCGTCGCTTCTTATGAAGAGGTTTGATCACAGGAGTTTTTAGAGATTCCGGAAAAATATCCTCAGTAAAGGAACGATACATGATATACGCTAGAGGTTTGGAAATAACATGAACATTTTTCATTATAATTGATATCTCAGCATAACCATAAGCGTTTTTATTTTTCATATTCAGTACAAGTTCCAATAACCCTCCTTCAATTATGGGAAAGAGGAAAAAGATTTATTATTACGCATTACCTCAGACATTGAAGATACATTATATTTCTTACCTTCAGTTGACTTAGAACACAGATTGGCAATATACTCATTATAGTTTTCTGCAAGGGCTACAGGATCATCAACATCAATGAAAACATTTTTTCGGAAATATTTTCATTCATAAACGTATATTCCAATATCCAGCATTCAATATTCAACATTCAATATATTCCAATATGTTTTTCTCTTATTTTTACTTTGATTATAATGCTCTATAGTGGTTCTGTTTCATTTTTCTTAACGCTATGTCATACCAGAATTTAGTTTTTTTTATAAGTACATATTCATGATAATGTTTGGAGATTATAAATAAAACATCTGAATATTTCATTAGGTCTTTCTGCTCAGGTGCAATACAAATTTGATTTTTGACATTACCTTTTATCCAGATCTTGGGAAATGATATGTCAAATAATAATACGTCTGTATTAGAAAAACTAATGCTAATAACTGATAATGATGTCTAATTCAACCTGTGGATTCATGTCCCTTAAAGATTTCAATAAGTGCATATAATGTATGTTCTCTTACACTTAGGGAAATGTTTATATTAATTTTGTATGCTACTTTAATTTGTGTTAACTCACCACGACCTTAGTATTGTAAGGAATTTCATCTGGCCTGGACAAGGCTTCAGTAAACATTCAGCCTGGTAATACTTTTCAATGTCCTTGAAAGGCGTGAAACTATACCCGGTTTCCAATTGAAACATCAGAACACTATAGTAGAATTCAGCTTTTTCTGGAAAATAAAAACAAAGGCGCCGAAATGTATTACTCACATAATTTTCGAAAGATGCAAATGCAGGGAGGCTTATTTCTGGTCAAACTGCTTTCAATTATATTAAGTGTTGTTCAAACATCTTTCTACATAATATATTTGAAAATGGCGCCGATAAAATTTTCTCAATAAAATTACATTGCAGCTTGCCTGAACAGAATTCTGTGAATTTTATTGGCGTAGCCAGTAATTTGAAATGTAAATGCGTGAAGATGACATTACAACAGATATTTGCTAAGCCGGTATACTTTAGTGCACCGCCTGCATGGCCGGGACTAAATTGATTATAACCCTTGTTATATAGGTACTAGTGGATATACAAAATAAAAGGTCACCTTCAGCAGAATCCTGTTCAGTCATGTGAAAGGACAATTCTTGCAGAATTGTTACACATTCGGAAAGCAATAACTTGTACAGGAGCATAACGGCGATACTGCCCAATGTCTTGATCGTCATTCGTGTGTTATTCGATGCATCCGTCAGTCTTGTTAATACGTAGCCCATTTGCAGCGCTTCATCGAACTCGGCTCTGGTCAACCTGATAATATAAAATAAAACAACATAACATAGTAAATATTACTTTTCAGTACCAAGAAAGAATTTTTCCTTTGCACAAATCGACAAAATTACAAATAATTTAATGAATCAATATTTTCAGAATGGTTTGATATAAGACTGATAAAATTTTAAAGTTTCACATTGAAAAGATTCCTATGTGAAAAGTGTGAACTAAGTTTTATTTCCAAATTTACAAACCAAAAATTTACAACTGTTTGTACAACTTCGAGAATGGGTAATGAGCTTGAGTGTTAACAATAAGTCAATGAACGTTATTACAAGTCTCACCTTGTTTCGAAAATGACGTAGTATAGTCTAATAATGGCCTTGAGTTCTGGAGGATCTAATCCGTATTTCTTTTTGTGACAAAATCGAAGAGCGTGGACCTCGAGTACAATGCTCCAGTATTTGCGTTTTCTGTAATTCGCCATCAAAATGGTAGTGCAGAAACCATTGCAAACTTGGAATAAGTTCGTCCCTGCTTCCAAAGCTTTCGTCAAGCTCCAAACTGCACTCAGTTCAGCTTCTTTAAGCCTATTAGATTGCTTGACGAAAAAAAAGAATACACAATTGTAATTATGAATAAACATTTGAATTCTCACTTCATATTGCAATTCATTTTGGCGATTCACAAGAGCGAGAACCTAATTATCGGCGCTCTTTTTCATTAGAAATTCGACGAAAAATGAGAATTGACAATTGTAATTATGAATAAACATTTGAATCCTCACTTCATATTGCAATTCATTTTGGCGAGTCACAAGAGCGAGAACCTAATTATCGGCGCTCATTTTGCATTTTAAAATCAGAGATCGTTTCTTTCGAAGCTTTTTTCGAATTTTATTTAGTCATCATAAGGTTTTTTGAAAATGCTATATACGTTTGTTTATAATCAGCATGTTGATGAAATATGTGTAAAAAATCTAGATGCTAAAACATTTCTACTTCACTGAATTTAGAACAAATCATTTCAGACATCACATAAGAGCAAATTACTATTTGCCCTTTGAATATTTGAATTTTTACTGTGTTAATTTGAAACCTAGTATCTACTGTAACAATGGGGCATATCAAAATATGCCTTCTTTCTATTGATTTTTCATATATATTCACACACAAAATTAATTTATACTGTAGTTCTTTAGTTTATAAGCTTACTGGCAATGAAAATGTATTGAGATTCCACTTATAAATGTAGGAGTATAAAGGAGGAATATTATATATATATATATATATATATATATATATATATATATATATATATATATATATATATATATATATATATATATATATATATATATATATATATATATATATATATATATATATATATATATATATATATATATATATATATATATATATATATATATATATATATATATATATATATATATATATATATATATATATATATATATATATATATATATATATATATATATATATATATATATATATATATATATATATATATATATATATATATATATATATATATATATATATATATATATATATATATATATATATATATATATATATATATATATATATATATATATATATATATATATATATATATATATATATATATATATATATATATAAGAAATTAACCTCAATAATAAGAATTCTGTAGTTCTTCTGCTATATTTTCGCAATTGTAGATATTCGATCAACGATGACGTAACTGATGAGTAACTTGTAGTACGAAACATTAACTGTCTTACGCTCTCAATAAATGTAGGCATCGATTTCAATGTTCTCTAACATTTATCTCTAGAAGAATAATGGAGACATCGCATTGTTCATGTTTCACATAGCCAGCTCTGCTATAATGTTCTATTGAATAATTTGTCAAAAAATTATCAAAAGTTATACTATACTTTGATATCGTGTATATATATATATATATATATATATATATATATATATATATATATATATATATATATATATATATATATAAATGCATTTAATTTTATTTCATCAATTACATATATGTATATATCATCATCATCATCCACTTCGTCTGTCCGCTGCAGAACTAAGGCCCCCTGTCTTTGCCGAGATTCCCTAACAGACTAACTATGGTGAGAGAGTCTAACATGTTAGACTCTCTCACCATAGATCGACATGACATCATCGCAAGTTTCGACGTCGAATCTCTATATCCGAGCATACCAGTAGAGGAAGCCCTACAACAAATAGCAGAAAACGAATCACTTCCAACGCATATCATAGAGCTGTCCAAACATTGTTTGAATAACGCCTACTTCATGCACGATGGCCAAATGTACCGACAAGTTGACGGAGCAGCAATGGGATCGTCACTGTCACCCGCAGTAGCCAATCTATTCATGAATTATTTTGAAAAGAAAGCTATACAATCGACAAATCTAAAACCAAAAATATGGAAAAGATACGTCGACGATGTGTTCGTCGTATGGTCGTTCGGTAAAGACAAACTTCTAGAATTCCTGGACCATCTGAATTCAATCCACCCACGAATAAACTTCACTATAGAGCTTGAGTATAACAACCAATTACCCTTCCTCGATGTACTTGTTATGAGAGGTGAACATGGCAAATTGGGACACACTGTATATAGGAAACCAACTCACACTAATAGGTACCTAAACGCCGAATCCCACCACCATCCATCGCAGATACAAGCTGTTGCAAACACACTGATTTCCAGGTCACTGCGTCTTACGAACAACAACCACAAAGCCCAAGAACTTGACAAAATTACCGCAGCTCTTGAACAAAATGGATACAAACAGAAAACAATTAAAAAAGCGATTGATCTGCAACAAAATCTGGGAAAGAAACCAAGAGAAGATTCCGAAGGCAAATTTAAAACCGTCCTACCGTACATCAAGGGAACAACTGACAGGATTGGACGGATTCTTCGTAAATGTAATATATCAACGACATTTAAACCACTTGAAACTATCAGAACAAAATTGAGAAATCCTAAACAGAAGATCCCACTAGAAAACCAGGGTGTGTACAGCGTAACATGCGGAACATGTAACAAAAGCTATGTCGGCCAAACGAAGCGTAGAATCTCCTCTAGGTTAGAAGAACACAAACTTTCCATAAGAAACAAACAACTATCATCAGCTCTATTTCAACACGAACACCTAACCGGCCACAAAATTAACTTCGACAGTGGTAAACAAATTGCAAACGTCGAAAATTACAAAACCCGATTAATTAGAGAAGCCATCGAAATAGAGAAGATTGGTCATTTGAACAAGTAAGACGATACCCTGAAGTTGTCGAGTACCTGGAAAACAATAATGAGACGACACACCGAAATTCACCAACCTACGGAAAGATCAAAACAGACAAGAGGAGATATCCAAGACCAGTCAGTTGAGGAGGCGGAGCCACCACTACCGCTAACCAATCAGGACAGATATAATCTCCGACAGCGACGAAAACGTATAAATACAGGTAGCCAGCAAACCGATCTCTCTTTCAGTCACCAGACTCCGAGTAATCGATAACCATCATTTGAAGCATTGATAATGTCAAGTGAGACCTTGACGAAACGTCTGCCAGTTCCCAACAGGCACTCAACAAACCAACGGATGTATTCCCGGAACAATATACCATTATATATATATATATATATATATATATATATATATATATATATATATATATATATATATATATATATATATATATATATATATATATATATATATATATATGTATATGTGTGTGTAATTGATGAAATAAAATCAAATTCTTCTTTTTTTGGTATTTACAACATACCTTTTTATCAAGGGGAACATTAGCAGAACCTTTTTCTGGAAATTCATTCAGTAGGTACATTTCATATTACTTTCAAAACTAGAAAAATGAAAATTCTTCACTGTTTTTTTCACTAATTATTCACTGAATAATTTAATTCATGGATATAATAGATATGAAAAACTAAAATTGATGCTCTTAAATTTATACAGATTCAAAACATAAAATGTGTGCCGTACTATAGCATCTGACTATAACATTTTATATTGAATATAGAGTAGCAGACTGGTTAATCTATGCACTACAGAGTTGATTATAAAATCGAGTTTATATTTTCAATCACTTACTACGAAAATGTCAAACATTTTATTGAGACAACAAGATATGCTGTCAACAACATCAATATCATCTTTACTCAGCTTTTGATCGTGGAATTTATCTGGACAAAGGTAAATACCCAATTTGTGTTTGAGCCGCTTCATCCACAACTTGATGTGCAGAGTTATCTTTCTCTTTGGAAATGGATAACCTGAAAAATTAAATCATTCATTTAATTACTGTAAGTGATTTCGCGTTGTCTATATATATATATATATATATATATATATATATATATATATATATATATATATATATATATATATATATATATATATATATATGTATACAGTGTAAACTCTTCATAACGATAAACTCTCTATAACGTAGAAAAGAGCACTATTTGATGGGTTTACCTTAAAATCATCACATTGCTACACTCTTTATAGCGCAGCAGCCTATAACGAAGAGATGTGTTCATCTTTGCACGCAGAAAATACTCCATAACGGTGTTATTGTTTATGTTATCTTATCAGGTTAGAAAAGACGCCGAATAAACCTTTGAGATCCCGAAACTTCTGAGGTCGTGAGGTCTTGTTTTTGTTACAGTTAATTGCCTTAAATACGTGGATCATTATGCTTAGTTTACTGGAAAATGAGGGTCTCGAAATAAACACAGCAGGTTAGTCGCAAACTAACTCGAAAGTTTGTGTGATACGTGCAATTGAAAAGGATTGTTAAAAAAGGATATTAAAATGGTTTTAGACTTGAGGTTGCTTAATAAAGTAAAATATGACTTGTTATTTGGGCGCCATGAGACTAAACGGGAATACTCTGCAGAAAATCTCAAAGAAAAAAATTAATATTGAAAATTCTATTGATACTTTATTTAATCTCTTAGCTTATCTCTAATTTTAGTCGACGTGTGGCGAATTCGTCTGTCGATTTAGCGTTGTCCTGGAATTTGTTGACCTTGTGGATGTACCACAAGGTCAACCTTGTACCTTGGTAGCTGTCCAGAAAAATCAGGTGGTAGGTAGTGGAACAAATATCCAGGTGAAACGTGGTGAAGCAAAGATCCGTTATTAGATAGTTAGTAAAAATGCAAGTAGTCCGGTAAAATCCGGTAAGAACTATCGGGGTCCAAAACCCAATTTTTATATCTCGATGAGCACAAATTTTATTTTCGAAAATCACAACGATAAGCTGAATTCTACCAAAATGGTCTCGAATCCTCGTTCAGGTCACATCATAACGAGTTGTTCGTTTAGCGTCGTACGTATTCGAGTACGAAGAAAGAGGGTTACTTCACAACCAATTTCACAACAATTTTTTTATTTGACTGAAAATTCGAAACGTTGTTGCGAATAAGCTGAAAACATTGAACAAATGTGGACAATGAGTTTTTCGCTTATTTCAAATATTTCTTATAAGTAGTCTTCCACAAAATTCGAGCACGGAGCTCCAAATAAAACGGAGCACTCCTAACAAGTGCGTATACATGAATTGAAAGTAAAACTTTATTTTGATATATTTTTCAATATTTGTTCAAATTTTCTGAAAAGTTTTTGAATAATAAGTAATAACATATGAACGTTATGATTTTTTATATATAATCACACCCAATTTTGATTATATTTCATGGAAATCTTATTGATCTTCATTTCATCTGATGGTAAAACTAGTTATGGAAAAGAATTAAAACAAACTCCACTCAAACTGTCACCGTCATATTTCTTAAAATTCTATATAACCCTACATGAATGTTTCAGATTCACAAAGTGTTACTATATAAATCGCTTGAAATTAAATTTGTAAGCTTGCATACACTTTGATGTGTAAACTAGCCGAACCGGCGAACTTTGTTCCGCCTTAGGGGTAATAAATGAACAGGTTAAAAAAAATGAAGTATTTTTGTGATTCTTCATTGGCCATGTATTTAGGTGCACGTGTTGCTACACTCTTCAGTGTAGCACCTTGTAATACACTACATTTTTTGTTTTATTATCAGGCCCAAGAACGCAGATGATCTTCCAACCCGTGAACATGCCACATAAACTTTGAAGTTTTTCGCCTTGTGATTTGTTAATGGTCATCATGGAGAATACAAGACGGATCGGAAATTGAAGTCGTTCGTAAGTAGTAAGTAATCGGAAGTATCGTCCCATAAGTCACATTGTTCCTCAATTTACTTAAACACTAAAGGCTTTTCGTTGCACAGAGGTTTGCTCGTTGATTTTGCATTGCCAACCGAGCTGTTTCACTTCGTTTTTGTGATTGAGAAGCACGAATTGGAGCCATGTTCTAGTTCTTCTTCATTCCTTTTATTTCCAATGTTTCGAATTCTAGTTGCATTGCGATTTTGTCAGGAAATATTCGATTGTGTGGTCGCGACATTGTTAATGATAATATTGGCACATTAAGCTAATAGAAACTCGAAGCTAACACATCAACCGGTCAACTTCAAAAGTTATAATTTTCAGCCTTATTTAACCGTAGAAAGCATTACGTTTATCTTCAGTTGGTTTCGTTATTCCATGTCAGTTGCGTTTAGTTATACCAAGTTTTATGTCACGTCCTACGAGAATGGATTTACAAAGTATCTCCTGTCCTATGTCTATCTCGTGATCTATTTCCTTAACAAGACTTATATATTTACCTACCTTAAGTGGTAATAAATTTCTAATACTAACCAAATTTAGACATTGCTATCATAAGCATTTTTAAAGCTTCATCTTGTTGTTCCTGCGAACTTAGAATTTTCCCATACCAAGTGTATAGTTTGGCTTCCAAAATTGGTATTTTCCAACTAGGAACTTCCAAGGAATCAGCAGACGTCTAAAATCGTTTGAAAAGAAGGAAGTAATTACGTGTTTTACAGACAAAAACATTTTCAAACAAATTTCGACATAAAAAATCAATATGAGTATTCTTTTACCAAACAATTAGTGAAAATAACAAGATATTTCTTTCATTGTGTATTTCAAATTCCCAAATTTATAAGGCATTAATATTGAAGTAATAAATATGAGTCCCTACTAAAATATATTAGGAGAGCTAGTGAACCCTCCGGGTAACGGTATGGCTGTTAAGCTAAAAATTGTTTTTATGATGATTCATAGAATATTATTATTGAAATTACATTATGTGAAAGTTTCCGTGCTATCCCTCTTACTCGCACACCCAAAGCATCTTCCCTCTCAGTTGTGAGAGTTATGATGGTCAGAACCGCCTGTCATTGCACCTACCTTCTTCAAATCACTCGGGCAAACACATACCTATATAAATTTCAACTTTACAGAATAAACTCGATTTTAATTGATGTACTACACACGTTTCGGTCCGCCTGTCAGGTACTTATGCACATCGTAAACGCATGTCAATTTTTATTTGAACTTCTCAATAAATGAAAACAATTTCAAGCTTACAGAAACAAGCTTTTACACTTTCAAAAATATAGGGGTTGATGCCGTGCCGGGCTGATGCGTAAGATGGCTACCGTACTTAGCTATGAATCATTATAAGAATTTCTAGCTTCGCAGTCATACTCTTGGGGTATTATTGCCAAAGTTTAACCAACCAAATGGGAAATTTTCAATTTTAATTGAATAACCTTGTGTTCTTCAAAAAAATTGTCATTATAGGTAAATTCGAATTACCGATAAATAGTTTAGGGCATTTTTCACTGCATTCAAAGCTTCAGCATAATTTTTTTGATCTATACAGATGACGGCATATCCAATCATAGCTATAATCATTTCCAACCATTGTCCTTGAAAATATGTAGAATTTAGTTTAAAGTTTTTGTTTTTGGATTGTGTATTCTAGTACTAAATATATATGTTGTTCAACTCAGATCGAACTAGCATTCTTTTATTGAATTTTTTCGATTAATAAATATATTTGATAATTAATGAATAAATTTGATTGATTAATTAATTCAATAACTTAATCCAATTCTCTATGAAAAATATTCAATATAGTTTTTCAACAATGCGCTGAGAACCTTATTTATCAGAGAGATGTTCGCCCGCTGTTATAAATTCTCGCAGTAAGCTGAAATTTATCATATAATTTTTTGAACAAAATTGAAGTATGCAAACATACTTCTGCCGAGGATTGTCCGGTTGTATATTACTCCTTTTATTTCTGAAATTGTAAATTCAAAAAAATTCCTTCACAAATCTGCCGTTTATTTCTTTTTCTTTGTCCAACCCAAGATCCCAGTTTATCTAGAGTCGGCTTCTAAATTTACGTCAGAAAACTTTGTATATAAAAATAATAAATAGTAAAGTTGTTGTGGTTCATCTTATTCATGACGTTTCATCAAGTGCAGGGTGGCCTGCCTGTTCTCCTTGCGGGGTTTGGTATGTTGAGTACGTTCTTAACAGCGAATCATCGCGTATTTGGATATGATAATTCTGACATAAACGGTTTTTTGTAGTCCAGCTTTCTTCTCCATAGGTTAAAGCTGGCCCACCACTGTCTTGTACAGCTTAGTGGCCGCCATTCGAGCCAAACAGTATTTATTCGAAGATTGACATTCTTGTCGACATTGGCATTAGGTGTAATGAAGGACCCAAGGTACTTGAAGCTACTTTAGGCAGTGAGGCACCGTTTATGCACACGTCGATACCTACGTCGGTTGTTCCTCCAAAATTGCAATCCATGCATTCCGTCTTACTGTGGATGATTCGTAGTCCGTGCTTTCATATTTTCTCTACCTATTATATGAAATATAAAAAAAATTGCAGTTTATTTTAGCGTTTGCAAGTACCCTCCAGGTGAGTCTGAAATAGTGACGAACCGTCGTAATACATAATGTATTTCATCAAGTCTGCAAACGTAACATTACATCCTAACTATTTATATAGATTAAGGTACAATATTTCCCTCTTGCCACTTGAACTTGTATTAATTTTTATCTATCATCCATTCATAATAATAACATTAATACCTCAGTGTAGTGTGATATTTCAAATTTGAATTTCGCTTTATCCTTACAATGTACTGCATGGGTAGATGTAATGTTAGCATCTTTCGAGCTAACAAGCATACCCTATTTACACGGTTGTATGAGAAGACCTCGCACTCTAATGATGAAAAATGATCTGACAGTGCTGATAGTTGCGCTTATTTTACCAAGTTTTTTGACAAATAAGTGGTTGTGTATTATACCAACATTGTACTTTGTACAAAGCTCTAATACTGTCGATACGTGACGTCAATAATACGTGTATTATTATCAGGTTTGTATGAATAGAACTTCTTTGAGGTACTTTTCAAGAATATCAACGTATAAATAATAATGATGATGCTTATGAGTTTATACTCACATCGATGTTCTTTAACGCAAAAACTGAATTAACTTTCTGGAAATCGTCTTACAGTCGATTCATATATATGATTCATGATAATTATTCAAACGATGTAGAATGGTGTTTTTTTTTAAGCAATAAAGAATTAAGTTCATCGATATACTATTTTTGTAAAGCTACATGAAATGCTTTGATCAAACACACGAAAATGAGTTTATTCGAATTTTTGTTAAATAACACTGTTAAATACAGTGTACACAGTTAAATAACTGTAAACAACACAACTTTCAGTTATGCGTTTTATATTATTCAAGAAATTTCATAAATATTGTTTGAGACACTCGATAAATGTTTCGGGCTACTAACCGATTATCAAGAGTTTGATATAAAAAATTTGAGTACATCCATTGAAAAATTTTCGTGAAAATAAGTTGAGTGTTATTACCACAATACATATAATAATAATCTATAGTGTTGTCGAGTACATAATTTAAACGGTACCTACATAAAATTGAATATTTTCTAATGATCAATTAATAACAATACATTACAATTACACAAAAAACCGAAAACTAAGGAATTCGAGCAATTTAGACTTATAAATACAGTGCCTGTGTATGAGAAAATTTTGGAATTAGTAGTTAAAGACCAAGTAAGCGAGTTTTGTGATAGGAACAAGGTTATTGTGGAGTGTCAATACTGTTTCCGAGTGCAGCACTCTTGTGAAACTGTAATCACATTTATCTATCAAATGGTCTAGAGTGTTAGATGAAAATGAAATAGTAATAGCAATATTTTTGGATTTACGAAGAGCTTTTGAAACTGTTAATAGGTCGTTATTATTTTAAAAATTTGCCAAGTTTGGTTTTTCTGGAACAGTGTTTCAATTCATATTTACATAATAGAGCACAACATGTTAAATACGGAAACTATGTACCCAAACCAATAATTTGTGATTATGGTGTTCCACAAGGAACAGTTTTGGGGTCGTTAACGTTAAATTTATATATAAACGATGTAATTAAGCATTAAAAAAAGGTGAAATTTCTATATTTGCTGACGACATGATTCATAACATTGAATTGGGCACAAATTCAATGTTGAATTCAAATTATGAAACAAAAACACACTTGGACAACAATTCACTAGAATTAGCAAATTAAATTAATAGTGACCTTTATAGTTTGCATACATGGTTGTGTGATAACAGTCTTTCTTTAGCAGAATTATCTAGATTAGAGTTGATATACAAATCAAAGTTAATAATGTACCATTGGAACAAGTCATTGAAATCAAGTATTTAGGTGTTATTATCGATGAAAATTTGAGTTTTAAAAATCACTTTAGATATGTTATGAGTAAAATTTCAAGAAAAGTAAATTTTTCAGCAAGAATAAGTAATTATATTACTTTAGAGACGTTAGAGTCTTTACAAAGTATTTAATGTATAAGTCGATAATATTACCACATATAAACTTTTGTTCAACTATATTATACACCTTGCCTCAAACTTATGTTAGAAACACTAAGTTGTCTAAATATTAGACAGCATATAGTATAAAAAACTCTAGACTTTGTTTATAAAATAAAATATGGCAAGGTTCCTAGCTATATGTTTGACCGTGTAAAATACGTTGAAGATGTACATGTTTACCAAACAAGGTCTAGGGAACAAAATGATTTCTATATTGACAAGTGCAGTACATCTAAATGCCTAAATAATTTATGTGCGAAAGGAATGATTTTATTAATAGTCTAGATCCGAACCTAAAATGATGTGAGAATCATAATGATTTCAAAAAATTATTGTATCATTTTGTAAAAAATAATATCTAGGGTGAAATATGTTGTTTGATGTATATATAACTTGTCTTCAATTGAGTTTCAATATAAAACCGCTAATTATTATGACATAATACTCTGTATACTAACTTTATTTTTATGTATGGAGATTATATGTAAGACAGATTATGTATTATTAGATTAGATCTAATAATGCTATCATTAAAATGTCAGATTATAAAACTCTCAAAGAGAGTCCATAGAATTAAAAGTGGTCTGGTGTAAAGAAGAATAAGTTCCAGTTGTGAATGTACAATTTTAAAAATACAAATTTCATAATAAAAAGTACAATTTTCTTCTCTTCTTTGACCGTTTTAAATTGAACTTCTTCTCTCAAAACATGATGTACGATAGCACCAGTTTTATTTGGAATTAGTTGGTGGTAGAATAATAAAATAATCTTTTAATATTTTTTTATGATAATAACTTTTCATAATCAGATTTCATAATTTCTACTGTTCTCTATCTATTCATATTTTCACGTCACCGTTATGAATAAAATGATAATTCTTTGAAGAATATACTGGATGTTACCTGAGCCCTGGTAATGATGTGTAAGCTGATTATAAAGATAATTCAGGATTAGATGACAATGGCAATTCTGGAAGTCGGCTGTCGAGAAAGGCTTTGTCAAAGTTAGTTTGTCTTTAAATTTGTAAACTTTGAATGGTTTCAGTATTCCGAAATTTTGTGCGTCTGAAAATGAAGAAAGATAATGAGTCAACGGTTTCTTGTGTTTTTTTTTTGGAAACACTCACAAAACATGTCCTCGTCATCGTCCTCCATCATTGGACCGTATGCGGGATTCATGGACGATCCGGTAATCGACAAACCAGTTGATCTGCCCATCGACCTCGCCGTGTTTTGCATTCCAGTTTTCCTACCATAGGATAAGTGCGACATGCTGGTGTGCACGGAGCTCTTATCAGTGTGTGCAGAGTACATCGAACCAAACGGGCTTAGCAAGTGATCCGAAGGATCTCCAGAAATTTTCTTTTGCGGTATCGTTGGTTTCATCTTGTCCTAAAAGACCAAAGAGGGTTGGAGAGTGTCAAAGAAAACATATACTGTACGAATATTATTTATTGGATAACAAAGCAATTTTATGAGCTACGGACAGTGCCGTCACAAGTACATATTACATAAAAAGTAGGACACATAGTAGCAAAAGAACATTCACATGGTATTCTACTCTTTTAAACTTCATTGATAGAAAGACGTTTTTCTAAAATTCTGTTTTACCCAGTTTATAATCGAGGAAAACATGTCAAATCTTCGAGTCTAGTTTCAAAAAATCTGCTGCAATAATTGTTCTGTACAAATGAATACAACTGAGTATATAACAAAGAGGAAACATGTCAGTTAAAACGCAAAATACAACTGAGTATATAATAAAGAGGAAACCTGTCAGTTACAACGCAGAGTAATTACCAATAACAAATAATAACGATATCTTTCGTAAAAACTTTCGTTTCCACCTATAAAATTTTCTTCTTACACACATAGGATATTACATAATTTTATATGTGATTGCCTGGCAGTATACGACTACTAGCAAAAATCAAAGTCGATGGTGAAACAATCAATACTTCTTAAAATGTTGTTTATGTTTAATATTTTTCAATGTCATATTCACATCCATCATAAAACAAAGCAAGGTTGATAAGAAAATTTCGTTGTTTACTGTCCAAATGTCATCATAAGTTTTTATTTGTAACAATTGTCGCAGAAAACCAATTGAATATTATTCAATTTGAATAAAACTAGTTAATTTATTTAAATGATTAGTTTAATTTAATTATTTAATAGTGTTGGCGTTTACTTGATGTAAATCCATTATAATTGAATATAACTTAAATTCAAACACTTGAACTTATGATTTACACTTTATTGATGAAATAAAGTGTAAATCATAAGTTCAAGTGTTTGAATTTAAGTTATATTCAAGTTTAATTTAAATTATGTATTTAGATTTTCATCCAGATCATCCCAATCGATTAATGAATATTACTCGGCTAAGTAGTCATAGATCATAAATTTTCTTCAAAGGTAATATCTGTGAGTTTATCACGTTTTGGTGCTATAATTGCATTTTAATGAAAATTCATCTTTATCTAATTTATTGAATAACTTATTTTTCGAAACACTTATATGAGAAAGAAATGAAAACACAAAAACTGGACATGTGTTAGTCTTTTAGTGGTGTGGTTTTAGGTTTACTTTGTATATTTCACCTAAATTATATCTCACATAGAAATTATAATCTTCTGAGATGTTATGGGTTCAGTTTGAACGCAAGTGAGACTTACAAGTACAAGGTTCTCACTTTTGGTTCTGAAAATAAATGTTTCCATTCACATTTGGAAGATCTGTACATCAACGTACGATTAGGAAGTACGTTCTTCTAACGTACGTTTAGAAGTTTTGGGAGTGACTTTTGACAATTCATTGAGATTCAGAACTCATTTGTCGAATGTCATAGCTAGAGCACGTACTCTAGAGCACGACAATGAGGATTATACTGTCAGATGTATTATCTCATTTCATATTTTTTCTTGCTGCATACGGTTGATCTTATATCTTGAATATCTTGGATTTGTATCGCGTTCAAAACAACTACATAGGTTTTATTTATAGTTTTTATATGCTTTATTTATAGACTGTAGATGTAAGCTCAAAATTGAAAAACACGGGTTGGTTACACATGAAAAATAGAATACATTAACAGTTAAAATGTCAAACCCACTCATAAAATCCATCAAAACCAAAGGCAAATATCAAGAAAATAATTATCTGAGCATCTTGTCCTAATACTGGTGCTTTTCAGAGAGCTTACTCTTATTCAAGTTTACAACTTTATAATTATGTTCTGTTTACTTTCAAACGCTAGCTCCTTTTGCAACCCACATAAATTTGTTAGTGCATTTTTATGAGATAGGTACTTTTTCACATGGTATTTATGATAATTTCTTTTTAATTAATGTTCAAGTGCTTTGATGTTTTAATTTGCAACCCACATAAATTTGTTAGTGCATTTTTATGAGATAGGTACTTTTTCACATGGTATTTATGATAATTTCTTTTTAATTTATGTTCAAGTGCTTTGATGTTTTAATCGGAGTTAAGTGGACAGAATATGACCAGATATTTCCATTCTCAGTTTTTTGGATCTGGCTTATCAACATTTTGTTCAATTATTTTAGAACAAAATTATTTTTATAATTATAGAGTATGGGTTGAGTAGACCAGGCTGAGTGGACCTAGGTGACCACATTACTAGATTTCACTCCTTTTCTGAATAAATTTGAGTATTTCTCACCATAGGAAACATAATATAAATAACGACTTATGTGGAAAAGTTTTTCCATTTTTCCAATTGCCTTGCATAGCGAACTTCCCTTTCAATATTGTGTAGAGCATTATAATCAAGTTACATTCAAGAATTGTTTTCAGATTCACCTTGAGGAAATATAGTATCACATATCACAATATAGTTAAATAGGAATATCAGATTACATGAATTTTTAACACTTACGTGTTCTACTTTACAATATCCCGACCAGTCAAAGTAGGCCCCGCCGCAGGAGCTACATTTTCTCGTCTCTCTTAGAAGATATTTGGCTGCTCTAGCGTGACAACTTTTCTTTTGTGCGTCAGTTAACAAATTATAGGTGATCTCCCTGAATTCCGACGAGACGAAACGAATATAGCCACAAGAAGCATACTTGGGTAGATCTCTTACATCATCTGAACGAAATTATACATAATTGATATAACTGTTTTTTTTTTCTTCAACGGAAGAGTCACTATCTCTGAAACTCAGGAGATATATGAATTCATTTGCATATCTCCAGAGATTTGTTCTTTTTTGAACTATAGAAATATTATACTATATATAATAATTAGTGTAAATATATATATTATTATTATTACGATTGTTCTCCTTGAGGAGAGCGATTGAACTTGAATTCGCAATTCTTAGGACATTTGCTTCATCTTTCTCGCCTCCCAAAAACGCTTCATCTTTCTTCCGTTCATCTGTCCATTTTAATCCAGGTTGGCGATTTGATTTTTGCTCAAACTACACACGTGCGATTTTATAGCGACATGTGCGTAGAACTTCGCTCGTCGTTTTCTGATTTCTTCCGTTATCGTATTTGCCTTTTGACGAAGTTCATTCTGAGGCATTTTCATCCAAATGCTTTCAATGCTTTCCCATGATTGACCTGTAAACCTTTCTGAGAATTTTCCGTTCTTGATTTTCTATTTCTCTAATTCTTGAATGACTCTCAATAACCATTGTTTCAGCTGCGAATATTGCTTCTGGAAGAATCATTGTGTTATAATGCCTGAATTGGGCGCCTCTCGAAATGCACTTTTTGATTTAGTACGCCCATGTTAGCTTGTAGGCCCTTCGGTGTTTGGTAATTCTCTGTTCATTAGCGATTCGGTTTAAGCCTGAGGACTGTATAACTTCTTCGAGATATTTAAAATGGCCGACTTGCAGAATTTCACCAATGTTTTGTGATAAGAGAAGATTTATTTTCGGTTTTCTTTCCATGTATTTGGTTTTATCATAAGAAATTTCATATCGTTTTTCTACGGCGAGAATTTCTTCAGTTTTGTCGTTAGTGATGATAGCAATATCGTCTGCAAAGGCGAAACATTTGAGCTTCATTCGATTTTCTTTTTTGATTCCCACTTGTATGCCCTTCACATGAAGTTCCCATTCCCTAATGATCTTCTCTAAAACAATATTGAAAAGGATTGGCGAAAGTTAATATCATGTTACCCTGCACACAAGTCAACTTCATGGCGATGGCCCAATCTGAAGGAGGGTGGATATCAAATTGATCATGTAGCAATTTCCAAGAACAACGTAAAGGAAATTTTAAATGTCAGAACTCGCAAAGGCGTCTTTGATTCCGATCTCTATCTCCTCCAAATAAAAACAAAATTTCAACCCAATAGAAATAAAAAATTTGCTCCCAGAAAAGTTAGGTCGGATCCCGAATATCTGAAAATCCACAAGGAAAGAATCATTGCACAAACCAATCGGGAAGAATCAACAAATTGAGAAATCCTTACAAAGAACATTCAGAAAGCCATTACACTAGGGCAACCTCCTCGCACCAGGAAACATCGCTGGTGGATGATTGTCGACCAAGATGTCGACAAGAGAATAACTGCATGGAAAAAATTTAACACTCATAAAAATGAAGAAAACTAGGAAAACTTCCTTATAACTCAAAACCAGGCCTCCAAAATAATTAGGTATTGCCGAATATTTCAACACCCTTCTCAACTGCAATCCACCCCAAGAAAAAATAAGGTTCGACTTTTAGGTGTTTACGCATCCTAACTCGCAAGCTTCTGATATGGAATAGATTATGGCAATTATCCAGCAACTCAAAAACAACAGAGCAGCAGGATGAGATGGGATTATTGCGGAACTCTGGAAACTGAACGATATTATTTTCACGCAAAAATTTCATCATTTAATATTAGAAATCTGGAGGACGGAACAGATACCAGGGGATTGGAAATGCGCGCTGATACATTCATTGCACAAAAAAGAGGACAAGATGGATATCAATAATTACAGAGGAATTTCCTTACTCCTGGTTGCTTACAAAATACTTTCTAGAGCACTTCTAAACAGAGTAGAACAAGCGGATCCACTAATTGGGGAATACCAGGCTGGATTCAGAAAGAGCCGAGCATGTGCTGAACAGATCTGGACTTTAAAGATGATATTACAGATGAGAAAATGTAGAAATACAGTTATCACATTCATTGATTTCAAGAAAGCATATGATACGGCAGACCGCGAAAACGTTTTTGAAATCATGAAAGAATTTGGAATCGATCGAAAAACTCGAAAAATTATACAACAGACACTTACAGGTATAACTTCCAAAGTAAAATTTATGGGCGATGTATGAGATCCCTTTGAAATCAAAACCGGTGTGCGGCAGAGGGACGGACTTTCGCCAATCCTTTTTAATATTGTTTTAGAAAAGATCATCAGGGAATGGGAGCTTCATGTGAAGGGCATTCAAGAGGGCATCAAAAAAGAAAATCGAATAAATGTCCAATATCTCGCCTTTGCAGACGATATTGCTATCATCACAGACAATAGAACTGAAGCCATTCTCGCCGTAAAAAAATTACATGAAATTGGGCAGAAAACCGGGTTACAAATTTCTTATGATAAAACCAAATACATGGAAATAAAACCAAAAAATAAATCTTCTCTTATCACGAAACAAGATGAAATTCTACAAGTCGGCCATTTTAAATACCTCGGAGAAGTTATACAGTCTTCAGGTTTAAACCGAATCGTTAATGAACAGAGAATTACCAAGCTGCAAAGGGCCTACAAGCTAACATGGGCGTACTATAAGTAAAAGTGCATTTGGAGAGGAGAATTTGAGGCATTATAACACAACGATTCTTCCAGAAGCAATCTACGCATCTGAAACAATGGTTATTGACGGTCATTCAAGAATTACAGAAATAGAAAAACAAGAACGGAAAATTCTTAGAAAGATTTACGGGTCAATCAATAGAAACGGCATTTGGATGAAAAGACCTCAGAATGAACTTATCAAAACACAAATACGATAACGGAGGAAATCAGAAAACGACGAGTAAAGATCTATGCACATGTCTACAGAATGAAATCGGTCCAGAATACCGAAGAAACTACTCAATATAACTAGGAAGAGTAAATGTTACAGAGTAGCTAAAAGAGGTCCAAAAAGATCTACAACAGATCAATATAAAAAATCTCCAAGATCGCACTGAGTGTCGCTATAAAATCGCACATGTGAAGTTTGAGCAAAAATAAAATCAGACCTTTAAAGTCAACCTGGAGTAAAATGGACAGATGAACGGAAAAAAGAGCATTCAGATAGGATGAAGCGTTTTTGGGAGGCAGAAAAGATGAAGTAAAAGTCCTAATAAATGTGAATTCAAGTTCAATCGCTCTCCTCATGGGGAACAATCGTAATAATATATATATATATATATATATATATATATATATATATATATATATATATATATATATATATATATATATATATATATATATATATATATATATATATAAATGTATTAGTTATTTTGAAATAATTGAATATTTTTGTGTAACACTTTCCAAAGAAAGGAACCTAAAATAGTGAGATTTAAGCGACCAGCTTAACATTTTTAAATTTATTCCGCAATTCAAACGTGATGAACCAACATTCATACAGTTCGTGTAATAAATAATTTTTAAAATTTTCAGTTGTTATATCTCTACTATTATCTATGTTATTCTGCTATTTTCATGAAATTTTGGTAACAGTTTTTCAATAAGTCTAATGCTATTGTAGTCATTTTTCTGTGCAAAAATTGCAAATAAAACCTCAAAAAGTGTTCGAGCTTTTTCATTTTTGTATCTGAAAAAGTATAATAGCGGTTCATTTGTCATATTTCGCGTCAATATATAAATATTCTTAATTGACATTAGAAACAAATTAACCAAAGAAGTACTCGTATCATATATATGAGCAAGTATCACTTATACGTTAGGCTGTATTTATAGCAACGAAGTTTCAAAGGTGAAGAAAACAAATCAAGAGAAATTCTACACAAAAATATTGTGTAAGTCACTTTTGAAAGATGAATAGAATTGTGACAACTGTGTACTTGTATATTGTCAAAAATTCTTGTTCACAAGCCCATCTAAGAGTGAAAATCTAGAACTCCATCACATGAAGATACATGTCGATCTTTCGATTTTTGCTTGCTATATTTGCAGATGATGTGCACAATTATACCTGATATTTCAAACGACATTATTTTTGATACAAGTCTCATAGCCGAAAATGAACATGACCTGCATTGGTTCTATGTCAGCTCAACATTATCAACATATCTTATATCAACATTGAAAATTGAAAAATAAAACAAATATTCGAATATAAGATACGTTGCATTTTGGTACAAAACGAATGCCTTATGTACCAGGTCATAAATTATTTTGGGGTACAAATATCAAGCAGCATATTGAAAAAAATAAGAAATTATGTGAAGAAAGTAGCATCGTGATACATTCATGGGTTTTTTTCATCGTGTTCATACATGTATGGAAAACATTTAAAGCACATATAAGTAATATATATATATATATATATATATATATATATATATATATATATATATATATATATATATATATATATATATATATATATATATATATATAGTACATAGAAGTAAAACATGTTATTTACATCTATAATAAGTGTTTCATACGAAAGATTTTTCACAAAAAAAAACAATCGATGTTAAAAAAAATAGCAATACCGAACTGAATACGAACCACAAATATATATGCCAACACAACTGCATTTGATCGTCATGTCTTTTCTAGGGTCTATCATTCTTTCTCGAATTAATAGGTAGTTACCACCTTCGCTGAAGTCTCCTTTGGCACAACACAATACCCTTTTCTCGAAAAGAGTTTGAACCACTGAAATTAAAAATGAAAGATTTATTAATTTGTTATCCTCATACATTCAGCAAATAAAATTGTATAAATATGATGAGTATAATTTGAACATTTGGCTTCATTCCATTAAAACGAAATTTGTGATTATTAAACTCTTCAACTATATAATATTATAATTCGATGAATTGCTCAAACATTATAAAATACACTGTTATACTTTCGACGAACATCATATTCCACTAAAAATAGCTCGACTTAGGTCTGGCTGCTCATTGGCTTGTCAATGATAAATAGGTTTGACTGAATTTCGAAACAGGTGATAATCTATTCAAATTCATGAATAAAAACGGTTATTTTAGTATACAGCAATCTAATATTCCACTGACATTTTTGTTTTGTAGAATATTCTATGCTCTTTTGTTCTGCCTATGTTATTTTTGATTTATCCAATATAAATTGTGCCACAATCCAAATATTTTGATTTATGATGCACTGATTATATGAATTACTAATTTTCGATTACCGATTTATATACTGGCATATTTTCAGACAAGGGCGTAGCCAAGATTCTGAATAGTGTGGGGGTACTTGAAGAAAATCCAGGACTAAGTTGTTTTATTCGTAGTTTTTAACATCATTAGTAGTGGATGTGAGGTGAAAGTGGAAAACATAATATTACAACCACACACTTAATTTTATTACTAGAAGAGTGAAATAGGAACTTCTTCTTGAAATGTATTCAAAACTTCTACAATCTCATCTTTTTTTCTAGAAAAATTTTGCGTTGTACGCGTAACATAACGGTTGTTGTAACGACCGTCTAAACGGTTTTCGGTCATTCTAGACCTCAGTTACGGTTTGACAAGTAGCAGGGTAGAAAAAGGACTTTCTATTTAACTTGTTATACACGATCTTGCCAACGAAATAAGTATGGCTTTTTGGCCGCAGGGAAGAAACTGTCCCACTGTGCCAACTCGACTGTTTTTTACAGTGACGTTTGAAAATTATTTGCTACATTATTTGTTTAATTGTATCTATATATGATTTTTCAGAGTAAATCTTCTGTTGTTCTAAACGAAGTCTATGTGTGTGTTTCACCAAGTGTCTCTCTCACTCTTTCTCTCGTTAGCATTACAGTTTACCAGTGACCGACCGCTCTTCTAAGGGGGGTGTCAGCTACCCCTCCATGCCCGTACCTCGCTACGTTCATGTTTTTAAATGAGTATGTATACCCATAGCAAATTTTAGACTTTTATATTCTACATGTTCTTGAGAAAAACTTGTCGGTCATATTTTCCTAAGGAAAAAAGATATCACAGAAATAGTCACTATTTTGCCAACTCTAATGACATTTGTAAATTTATTGATATAATGATCCGCGAATGTTTCAGCAGATTATCTAACCATGAAACTTTTGCGGTAGATTCGCAATAGTCTAGCTTTTGAATTCCATTCTTACATTTAAGCGGATGAAGTCTCTGAGAGGAGGTTTTGTTTCGCTACCAAATATCTAGCTCCGAAACTTGCGAGAGTGAATCCAAAGATTACAAACGTAATTTTTCAAATAGTGATATAAAAGCCCGAATGTTAGTCGCCAATTAACAATTTACGAAAAATATTAACATATCTGAGGCAAGTTCATTTACCTTTATTTATTATTATATATAATTTTAGGGTTTTAAAAGAAATATATGGATTTTTCTACTAAACTAACCACGAGAGAATATGAGGAATTTTTTTAAGATCGCCTTGGATTTGTTTGGGTTTGAGTTGCTGTGTGCTGGGATCCTTGATTTGTGGTGTTTTTTATTTTATTTTTATGATATAGAATTTTTTTTCATAGAAAATTAGTACGGAAGCCGATTAAATACGGTATAATTTAATTACAGTTAAGAAGATTATGTTTTGGTTTATATAAATACTTGTAGACCCACAGATTGGCATCGCCAAAATGGGCAATAATTTACTTTATTATGTTTGTGATATATATTTAACAATTATTTCAGAAATATATATTATTATTATTATATATTTTGGCAAAATAAATTATTACAAAAAGTATACTAATGTATACAAATATAGATATATGTACATATAGCCACTGTATACAATGCAAAATTGAGCTGAAAATAATAGAATAAGTATACGCATGGAGTAACACGAACCTTCTGCTGTTCCCCTTAACTCATTGTCTGACTGCATTACGTAAAGCAGCAAACCTCTGGCAAAACTGTCGCCAAGAACACAACTGACCTTGAGAAGCGCCTGCTCGTGGTATGTCAAAGAATCAAATGTACTTATCAGAGATACCTCTTTAGTTAACTCTGCATCTAAATCAGCGAAATTTCCCGTCAAATTCAACAAACACACTGGCAAGACTTTGAATCGGGAACAAGCTTGATGAATTTTCTCCCGAAGAATTATATCGACATCTTCATCCTGAAAAGTTACATATCGTTATCACCTCTAATATCTACTAGTATATATGTTGAGCATGTTTACAGTACAGATAAAAAACTGTTGGATATATAAATTGGAAATCGAAAAATATAATATCGAAAGTGAAATCATCCATTTTTATGATTTCTCAGGAAGGAACGTTAGTATTGAAAATATACTTCCGAAAAAAACCAACGCTTCCATGAAAACTATTCCAATTGAACTGCGAGTTCCCATAAATGGACACATAACATTCCTTTTCCGGTAAATTATTCTTTCAAAACTGCAACTAATATTAAAATATTTTATTTTCATGATAACGTCATAATAGCCAGAAAACAAGGGATATACTAAGAAAATCAGTTTTAGCGACTGCTATTAATAAATTTTAAATCATACGTTTCTAATTTTTCAGTAGTGGAATCTTTTACTGCTAGTACTGAGTAGCAAATAAATTGAAGTTCCTTAATTTTTGATTAATTAAGCAATGAAAAAATTAATGAATGAAAATATTTTCTACTTCATATAGTTCCAGTATCGCAGAAAAATATGCTTTAGACAATTAATACATATCGAATAATCAGAATAATAACTTAAATGAATTGATTCTTCAAAAATATCCAAAACGTGAGAATTCAAATTATCACAAAGAATTGCACTAGCAATACAATACATTTTAATTACAGGTAACCAGAATAATTTTTCAGATAACCATCGATTCAGTACGCTCTTCTATATATATATATATATATATATATATATATATATATATATATATATATATATATATATATATATATATATATATATATATATATATATATATATATATATATATATATATATATATATATATATATATATATATATATATATATATATATATATATATATATATATATATATATATATATATATATATATATATATATATATATATATATATATATATATATATATATATATATATATATATATATATATATATATATATATATATATATAGTAGTAAATACTGAGACTCTTAATCGAAATATCGAAATATTTCAAATAAAACTCTCAGGGAGCTGTCTACACAAATGTTGTCAACGAGAATGAACCCATCACTTTCGAGAGTGAATATTAAGAGCGTTTCGAAAAATTCATCGATTTTGTTGAATGATAATAGGATACAATTGTTTCATCATTATTATGAATCAGCAGTCCATATTTAATCTATCAATCAAGAATCGATGACTTTCAAAACGAACATAGGTCCTATACCAAGTTGAGAGATATTCTACAGAGTGAAATATTCACGTAGTCTCCCTCTATCGGCGAAAGGACGTATAAACACTCCCTAGCGTTCAAGATTCCTACTCATGACAACAAGAGTGCGACTGGAAGGCTTTGTAGATATTTCATTCGAACACAACAGAAAATTGTCTGAAATGTGTACGAATGATCCCATGCCTAATCGCTCCAGATCACGCCCAGGCGGGCAAAAGTGTAGCTAGTTCAAAGATTCACAGGTAATTCAATACTAGTAAATACTGAGACTCTTAATCGAAATATTGAAATATTTCAAATAAAACTCTCAGGAAGCTGTCTACACAAATGTTGTCAACGAGAATGAACCCATCACTTTCGAGAGTGAATATTAAGAGCGTTTCGAAAAATTCATCGATCTTGTTGAATGATAATAGGATACAATTGTTTCATCATTATTATGAATCATCAGTCCATATTTAATCTATCAATCAAGAATCGATGACTTTCAAAACGAACATAGGTCCTATACCAAATTAAGACAAGTTCTAGAGAGTGAAATACTCACGTAGGCTCCCTCTATCGGCGAAAGGACGTATAAACACTCCCTAGCGTCCAAGATTCCTACTCATGACTGATGATTCATAATAATGATGAAACAATTGTATCCTATTATCATTCAACAAGATCGATGAATTTTTCGAAACGCTCTTAATATTCACTCTCGAAAGTGATGGGTTCATTCTCGTTGACAACATTTGTGTAGACAGCTCCCTGAGAGTTTTATTTGAAATATTTTGATATTTCGATTAAGAGTCTCAGTATTCACTAGTATTGAATGACCTGTGAATCTTTGAACTATATATATATATATATATATATATATATATATATATATATATATATATATATATATATATATATATATATATATATATATATATATATATATATATATATATATATATATATATATATATATATATATATATATAGGGTAAGGTGGGGCAAAGATCCGCACGGGGTAAAGATCCGCCGACGCTTTTTAAAAATACCGCGAAACTGTAATTTAGTTAGGAACTAGTTTTATGTTGATAAAAGTGCTACCAACTGGCATACGAAAAATCATGTATTTACAACGCGCCAATAGCCGATCATGAGGTAAGTACTGAGTTTGTCCTTATCATTGTAATATTTTCTTCTGCTGTGGGTGTTAATTATAGTGTTAAATTATTCTCTTGAATTCGCATAGTTATTTGCTTATATAGTTATGATTCAAACTAGCCGCAAAGAAGGAATTTATAACCTCTACAGTATGCTTCTATTAAATTTTGCCATTATAGTACGAGGTTGAAAACCGGGGCAAATATACGCAGTGTCAATGGGGCAAAGAGCCGCGTGCGGATCTTTGTCCCACGTATTTGTTAATCATTTAAAATGTGTTATATTTGCATTAATCTTTTTAAGAACTTACAAAAGAAAATGAAATGTCAAGCCCTTGACGCCAGAGCTGTTTAACCAAGCTCAAGAGTTAATAAGAGAAGGATATTCTATACGAAAAACTGCAGAAATGCTGGGATTCAATGAGGCAACAGTTAGAAAAAGGTGAGTTGGCATCTCAGTTCTTATCTTGAAATAAATTTTGGTTTATCACCTTACCCTATATATATATATATATATATATATATATATATATATATATATATATATATATATATATATATATATATATATATATATATATCTTAGGAATCAATGAAAAGCACATGAATACATCTGACATTGAAAGTTTCACACGTCCTTATCAATTAAGTATACTACATTTTACAACTCTAGCTTTTTGGACAATTTCATCTAATTTTATGAAGTAATGCGCCATCTAGGTTGCGGTTGTAGAAACGCTCGTTGTTATGTCTCAAAACATGAAAGAAATTTATTACAAGAAAAATAATTCTGTAGTTTTCGTGCTATATTATCGTACTTGTAGATATTCGCTATCAAAGTATACTATAACTTTCCTTTGATAATGTTTTTTTTTGCCAAATTATTAAATCAGCAACGGCTGATTCCGTAATTGGAATCAGCCGTTGACGTGTTTTGAACTTGTTGGCTCTCTTCAGAACGGCGCGGCGTAGCCAAGTTCAAGGTTTTAACAATCTGGAGATGGAAAAAACAACAAAAGCATATTCCTGCGAAGGAAGTCACATTTTTGGGCTTACACATAAACTCTCCGGGTTAGATTTTGTCATTGCTTCGCAATGACCAAATGTGGAATAAATATTCATGTGAAAGCCTTAAAGTGGTGATTTCCTTTGGAAGAATGTACTTTTGCTGTTGATTTTTCCATCTTCAGGTTCGTACAACTTGAACTTGGCTACGCCGTTCTGAAGAGAGCCAACAAGTTCGAAACACGTGTCAACAGCTGCGTCCAATTGTGGGCTATGCCAATCTTATTTTGTTTATACTTTCTCCCTAGTTGAGCATCTTCCATTCATGTTCTCATTCTTGGTGAAAGATTCCGTGAATATTTCATGGTGTTTTTTGAGTGAAATACCAAGTAGTTACTATTACGCCATAATTCAATGACCCACTATTCAAGGTAAATTGAGCAAATATTATTCACCCTGCAAGTATCTATGTAGAGATTCCACTTATCAATGGTTTTGTCAACTGCCATCGAAGATTTTTCCTCCATAATTTGTTTCCATTTCAATATATTGTTAGGGGACATCCTAAAAAGAATGAAATAGCGGAATCAAACTTAGAATTTAAGCGGGTATACTGAAGAACCTGACAAGAGGGACATGGCATCAATTGGTAGACTCATCTGTGTCAACCAGATGAGATGTCCCAGTCGATCCTTGTGCAGAAAAAAACAACATTATCGTGAGATAATACTGAAAATATTTGAAGAAGTGAGGACAAACAACGCATATTGCCTGATCTTTTTCTGAACGAATAGCTTGTATTATTTTGTAAAAAAATCTATGAATGAAATCCAGTTCGTTACTTTGTGGCGGGTACTAAATAATGATCGAAATAATATAATTGAAATGAAGAATGAATCCACTATAAAGAAAAAAAATCAGTTTTGAGTTAAGGCAAGGTGACAGCATCATATTTTGTAATGAAATAATTAACATATTGCAAATTTTTATATTCATTGATAAAATCAATAAAAATAAATAAACTCTGTTAGAAGGAAAGGATTTTTTCGCCAACAGGTGGCCAATTTTTCTTGAATTCATAATGAAGGTGATTGAATCTTGGTGTTAAATTATATAACGATTGTTCAATATATTGAATAAAAAGCATTGGATTGTAACAAATAATAGATATGTACTTCATTTGCTACTTTTAGAATTAAAATTGATTGATGATTCACTGATTACTTGTTGAAATATGGTTCAATATAAATTGAATAAAGAACAATAGTTTCGGGGTGTTGCATCATTTTCAAAGTTAAACGCAACTTTTTTTAACTTAAAACTTCTTTGGAACACATCCATAAAAAGAAATGTGTCCTAGACTGGAGATTGAAAACAGTTCAACACGTAAAGTAATATCAGATAACATATTCCTTATGTAAAGTACGATTAATGAAATTTTTGCGATACTGGGGGTACATTGGTTTCATTCGCAAATGATATAGTTATATTTGATCAGGCAGATGATTGGAGTCAATTGGCAATTTTTCCGAAATTAATTATGCATATATCGGGATAATCAACTATAAACACAAGCAAAGTGCAAAAGCTATAGAACATATCTGTGAAAAGTCTACAACCCTCCAGTTAATAGAATTTGTTCAGGCGAAAAAAAAAATATTTTTTTTTATCTTCATTGTTAGATCCAAATTGCTTATGTGTCTCACCAAGTAGTTGAAATATTAGGTTTACAAGTGATAAATTCTATTGTTTTATAACATTTTCACAATTCTGTTTTTCTTATCGGTATACCCAATCATGCACTCAAATGATTAGTACATTAACACTAATTAATTACTAAATTTTTACCTTCTCATCATATAAAGTGGGGGTGCGACTAATCCACATTGATTGATCGCTGAATAATCTGCATTCCTAATAAGTATCTCGTGAGACTGCATCAAGCTAATAAGCAACGCCTCAATCCATCCTGGATTGCCGTTGCTTTTCATGTGTATCAAACTGAAAAAGCGTCGATGAATAGTTATGCGGGAATTTAAAATGAATTGAAAAAGATGTCATATATATATATATATATATATATATATATATATATATATATATATATATATATATATATATATATATATATATATATATATATATAAATACTGAGACTCTTAATCGAAATATCGAAATATTTCAAATGAAATTCTCAGGGAGCTGTCTACACAAATGTTGTCAACGAGAACGAACCCATCACTTTCGAGAATGAATATTGAAAGCGTTTCGAAAAATTCATCGATCTTGTTGAATGATAATAGGATACAATTGTTTCATCATTATTATGAATCAGCAGTCCATATTTAATCTATCAATCAAGAATCGATGACTTTCAAAACGAACATAGGTCCTATACCAAGTTGAGAGATATTCTACAGAGTGAAATATTCACGTAGTCTCCCTCTATCGGTGAAAGGACGTATAAACTCTCCCTAGCGTTCAAGATTCCTACTCATGACAACAAGAGTACGAGTGGAAGGCTTTGTAGATATTTCATTCGACCACAACAGAAAATTGTCTGAAATGTGTACGAATAATCCCATGCCTAATCGCTCCAGATCACGGCTAGGTGGGCAAAAGTGTAGCTATAGTTCAAAGATTTCCAGGTCATTCAATACTAGTAAATACTGAGACTCTTAATCGAAATATCAAAATATTTCAAATAAAATTCTCAGGGAGCTGTCTACACAAATTTTGTCAACGAAAACGATAACTTTCGAGAGTGAATATTAAGAGCGAATATTATTATTATATATTATTAATACTATTAGAATATTATTTTCGTTGACAACATTTGTGTTGACAGCTCCCTGAGAATTTTATTTGAAATATTTCGATATTTCGATTAAGAGTCTCAGTATTCACTAGTATTGAATGACCTGTGAATATATATATATATATATATATATATATATATATATATATATATATATATATATATATATATATATATATATATATATATATAAATATGGGTGTGTATGTGTGTAGATAAATTTATATTGGTTTTATGTATGTAATGTACATACAACCGCATTTTGAAGGATTTATTGCTGTTCACTTACTTTTCCAAGTCGGCGGAAATTGCGAAAACGTTCAGAATTTGACACGCAATTCCTGCTTGGTAAGTTCTGAGAATATTCGTTAGTTCTATAACCTGGACTGCTCTATGCTTTAGTACTTTTTGCGCCATCGGTCCTCTGGTGCTTCTAGCGGCCATAGATATGACAAAGAAAAGGTATCTACATGCGAGCATTGAGTGGAGCGTCTTCCAAGTGCCTTCGTCCAAAAATTCTGCCAAATCTATGGTCACAATATGCGGCGACGAGAGACCCTTGGTAAATAGTGAATTGTAACTTATTTCATTGCACAATTCATAACAAATATAAAAAAAAACGTAATCAATGAATGATTCAGTTATTCTTTCAAGTTATAAATATTTCATACTAACAATTGAACAATTCATTTTAGATATTCATTAATTTTCTTTCATAAATTAATATACTATTTTATAGGATGGGAGGGCGGTTTCAATGACATTATCGGAGAAGCTAAGTCGGCAAGTTAGCTTCTGAACACCTCTTTGGATGAAGAAAAACTAATGAGATTCTTCATTATTTTCTCATAACTTCGTAAATATTTGAGAATATTTCACTATTCAAATTTAAATGAATATAATCTATAACTGAACTTTTTAGAAGTCCTTAGTGCTTTTTACATAGAATTGGCACCATAACATTTGAATAAATTGCAATTTTGTATAAAAGCCAAGATAAAAGTTGACTTGAAACTATAAGATGGATCTAGATATTATCATGAGATACGGTTCCTATAAATATATATGGATGTCAAGAATGTAAAGGAATATTTAAATATTCCCCTGGAATGGACGATATTTAAAATATCATCCCGTGAAATATGAGCTCGTAATTACTATGCAAAGTAACATTAGTTTCATATATCAGAGGGGAATGTCGCAGAGTTGCACTTAAGGCTTTTAGGGATATAACTTATGTCAAGCAACACTTAAACCTTGAGTACTGAAACAAAACTGGATGAAAACCGGTCGGAAATGAAAACAACTTACGTTTAAATGGAAACTAACAACGATGTCTTAACGATTTGATCTGCGAAGGTTTTCAGAAGTTTGACACATATTATTAAAAATGGAGAACAATTTATTCACCCAGCTAGCACGGCTCGCACAATAAGTGAAATGGTTTTGGCATGAAATCCTATGGCTGGCGGTAATTAACGAGTAGCTGAGGAAATAATCGGAGTACATGAAATTTTTAAATCATGCAAAAAAAAATTTTATAAGAGTGTGAAATGTTTCCGAACTCTGGGTATTATTAAAGGAGTAGAAAGGGACCAAGTGGACCTACAGCTGTATACTACAAACAAAAATAATGTTAGACTATTCTCTAAGGTTCCATAAACTTAAAATACCATAAAAATACATTTCGGAATAACTTACTTTAACTGGGAACAGTAGATTTACCTTTCAAAGAAGATATGCTATTCCATATATTTAACCCCTGAAGGGTGACATGGCAAGAATATGATGGATGAAGAACTTGTGGCAAAAACCGGACAATGAATAGTTAGATCGGAATTAGCGGTTGCCACTGGCCTGATAACATGGAAAGGGTTATCAGGCCAGTGGCAACCGCTAATTAAAGCGGAACTAAAGGAATTAGTTCCGCTAATAACTGCGGAACTAATTCCTTTGATATATAATATGGGGGATAGTAATATTGTGTAAAAATTAGAAGAACATATGAATAAGATTTTTAAATAGACAAAACATTTCAAGCAGATTAGTGAGTACTTACTGAATAGCACATTGTTTTAATAATTTTTGCTGTAACTTCTACTCTTTCTTTTTCTGTCATTCTTATATAACTCCAGGTGGACTTGAAATTAACCCTGAATATCTCGTTCATGCATACCAAATAGTCTCTATAAGTAGGTCCCGCCAGAATTATTATTTTCTTTTTAATTTCATCTAAGGACAGTTCTTCCAAATGGAATAATGATAGAAGTACTGTTCGGGCAGTACCATAAGGAATCTGAGGAGTTTTGAATATAAATTACTACGAGATGTCAAAAATTTGTATAATATATGTATGAAAATATATTTTATTTGAAATATATTTATATTTATTTGGAGTTTTACGCAATACTACACGTATTTGAAACGATTATTCTCAAAGAAATCAAACTTGAAATTGATTACTGTATCGTCTGTACCGTGCTATAGGTAATTTGCGATATGAAAAATCATTGGCTATCTGAGTCATTTTATTCTTAATAACGTATTTTCAGCACCCACGGGGTTATTAGTAGAACGTTTGAAGTGCGCTTAAACTTATAATTGTAATACGTAATTTTGTATAATTTCAATGAAGTATAAAGAAAACTTAATTCTTATCAGTCAAGAAACAAAGTTAAAAAGTTTTGAAGGGTAAACATTATCATAAGAGCATAGGTTAAAATCCAAACACATTAAATTTTTGACTTAATAATCGGTAATCATTTCCAATATTTTGAATATGTACCTTTATATTTTCCATTTTCCGAAATATTATTTTGCAAAACATTTGGCGAAATTTTAGATCTTGATATCATTTTTTCGCTCATTAAAAAATAAATTTTGAAACTTCGAAAACATATTTGTAAATTGAAAATTTCAATTCAGTTGAATTCAATTATTCTTTAGCTGAGGCAGCGTGTTTGTATTAAAATATGATAAAAAGTATTGCAACTCTGGAAGAAATCCATATTTCATGAGGAAAACATATATCGTCAAGAACTTCTTGGTATATTTACCTGAACATCATGTTCGCTTAGTGAGAAATTGTTGACAGGCAATTTGGCACCAGTCCTAAATAAGAATTCCTCCAGAAGTCGTGTTTTGCCTTGTCTTGCCAACCCCGTGATTGCCATCATCCTGACGTAAGGCGGCAGTTTATCAGTAACATTTTCCGAATTTCGAACGAACAGCTTTAGGTTGTCAATATACATCTGCACTTCACTGTCCCTTCCCAATATGGGATAAGATTTAACTGCCAGTGAAGCAGTGTCTGCCCTACCGAGTATACATATGAATAAATTCAATTTATTTGACCAGTCAAAACAATAGTTCATACCAAAAACAGAGGTGTGACATTTAGGAAGAAATAAACTGCACTTGAATCGAAATAAAATTGATACCTAGCTTGAATTTAAATAATTTTTAAAGTAACTAGAGTTTTAGTTTTTAGTTTTAACTAGAGTTAGCGAGTATATATGAGCTCTAATAAATTAATAATCGATTGGGCCGATACTTGATGAAAATTTAACAAAACAATTTTGATAAAACTAAGTGATTTGTAATTTTCACTATAATTCAGTCAAACATGACAATATTGTTTCGCCAACACTTCGCTTCATCAGATGTAGATGTTAAACTGAATTTAAATGTTAAACTCATCAGTTTTTAGATGATCGCAAAAACATACAAATAGATTTTATGATTTGAAAGGACCAAATTGAAATTTAAATTAAACGTTAATTTAAATATTGAACTCCAATAAACATAATAAAGAATAACAATTTATCCTATACATTCAGAGTATTTTCATGAATGTATAAAATATGTGATACTTTTTAAAAAATATTGAATGATATATAGTGCAACAATTGTTTGAAATAGTATGTTAATACTGAAGGAAATAATTTTGTGAAGTTCAATAACAACTTGTTGATAATGAAATTTCATGAACGATATCTAACACATACGTTGTGGAATCCATTTCTTGATATTCATAAATCGGTCCCGGATTAGATATGCCCTTCAAAGGTTTATAGACCTGCAGTATGAAGTTTTTCGCCTCAAGTTTACTCTGCTGGAAGGTGGAACTGTCGCAAGCCACCCTATCAGGATAGTTTACCATGATCCTGGCGGCTTTGTTCACAATCAAACCCATTACAGTGTACTCCCTCCTCAGAGTGTGACCGACGATACCACAGTAAGTTTTTCCTACAAAAAATTGAAATATTGTTAAAAAAAATTCATGAAAATTGGTCAGTGTTTTGGAGGAGTGTTATTATAAACACCGTGACACAAGATTGCCTACACACCGTCTACACAAATGTTGTCAACGACAATGTTGTCTAGTTTTGACAAAGTTGTGATATAAAACGAAACGTCAACAAGAATAAAGCTTTTAACATTGAAAATAGCCTGTTATTGCTGAAAATATTAAATATATATCTCTAACATTTATCCCTAGAAGGATAATGGAGGTATCACATTGTTCATGTTTCACATAGCCAGCTCTGCTATGATGTTCTTTTGAATAATTTCTCAAAATATATATAAGAAATTAAAAGTATACTATACCTTTTTTTTGATAATTTTTTGACAAATTATTCAAAATAACATTATAGCAGAGCTGGCTATGTGAAACATGAACAATGCAATATCTCCATTATCCTTCTAGGGATAAATGTTAGAGAATATTGAAATCGATGCCTACATTTATTGGAAGCGTAAGACAGTTAACTGTTTCGTAATACAAAGTACTCATCAATTACGCCACGTCCAACAAATGAATGGCAACGACTTCAATCCTCACAAACCCCCTTATCGATAGTAAGACAGAAATATATAGTAAGTCGTATGTATATATATATATATATATATATATATATATATATATATATATATATATATATATATATATATATATATATATATATATATATATATATATATATATATATATATATATATATATATATACATATATATATATATATATATATATATATATATATATATATATATATATATATATATATATATTACATCTCAAATCTTAGGAGTCATGTTTTAAGTAGCCACTTCAGGATACTTTGTTAAATGACAGCGAGCGTTTCTATAACCGCAACCTAGATAGCATTACTTCATCAAACTAGATGAAATTGTTCAAAAAGTAGTCTTGTAAAATGTAGTATGTTAATTGATAAGGACATGTGAAACTTTCATTGTCAGATGTATTCATGGGCTTTTCATTGATTCCTAAGATTTGAGATGTACATTAATCTATGCATTATATATACATACGACTGTATTTCTTTTTTACGATCGATTAGAGGGTATTTGAGGATTCAAATCGTTTCTTTTCATTTGTTGAACGTGTAGTAACTGATGAGTACCTTGTAGTACGAAACAGTTATCTGTCATACCTTCCAATATATTGTACTTATTTTGAAGTACTTCTGTACTTTATTTCAACAGTTTGAAAAACTTCAAGGCAATTAACACTAATGCGTATTCTTGTTTACTTATTCGGAATGGTAGTGTGGAGCAGAACGGATGTTGACAACCTGCAGCGGAAGATCAGAGCATTGCTTACAAAGTTTAATTACCACCACCCAAAATGCGCTGTTGAAAAATGCTACTTTACCCAGACATGAGGGCGGTAAAGGATTGACAGATATCGGTAACTTATTGGAGTTACCGAATAAGATGTGACTATTTCCATAGGAAGTCTGCTGACTTACATCTGCACAGAGTGATCTGCCAAACTGATGACCACTCCTCTGAAACTGAGTGAAGGCCAGGTTGCAAGTTATCATCAATCTAACAACAAGAAGCTACATAGTTGCATAGAAAAACAGCTGCATGGGAAGCACATTTATGAAACCACGAAGGAAGCGTCGAATTACTGGTTGATCTCAGTCAGAATGTTTCCTGAAACTGGGGGCACACTGCTAGTTATTCAAGATCAGGTTATTCCAACCCGTAATTACCTGAAACATGTCGTTAAAGACGTTGAAACATATCGCAACAGTGAGGGACGGCAGGTGTCGTCTAACGTCTAATTCAACATATAACAGAGGGATGTCAAATACGGAATACAAAGAGAGACATGACGCTGTAGCAAAAATTGTACATCAAGAACTGGCATTGAAATACACTGGCCCAAGATTAGACCCCTGAGGTATTCTAGAGGTAGTTATGAACTCAGACAACCGTATACTCTCCAGCTGTACGAACCGACGTCGATCAACTAGGTAGTAATGAAAAAGATTCGTGATACAATCGAAGAATCTCAATTTGTTGCGTAGTTTCTGTAAAATGAGCGCATGAGCAACTTTATCAAACATTTTCTGATAATCTGTGTAATTCACATCAACTTGACCAGTGGAGTCGAGTACTTGGAAAAACGTACTCGGAAAACTGTAAGCAAGATCTAATTGAAATGAACCCATGTTGCTCAATCTTGATGCTGTCTCTGACGTCTAGATATATAGCATTATAGATTATAATTTCAAAAAGTTTGGAAAAGTTTGATAAGATAGATATTAAAATCAGAGGTAATAATAAATACTTGTCTAATAATCACTGACTGAACAATTCTTTATTCGACTAGTTTCGCCTTTTACGGCATTATCAAGAATGAATACGATACTGCCGTAAAAGGCGAAACTAGTCGAATAAAGAATTGTTCAGTCAGTGATTTTTAGACAAGTACTTATTATTACCTCTCATTTAGATATGAACTATCACAGAGTTGATTCATCGTCCATTGAATTTATTAGACAGATATTAGCCTGTAGTTGTTCACTATCTTGGCCAATTTCTATATTTCAGGAAAAGTGGCTTTGCTTATGATGAGATTAAATATATGTGTTAAAGGATCCGAAAGTGCACAAATACACAAATAACAAACCTTTCGCAATAAAACTTGGTAAAACTTGATGTGTAATATAGTCTCTTACCAGCGGTACAGGCGATCGATACTGTCTTAAGGGTCTTGTGATTATTTAGCGTTTCGAATATCATATAACCGCACTTTAGAGCATTCTGTGCTTCCAGATCATTTTTGCAACCTCTCAGTCCGAAAATAAGGACGAACATTATGTCCTTGTCAAAGAGAGACACTTTATTGACACAACCCTTGTGAATTTCAGCAATTCTGTAAAGCACACATTATATACCATTCAGAAATTGAATCTAATTTTACATAACAAACAACATAATGATTTTACGTGAGGATGTCCCAATTCAAAATACACCTGTTAATAGAAAATAGTTAACTTCATTCAAAGTTGCTTCTTAATTTGTGCAGCGAATTTAAAGTGTAGTCTAGAGTTTGAATTCTACAAAAAATTAATTATAACATGCCTTATTAATGGAAGTATCATTGTGATGATTGCAAAAAGAGGAATTAACAACCTACTTATAAATAAAGATGTACATATAAAATGAGTGCTCACCTACAAATGTCGAGGTAGCATTCGTTCACAAGATGGGCTAGGGCATCGTAGCTACCCCTTTTAGAAGTCAAATTAATGAACATGATCACAGTTCGTCTCATTTCAGTAAGATATTCAATAGGTTCATTCTGGTCTATACAGGTCATCACAGGTGGCAAGATGAATTTTCTAAGACTCTCACTGACGTAGCCAGCCTGATGCATCACTGGTCTCACTAAAACAAATCATGAAATAAAAAATGGTTGACATAAATTATTACAATTAGCAACATCGAATTATTACGTGCAACTTAATATTTGCATTCATCTTCTGACTGAAACATCAAACTCCCTCTTTAAATAACCTACCCGTTTTTCATTTGTGTATGGAAATGAATGGTATTATTTCTATTCCTTGATTCAAGCAGCATACTCCATAAAATGTGTTTCAAAAAACAGTACCAAAAGAAATCTTTTGGCTTAATTTTTATTAAATTTTTTTTTTTTTAAATTTAGAAAGAATATTACTGACGTACAGGCAAATTCCATATTTGTCTTCTTTTGGGCATAGATCTCCTCTTCATCTGAATCCATTCCAGTACTTTGGAAATCATCGTCGTCCGGTTTCGCTGAAAGAAATATTGTGTCTTCTTTGACTTTTAGATTTCCGAAATTTAAACATACCAGATGAAGAAATGGAATATTTATTTTCACTCTTCATATGTCTCCAGCTAGGACCTACACCCAGTACCTGAAAATCTTTTTATAAATAGTCGGATTTAACTATTTATATAACCCATGCATACGCTATTTATTTATTTTAACTGAATTAAATCAGTATTGATTCTCTATTTTATATATATATATATATATATATATATATATATATATATATATATATATATATATATATATATATATATATATATATATATATATATATATATATATATATATATATATATATATATATATTATTTAGCAATTAATAGCAATAACAGACATATTTCAATGTTAAAAACTTTATTCTCGTTGACGTTTTAAAATAAATAATAATAACTTTTGAAAAAGTTGTGATATACAACGAAACGCCAACGAAAATAAAGATTTTTAACATTAAAATAAAAAACATTAAAAATAAGCTATCTTGAACAGGCAATAAATCAATTTGAATATATATATATATATATATATATATATATATATATATATATATATATATATATATATATAATAGCCTGTTATTGCTAAAAACATTAAAAATAAGCTATCTTGAACAGGCAATAAATCAATTTGAATATATATATATATATATATATATATATATATATATATATATATATATATATATATATATATATATATATATATATAGCTTTTTAACAAATCTGGATACAATAAATAAATTGTTGATATTTTTAAACAAAATCCTATCACAGTTAAGTATTATGAAGAGTTTAGATATAAAATCATATAACTATGCTGTAATGCTCTATCCAGTAGTAGGGTCTAAGAAGACCTAATATAAGCTTGGTACAGAAGGTATATGGGGCAGCTGAAATGGCAATTTAAAAATAAATACACAATTTTCAGAATAAGTGCATCAAAAAATTGTTTGAAGTATTAAATAGAACACTGACTAATATTTTCTAAAATGTAATAAAACCAGAATAACTAGCTATAAGACACATATTTGAAATGGAACAGTGTAACAAAATATATACAATATTGAATGGACATTTATAGTGAAAATCAACACTGAGTGTTAATCAAGAAATTCTGACATGATAAATAAAAAGAAACTGTTTTATTAACTGAGAGTAAACAAAGATTTTTTTGCACTTCAAACTATCTCTTTGAATTCAGCAAAATAGTCAATATGTTTGCATGGATAATTTGCATATGCATGCAGAAATGAGAAAACTGCAAAAACATAAATTTTTGACACTCAGGAAATTAACAATTTCAAGAAAAATGGTCCTCCAATGTAAAAGAAGACAGTTTTTAGATTGAAAATTTTCGCAGTCATTGTGCTCTATACACCAATGAAGAGAGCTTAAATGTACCACATATTAGGGTATCATATATATGTTTATCCTTGAATTCATGAAGTTGTAACATATTTTATTTATGAAGGGGACTCAAAAATCATGTTGGTGTACAAGGATTGATGAGCATTTAAGAAAAAACTATTTAGATTCTGCATTAAAAATATATGATTGGATCAGTTATCAAAGGGTATAATACAAGTCAATAATTTAGAAGCAAACTCCTACCATATATTTATTGGAGAAGAGTATGGACATGATGAAGTAGTTGGTAATTGTACACTACAGGTGCATTGTTCAGATCACTATACCTAGTGTATTTCATTATTGAAGATTAATCTTAAAAAAACCTATTTTTCAACAACTCCAAGGTGGAAGTGTGTTACAAGTCATTTAATTTTTACATTTTCAATGAATTCTATGAGATCATGTCTATTCCTCAATTATTCTTCTTCAAGTTTTTGTAAAATGAAAATAGAATTTTCTACAACAAAAATCAGTTCTTGTTTATGTAGTATAGTTACAATTCATAATAGTTGACCTAATTAATATAAAAGCAGTAGCAGTTTTAACATATTATTAGGTACCTTCTTGAATGATCCCTCTAAATCAGTGGCAATGTAATCAGTAGCATTAACATGTAACCAAGCAGAAGGTGCCACTATTATTTCTCCAGCTTGACTTCGATGCTCTGCATCTTTAACATCCATGATAGGTTTACCAATTACGATATAATGACTGTATTTTTGATTACCAATTAAACTGAAAATAACTGGTCCAGCAGCTATAGCTAACTTCACTGTAAAAAAAGAAGTAACATTTTTCAAATATGTTATACTTCTAAAAAGTATGAAGGCATGAAATGCTTTGAATGAATGTATTGAAATTAAAATTTGCACCTTTTAATAATGTTCCTACATCTGTCTCAAATGATCCATAATTCTTTTGTATCACAAGGGCACAATCAAGAGCTTGATTAATATAATCCCTAATAATTTGATTTTCATCTTTACATTTCCATAAGGCAAGAAATGCATCACCAGAAAATTTAAAAATATCTCCTCCAAACGACATTATCTCTTGTACAAGAGCTCCAATATATCCATTTAAAACAAGGGTCAAACGAGATGGCCCTCCTTTACCCTTTTGGTTATATTTCTCTGTTAATTCTGTGAATCCTTTATAAAAAAAATCATTCAATGTTCTCTTACAAAAAAAAAATCAACAAACTAGTAATAAAATATACCTGAAACATCTCCAAAAAGCAAACAAACATTGTATTCTTTATGTGAGTAGTCATTTACACTATGTATCACTTCATCAGGAACTAATGAAGCTAATATTTTTGTTTTCTTCTCGAAAACTCCAGATACTTCCAAACTTTTCCTTTTATCCTGGCCGATGATAGCTTTTAATTCTTCGGCTTTTATATTTTCATATCTCTGTCTGATAGCCCAAATAAAATCCTCAACATTCGCTACAAAACCTGTTTGGGGTTAGAAAAACATTTTACTTAATGATTATTAATAATTCACCTTTCGAGGTAAACATTGTTTTGTATGTTTAATATCTGTGTAAAAATTGATAAAATGTATTCTAGAATACCCGACATTAGCTGTCAAGTTCCATACTCAAGGCACTCTTGAAATATAAAATATCAAAAATAAAAAACCAACCTCAAGTAGTTTAGAACTTATTTTGCAAACATTCATATTACTAATTAATAATTCGTGCTACGTTATATTAATGTATTTTGATATGCTTCATCAGTATTTATTCGGCCGACTTTGTTCTGACTGAAAAGCAGGTGTCTGACAAAATTGTCTTAGCAGTCCTTCTATTTTTACTTTTAAGAATTTTACAATGAAAAATGATTAAACACAAGGGCTTCACTTCTTGTTCATTAAAATAAACAACTGAGCAGACTATGAGAAATATATAATCAAAGTTATATGTTTATGTAGTATTTTGAAATTAATCAAAATCTGAATGAAAACGAAAGTTCGCAATCGTCATAATCAATGTTATTTTTGACACTGCTTTTGTTCCAACAATTTCTTTCATATTAGCATTCAATAGGCTAACAGGAATACAAACATATTAAAATAATACAAATGAGCAAATTATGACAAATATATAATTGAAGTTGTGTTTATGTATCTTGATTTGAATCAAAATCTAAATGAAAATTGAAGTACGCAATCGCCATAATCAATTTTATTTTTGACACTGCTTCCTGATTAGGGACAAATAAGATGTTGATAGTAACAATAATTCACAAAGATGTTCAGATAAAATGGTATACAGTATACATTTTTGATAACTGAATTATCTGCGAATAGATTCAATTTGAATCCACTATAAAACTGAGCATAGACGGGTCAGCAGTGAAAAAATTTCAGAATTGATTACACCTTGAACTGTTAGATTGCAACATAATAAATTTTTTTCTGAATGCGCTCTGTATTACAGAGTCTGTAAGGGTAAACATAAGCACATCTTGTCAACTGTAGTTGTCCCCCACTTTGAAATTGGGGGTTAGTTATATGCTAGTCTATGTTTTTCAAATTGGACATAAAACTTTCATGGATTTTTGAATTTGAAGACAGTTTTTTTTAACGAATATAATTGCAATTAATTGTTTTCTCATCATCCTTTTTTATTGTCTTCTTTATTCATTAGAATTCAGCAATGTGCGTTGAAATAATTCAAAAAGAATCCATGGAAATTTTTTCTTCCTTACCATATGAAGTAGTTTAAACGTTTCATTTATATATTCGTAGTGCAATTGTCATGACACAATTGACGTGCTATATCTTTAAATGTTCTAAATAAATTTAAAAAATTTTTTTGTTCCAGTTGATTCATTTTAATTACATTGAATATGAGCAGTACGACATCTGCAAATCTAAATTTGTGAGTTTAAATAGAAATCTTGTCTTCAAATTGCATTAATCTTTCACTAAGATTTTTAGAAAATCCTCAAGAAGTTCAGACTATGTACAAAGATACGGGTACTTTGGCTAAAGGTTTAGTTGATATATACCTCCCAAATTTAGTAAAAGCTAAAGAACATATGCAGGAATTAGAGTAAGCTCAATCATGACTATTTAATTATTGGACAGCTATTTTCTATTTCTAGAGACAAACAGAAAATACTTTCTGAGCATATGCATGAACAAAATTTGAAAATATCTAAAGTACATGACCTTCATTTGAAGATGGAAATGTTCGACAAGATAAAACTTTACGAGAAGAAACTATCTCTCCTGAAGAAAGATATGAAGCAGTTACATGACTGGAGTGTCAAATTGAAAGTGAGAAATATTTCATATAAGTATTCATATTCACAATAAACAATTGGGTATACCAACAATTGGTGTCATTTGATATGATTTTGAACCCCAGAAATAATTTGGGTATAGAATAATATGATTCAATTCTTTTATGATATTAGTAATTCTGTAACTTTTTTGTTTAATTTTATTTGATTTTGATATTTATATATATTTGTAGATTTGTATTGAGACACCATCTGCACGTAATATACTCTCTTAAGTTTTATTTGTATATATTACAAAATCAAAATTTGAAGGCACCAGAAAAGTCTCTTTGTTATTTATTGAAAAACCCTAATCTTGAATGAAAACGATATTACAAGCATTTAAAACTATTCAACATTGAATGCTTCTACTATAAAGTTCATATAAAAAATATATTTGTTCAGATTTTCAACTTAGTTGAATTGTTAACTAATTTCTATTTTGTGAAATAAATATTGCGCATTTCAATATGTTAAACATAAAATTTTATGGAATGTTCACATCTTCCTCTGAAACTAAAGATAAAAATTGTTGATTTTTTTTTTTAAATTTATCTGTTGTGAATCTATTAAAATTTTCTTTCAGTGTAAAGGTGAAGGTGAAAGTGTAAAGTCTTACTTACCCAGCTCAGTAGAAAATTGTATTATGTGCTTCTATCCAATAAGTTTAAAATTTTCCCAAAAGTTCAATATTGAAAAGATATATATATATATATATATATATATATATATATATATATATATATATATATATATATATATATATATATATATATATCGATGATACGTCGGTGGCAGTAACGGCTGGAAGCTTGAGTGAGCTTATGTCAGCCTGCGAGCAAATCATACAGAGTTTCGGTGGTTGGTGCTACAAAAATTCTCTTGTTGTTAACCTTCATAAAACTGAAGTTGTGCTTTTTAGCATCTCTGGCCCAGGACCAAAAGACTCATTTGTTCTCCAGCACAGCAAGGGTCAACTGAAATCTTCTGACAGTGTCAAATTTCTCGGGCTGTATGTTGACTCCAACTTGAAATGGTATCGCCACATTGATTCACTATGTAAACGATTGAACAGTTCCTTTTACGCAATATGTCGACTTAAGAACTCCCTACCACAAGATACTTAGTTAGTGTCTATTACAGTATGGTGTACAGTCATCTCTCCTACAACATCGTCCTGTGGGGTTCGGCACCGGGTGTTGAACGGGTGTTTGGAGTCCAGAAAAGGATCATACGCTTAATGTTTGGTGTCGGGCCTCGGGAATCTTGTAGACCTTTGTTCTCGAGATACAGGATTCTCACATTACCGGGTGTATTCATCGTGAATACCTTGATGTTTATACGTCAACGCTTAGGCAGCTTGCGGACATGTGCTAGCTTCCATCAATACAGTACGAGACATGATGATATATTGTCCATTCCTTATCACAGGACAACAAAGTTTCAACATTCACCTACATATTGCGGTATCAAATTATACAACCACCTACCATCAAGACTCAAAACCTTGAATGATAGAAGCTTCAAAAGAGAGCTGAAAGAAGTTTTAATTAATATGTGTTGCTACAACTTGGATGAGTATTACTCCACTAAAATTAATTAAGTTTTCATTTTTTCAATTTTGAAGTGCTTTATTACCTTTTGTACTTTGCTTATTCTTATTTTTCTTTTTTGACTGGTCCAATACATGAATGTTATGTCTAAATGGACTAATAAAGTTTATTATTATATATATATATATATATATATATATATATATATATATATATATATATATATATATATATATATATATATATATATATATATATATATATATATATATATATATATATATATCTAGTAGTAAATACTGAGACTCTTAATCGAAATATATCAAATAAAACTATCAGGGAGCTGCCTACACAAATGTTATCAATGAGAACGAATATTCGAGAGTGAATATGTGAATGTCTTCACTCGTTTTTGTTGAGGACTGGACCAAAATCCTTTGCCTCTTTGTCTTCGTTTGGCCTTTCTTCTGCAATGGAGTATGTGAGTGTTCACATCTCGATACTTAGTGCGTTATTAGCACTTTCTTCTCTTGTGTTGTTGAGAATCTTCTTCGTCTCTCGTTCTCTTCCATTGCTTCAGAGATGTTCTACCTCCTGATGTTCTGGGGGTGATTTCGGTCGTTCTCCGTACGAGACTGTTGTTGTGTGTCTCCATTCGTTCGATCATCTTCTGTCTTCTTTCTTGTATTGTCACTGTCAGTGGTTTATACTTTAGTTCTTGGTACAGGCTCTGGTTGGGCATGTATCTTGGTGCCCCTACTGCTGAGCGTACTATCCGGTTTAGAGTGCTTTGTAGTCTGTCTATTTTTGCGTCAATTTCCCAGATTTCGTCTCCGTAGATGAGTCCTGGGATGATGATTGTTTTAATTATCTTCATCTTGTTCTCAATTGACATCCTGCTCTCTTTGTTCAAAAGGGGATACAGGTGGGCATGCAGTTGTCTGGCTTTCTTGATGTTTTCCGCGATTTGAGTTTTGAATTTCAAATCGTGGTCCAGATATAATCCTAGGTACTTTGTTTTCTTTTCCCATTGGATGGAATGACCGTTGAAAATGATGTTCTCTGGTTTTTTCTATCTCCTTTTGTGATCAAAGTAAACTCCTACTGTTTTGTTGGGGTTCACTTTGATTTTCCACTTTTCAAAGTACTTGTGTATTTTTAGCAGGTCTTCCTGTAGTCCCTTTTGAACGCCCTCTTTTCTTCTGCTTGATATGTAGAGAGCGGTGTCGTCGGCGAACTGGGCTATTTTGCATTTTTCGGGTGTTTTTATATCTGCCGTGTAGATGTTATAGAGCAGAGGGCCGATTACTGATCCTTGAGGCACTCCTGCATGAACTTCCTTGATACTTGATCTCTTATTCTGACTCTGAATGTTCGTCCACTTAAGTAAGCTTGAACTATGTTCACTAACTTCCTCGGAAATTTGTCTCTTTTCAATTTGTATATCAAACCATGGTGCCACACTTTGTCGAAGGCTTTTTCGATATCCAAAAATATGGCTCCAGTTGGAATTGATATATTTAGTTTATCCTTGATGTCTTCTGTCATTCTTGCCAGTTGATATATTGTCGAGTGTTCCGTTCTGAAACCGAACTGATGATCTGGAAGGATGTTCCTACTGTCTGCGAATGATTTCAATCTCTTGTACAGGGTTCTTTCTATGACTTTTCTTAATGCATTCAATAAGCTTATCGGCCTGTAACTGTTCGCCTCGTTGGTCGGTTTGCCATATTTATGCAGCATTATGGTTATTGCTTCCTTCCAGATTTTTGGGAACTGTTCAGTACGGAACACTCCACGTGCGATTTCGGTAATTTCTTGTATCGCTTCTTCGGGTAAGTACTTCAACGCCTGATTTTTTATTCCATCTGGCCCTGGGGCTTTTCTGGTTTTCAGGTTTTTCAGAATGTCTTGGATCTCACTTTCTGAAATTTCTTCTATTTCGTCGCCTTCTTCGTTCTCGTTAGGTGTTTATATTCTTGTACCTATTCTGTTGACGTTCATGTTGAAGTTGACATCGACATCTTGGTTTTCCGGATTGTTAGTAAACTGAGATTCTAGGTGGGTTGCGAAGACTTCAGCTTTGTCAGCGTCTGTCAGTGCAACTCCGCCTGTGTGGACTATTCTCGGCATTCTTCTTCGGGTCTTCTTGCCCATAACCTGCTGAGCCATCTGCCAAAGTGAGGTGTTTTCACTTTCTAGTGACTCTAGCTTTTTGTCCCATTCTTTTGTTCTGTGTTCTCTTAGTTGTTCTTTCACTTCCTGAGTCCTTTTGTTCAGGAATTTCTTGTCTTCTGGGTGAAGTGTTCTTCGGTATTTTCTTAGTGCGCTCCTCTTCTGGATAAGTAGGATTTTCAGATTTTTAGGTATCGGCTCTCTGCTTGTAACTTCTGTTGTTGTTGTTGCTTCTTCTACAGCATTTTTAATTCGGTTTTCTATGTCTTCGATTGCTTCTTCTAATTGTTCGGTGTTCTGAATATCTCGCTTTTTTGCTCTGAGTCGTTCTTTGTACCTCAGCCAGTTTGTCTTCATAATTGTTCTTCGTTTTTCTTCCACGCCTGTTTCCAGTTCTAAAATTACCGGGAGATGGTCTGAGAATAAGTCCATTATTGTTTCTAATCGGTACGCCCAGCGAACGTTTTGTATTACCGCTATGTCCAGAAGGTCTGTTGTATTTGTTCCAGTGCATAGGTGGGTATGTTCGCTGGGTGCAGCAATTATCAGGTCGTTCTCGTTGGCAATTTCCAGTAACTGTTTTCCAGCTGCGTTTGTTACTCTGCTGTTCCAGGCTCTGTGCTTAGCATTCAGGTCTCCTGCTGCAATTGTTGCAATGTTGTGCCTGAATAGCTTCTTAATGTCTACGTCCGTAATTGTGGTGCCCGGTGGGTTGTATACGGCGTAGCATATTAAGTCTCCATTTCTGGTTTTTATTCTGATTCCTGTGTTTTCTATGGATTGTAGTGATTCTGTCTCTATTTCTTCATGAGTGATTCCCTGTTTGATGAGAGAGTGAATATTAAGTGCTCACAGGTTCTATAACGGAATCAGAACATTACGTCGTGAACATTTAAGAGAGCTCCCTCTATTGAAGAAAAGACGTATAAACTCTCCCCAGCACTCTGTGTCAGCATGAAATGTCTACAAAACCTCTACATACTCTTACTAATGTTGTCATGAGTAGGAATCTAGAATGCTGGGGTGAGGTTATACGTCTTTTCTTCGATAGAGGGAGCTCACATGAATGTTCATGAAGTAATGTTCTTGTCATTCGGATATAGGACCTGTGGGCGTTTTGAAAGTCAACGATTCTTGATTCTTCCAATCTTTTTCCAATTAGGATTTCCACCGGAAATCCAATGGGCTAACTACTAGGCTTTTTACCCAATTCCTGTAGGCTACAGATGTGGCTCCCTTAAAGGAGATCTTGAGGACTCAATACACATCCTGTGTTGATTCAATAATTTCTTGATGTCATATTTTCTTTTTATTAATTCTTCTGGAAATTTTTCTGTTGCTGGTTCTTCGTTGTCTTGATTGATTAAATAAGGACTTCTTGTAATAGGATTTATACTAATGATGAAACAATTATATCCTATTACCATTCAACAAGTTCAATGATTTTTTGAAGCGCGTTTAATATTTACTGGAAAGTTATAGGTTCGTTCTCGCTTGTTGACATCATTAGCATAGACTGCTCCCTGAGAGATTTATTTGAAATATTTTGATTAAGAGTCTCAGTATTTACTAGTACCTATGAATAATTTGTGAATCTTGAAACTACACACACACACACACACACACACACACACACACACATATATATATATATATATATATATATATATATATATATATATATATATATATATATATATATATATATATATTTAACTTTAATTAACAAATAAACAATATAAAATTATTAACTGAGATTGAATTCTCGCTTAACTCTTCGTGAAACATTATTGAATATTAAATTAAATTAAACTCTTGGCTTAATGTTTGACTTTTATTTTTATTTAACAATATGAAATAGTCAACATGTTTCGAGCGTTAGCTCATTTTCGAGTCTTGAAAATGAGCTAACGCTCGAAACATGTTGACTATTTCATATTGTTTAATAAATCGTGAAACATTAAGCCAAGAGTTTAATTTAATTTAATATATAAAATTATAACAATACAATGATTCAAGCAACTGAAAAAGACAAAAAATGTAGAGAAATTTTAGAAATGTTACACATTCGTAAAAATTTGGAAAACAAAGTAAATGTGACCTATAAATGAACCTTACAAATAACACTCATAAAATGAATACACAACAATCACCAAACATCACATCTCTAAACTCATTCTTTCCAGATCTACCTTCAATTTCACACACATAAACCAATTAATATACACATTCTGGATAGGTATAAAACTCAATTATATGTAATTATATATATATATATATATATATATATATATATATATATATATATATATATATATATATATTATATATATATAATTCACACTCGTAATAATCACCTGGCTTACCATGAGTTTTTCAGAGGTTTCTCTTGGTGAATAAGAATAAAACTTCCAAAGCGATTGCTAAGCCAGAAATATTCCTCTGATACTAAAAATGAATATGTGAAAATACAAAAGAACGAATTCGATTTTTTTTTTAAAAACAAGTTTGAAGTTTTGAAATTTATAGTAATTCATAAAATTCAATTATTTATTAGTTTTGACAAAGTTGTGATATACAACGAATATAAAAATTTCAACATTAAAATAAGCCTGTTATTCAAAAAAAAAAATATATATATATATATAAATACACACACACATATATATATATATATATATATATATATATATATATATATATATATATATATATATATATATATATATATATATATATATATATATATATACTGATGAATACATTAAAGGTGAATGAAAAATAACTTCCTGAAATTATACCTATAAAAGTAGTAATGTATTAAACCTGTTTCTGACATAAATCACTAGAATCTGAAAATGGATTAAACATCTCTAGACTTAATGTAAAGAATGCAAATTTCAAACATGATGTAATATTATTTTTATTTTGTTTCAGGTAAGGGCTGAAAGAATAGAAGAAGCAAGTCAAAGGCGTAATTAAAAATGTAATTCTTCAAATTCTTTTCTGCTTAGGAAACATATTTTGTATATACTGAATTATGTGAATAAAATGAATTTTCAAATTAGAGTATTTTTATTATTCATAAATGTTCATTTATTTATTATTCATAAATCACATTTTCGTATATATGGATTTTTGAACTATAAAATATTGAGATTCCAAATTTGATTATCTGTGCTTTTGTTCAACTATTTGTTCAAATTGTCAATTGTGTCAGTTTCTATTTAGATATTTTGTCTACATATTTTCGTACCTTGAATAAATTTTTGTTGGAAAATGTTTTCCGATATAGATGTTAAGATGAATCCATTCTTGAGTAAGTTGTTATTTTAAAATGGTTCTATTGCATTCAAGTGTTTTTGTTCTAGGCATAATATTTCAGGATATCAATTTAATTTTGTCGTCTCAATTCTGTTATTGCCATTCCTTCATATTTGACAAATTTTAAGATTTGTTACCTATATATACATAGTTATGACCAATATTTCTCAGGAAATTGAGTATAGAATAACAGAAGCACGATTGCTTATATTTTCAAAGGTAAAAAAAATGTTTCAGCATTGATATGCATATATAAATTTGAACTGTGAGTTGTTTTCCCTTCTAATTTTGTATAGTCAATTTGAAAAGAAAGTTAGCTCATGAAATGATTGCTATTTTGACTAGTGTTTCAGTTGACGTGCACATAGATTTAGATATTTTTGTGAATATTTTTTGCTTTTGTGTACCTATACATATTCATTAATCAATGGAGCCCTTCGTTACTTATGACGAAAAACGAAAGACATATATAATGTTTACTAGGTTTATATAGGATGACAATAATCATCTTGAGCTAGCAAACGTTGTTTACAGAATAGTGATAGGCCAAATCTATCTAAAAAGACTGATTTTTTAAATTTACATATACATAATTAACCGAGTCGGGAACATATAAATGGCAAATACCCTTTGATTTCGATGAGATTATACATCCTTTATTTGACCACCCCTGTTCAGGCACGTAGCATGAAAGCTTTCAAGGCATCGTCATCGAGTTGAGTTAGGAATGTAGGTACTAATTTCTTCAGATCGGCTCGAAAGCTGAGCAGATAATTTGAGGAGTTGTCTTGTAACGAACTCTTGAATTTGCAATTCAAGAGATCAATTAGATTTCTCATTTAATTTCACTTAGGTGACAGTTGCTTCATTTCTGAAATTAGTGAAAAACTATTTGAAGAGTTCGATGTCTCAAACGAGACTATCAAGTCTCGCAATTTTATCTTGTACCTAATAGCACCTTGCAGTCACAATGTACATCGATATTATTTTCGGCAAACATAAGATTTTTTATTTTCTAGTAAGGAGACAAGAAGAATGAACTTTTCTGTTTAACCATTACCAATACTTGTTTTAATTTTTTTATGAAGTTATTCTTTCCTTTATTGTATTCTTCAATTTGTCATTGTTCTGTTAGTATTTGTATGTATTAATTTTATATCTATATTTATGTACTTCACTCAAATGTATTTCCGTTTTCTTTAGAGGGGTATGTTTTTTCAGTTAGGTATTGTATTTTCAGTTTATTTTCTTTTTTTCTGTATTTGTAGATACATATGTATTTCATTTCAATATTTATTTAATTTATTTATATTGTATTTTCGTTTTATTGAATTTATTCTTTCCCATTTATATTTTTTTATTTGCTTTTCTATGGATTATATTTAAGTATATCTATGAATTTTATCCCACTATTTTTCTTATTTGCATAAAAAACCTTCATCAAATAATTTCATAATTGAATTGAAACTTTCGACACTCTAATTCCTGAATTTTACTCATGATTTTTAAGCTTAACAGTAATTAGTTGAGAACTCAAAATGATGTTCTAGGGGAACGGGCGGCTGATTTGCACACCGGTCTGTAACAAACTTGCTACGTCTCTGATGCCTATGTTCATAAATATATTTTACTAATTTTTGTATGTGTCATTTAACTATGGTGTACTTTTTTTTATCACTACTATTTTGTTATTCTGTCTCGCATTGAATTATATCGCATAGGATTGGAACCGTTCTTTATACCTATAGCGTAAATCCTGAATCCTGAAGAGTTTGAGTGGTTTTTGGATGGATATTTAAGATCCATCATTATTATCATTATTGAAATAAAACTAAGTAGGTTTTTGATTTTCACTATAATTTAGGTGGCTTCATCAGATGTAGATTATAGACTGTGTTGGCGAAACAATATTGTTATGTTTGACTAAATTATAGTGAAAATCAAAAAACTACTTAGTTTATTCAAATATGTATTTAGATTTTCATCAAGTATCGGCCCAATCGATTAGAGTGATTATTATCATTGTTCTTAGAGCGAAGGTTAGAGACCTATAAGCTCTGTTGGGCCTACAGATAACGCCGTTTCCGAAAGGCCCAAGATGACGGTTGGAAATGCACCCACCAGCACCAGTAAGTCGGAAGCGTTATAGGCTCACTATAGCGTTCAGTCACTGAGCCGCTAAAAAAATACGAAATGGTTATTTTCCCAAAAATAATATAAATATTAATAGTATAATAGATGATTCGTGGGAGATACATAAATGAAGAGAGACTCCACACCTTCATAATTTGAAGATGAAGATGAATAAAAAAGGTTTCAGAAGAAAAAGGTTTTGAAACAGCCACTTCTGATAAGTCCGAATCCGAATCATTTCTTTATTTATCTATTTGATCCAAGTATCCAAGTGATAATATTTTGTATGAATAATATATTTTTTTATATAATTATGTAATTTTCAATAAATGTATTGTGTGAGAAAATAATTATGTATTGTTGTTTATATTTAATCTTCATTGAATTCAGTATTCGATCTATAGAAATCTCTCACGCTATCGGAAACATCTTCATTATAACGACTCGCTTCATCATTGTCTGTCGCATAGAGTTGCATGTACAACAAACACATCTCTGACGCTCTCGCGGCTCGCGTTTAAAATATTCATCTGAAAAATTCTACCGTGGATTGAACCAATTGTTTAGTAGGTCAACCTTGTACAGTTAAATTCAGAAAAGTAGGTATACACTTTCATTTAAGGTACATGCGGGTATTAAGGCTAGTCGGCTATTAAGGCCTAAACGATCAAAATCTGGTTTGAAATACGATTTTGCTCTGAAAATAACACTCACACATGCATATTACACGTACAAGCATACCTATTACACGGCAAAAGTTGACTTCCTCTCCTGCCGCTCGGCATAGGGCGAGCCAAACGTTGTCAGGAGTAGTGGTCCGTCACGATTTAATAAAAATTGGCCCCTGTAAAACGCAAGTACTAGTGTTATTATTATACTTATCTATTTACACTCAGGGTAATAAGGCCTATGAAAATTTGAAGTAGGCCTTATTATACTTCTAGTTTTTTATACTTCTTGTTTATTCTTTTTTCAAGTCAATTCACCAACGCCTGCTGATGGTGAACAAGAAAACATAGAACTTCTTGATAATTGTGGTATCGGAACGCGAATCACCATCAATTTTGACAGAGGCGTTAAGCTCCTGAACTCGTAGAAGGGAATGTATCACATGTGGATTATACTAGACAAAAGACTCCAGAAGCTGATAGTAGGTTGCTGTCAAATTCTCCAAAGATATTAGCACCTGAAGTCGGAAAAGAGAATGTGCCGATTATTCTCGGTGAAACTACTGTTTGACTCCTGAACTTTCTACATGTTTTGGATCGACAGCCCAATTTGTTATCAGAAGGATGACCAAATCAGCCAAATGACCCAAGCCAACCAACCGCAAAACGCAGCTATTATTGCTAAATTTATGGGACTTCTTCAAGTTATTCGGAAGACGATGTGTCACTTATTCAAATAAAATCTGGGTTTCATGATCTCATGTCCACAGCTGCTAAAATTCAAGAAACCTATTGTCTGACACAAGGCTATCAATTACCGAGCTACTCCAGTTTTCAATGATCTTTTCGATAAATTCAATGAAGGTAAGAAAAACAATGCAGCAAAGAAAAGTATAGTACAGAAGAAAAAGAAAAAGTGGAAAAGTAAGGGGATCCAGGCTATTCAAAAATTAAATTCACTTTAAAAGCAACTAAAGCAAAATCGTCTTCTCACGGATCTACTAGAACCAAGAACACTGGAGGCAATCAAGCGAGTTGGTACTGTCATGCCTGTTACGAAGACCCCATGGATGACATGAGGGAGTGCTCTCAATGATTTAAGTGGTATGTATCATGAAGAGTGCGTCGGTTTGTCAGTGGATGATTGTGATGACTTCATATGTCCTGCTGGATGTTAAAAGAGACCATATATTTTATTATTAGAATACTTATATGTTGTTGTACTATTATGTATGAGGATTTCTGACCTCAAGAACCAAATTTTAATGTTTAAGTTGATTACTTGTATAATATAAAATATAGGCCTTATTATCCTACCTAATTATAATAAGGCCTATTGAGAGTGTTTCAAAAGAAGTTCAATTTTATGTATATTGTAAGCAGAAGTTGTTACTTTTTTGTTGTATTTTGTAGTACTATATATAAACGACTGATTACCTATAAATGTAGTTGGTTAAGTTGTTCTTTCAATATTTTATAACTATTTCCCCTTAGCTAGGCCTTATTACCCTCATGTACCTCACTCACTTCTTTGGATTGGTCGTGAGACCTATATCCTAGTTGAAAAAGGTGTACTGTATTACGTTCATGTTTTGTGATGATTGAATATTTACATTTCGATAGTGATTATTTTATATATTGTTTTTATCTTCATTTCAAATAGTCTACTGTATATAAAATAATGCTCGGAATAATATGTAGAATCACTAGTGAAATGTAAATATAATTAACACAAAACTTAAACTTTATATATTTATTTCAACTAGGATATAGTAAATAAGTTGAAACAAATTATATTTTTTAGTAAAACGAACAGTTAGAAACTAGAATAAGTGAATAATATAATATCAAATGAAATATGTATTAGATTAGGCTAGTTCAAGATCCTACATGCTCGTAGTTCAGTACACACCTCCTATGTAAACACTTTGTAAATAAAATATTGTTGACTTGATCAGACTATTCGTATTCAAATCCTGGTAAAGATCAGGGCCGCCGTAAGCAGGCATGCAAAGCGTGCACCGCACGCGGGCGGTACGACTAGGGGGTGGCAAATTGAGCAATTAAGTTATAGCATTTAAAAAAATCTGACCTAATTACCTTAACACCGCCATCTATTGGCATCAAAACTAAGATGGAACAACAAACGTCGTCTCTGCCATTCTATAAAAATGGTACTGTTGATGTTGGGGAAATCCCCTTTTAGCTTCATTTTCAATTCGCTCGCTTGGTAGATAAATAGAACGGCCGGCACAATAAATTGCAATTATTTTGTTGATAGGTTTTTGAGGTGGGGTTCGGCTTAATTTATCGATATTTTAACTTGTCTAGTGTGATTATAATTCAATCGTCCGTCAGTATAAAACAGAAGTACAAATGAATCGTAATTATGGTAAGTATTAACCTACTTTTATTTATAGACTTATTTATCACAATAATTTACTGTTCAAGTAACATTATAAACGTTTTTGTATAAAAAATTTGTCTTTAATACTTCTTAATTTCGAAAATTAATGAGTAGGTTATGTTATGATTGAAATTGAACTTATTGTAGAAAATGTTACGTGGGATCAAAACCTATTTGTTTGACTGATCTTTTCCGGCATATTATTGTATAAAAAAAATTACTTAAGTGAAAAAATTTTACATACACAATTAATTTCAGGAACCGCAGAAATGGAAAAAATTTCGGGAGCGTAATTTCGACAGCAAAATCGAAAAAAAGAGGTACACAAAGAAAAAATGTCGGGTTCTTCACGAGAATTTTGTGGCAAGCCAGATGATGAGGACACGGAATGCCACGAAGATATCGACGTAGCTTGCAGCTCAGCATTGAATCAAAGAGGTATGGGCGTAGAGAAGAAGAAGAGAAAGTACTACTGAAGAACCTAAGCAGTTTATCTTCAAAAGTAACATGCAGCACTTTAGATTGTTGTGATGATCCTGGTTTGTGGCCTGCAAGTATAAGTAATGATATTGTTCATATTTTGGTTAATCATAATCCGGTCCAACTTCAACTTCAAACTTCAAAAAGACGTCCAACTGCAACTTTCCTAAAAGTGATGACGGAAGAAAATTTACAGATATTGATTATTATAGAAACCTTCGCAATAGGGGAAAAATTAAAAGAGAATAGCTTATTTACTGTATTTCGATAGGTAATACTGTATTCCGATACTTCGTATAAGATTCAATACATTCTTTTTGTTGTGAATTATTTGCTGAATCTGCTACTAGTTTGAACGGTTTTTTCTGATTGTAAACATTTGTCATTATCATTGAAAAGGCATGAAACAAGTGTTTCCAACAGCGAAAATGTAAAATCGTAGGTAGAATTAATTAAAATGTTAAATTAAAACTAGTGTAAATCAGATCAAACTGAGACTGTTAGAATCGGAAAATAGCAATGGTGTGATTTATTAGAAAGAATCATAGGCGTAATCAAGTATTTATTTCATCAGTGTCTGGCATTATGAGGGTCCTCAAAAGGACACAAGGAAGTTGATAGAAAATTTCCAAAATTTATAGGCAAGAAGAGTACATTTTTTGTAGATAAATAGAAATAGAACACGTAAGTTTAAAATGTTTCATATTAGTAAACAAAAATAACAAGTTGATTGTAGAATATTGTATTGAATTAAGAATAAATGTTCTGTCTTCGTTCAGTTTTTTTTCTTTTTCCTCGCCATAATGAAAAAAATATAAGAAAGAATTATCCTTTTTTTGACAAAACTCTTATAGTAGGGCGGCATAATCGGTATTGCACGTGGGCGACGAAACAGCTAGCGGCGGGCCTGGTAAAGACATGAGTTTGTCCATGATGTTTGAGTCATTTGATAAACCCATTGGCAGTTCAGAATTTCCGTTAAACTCTAGGTCCAATGAATGAAAGAAGCTTTCTCTGATATACTATACGATTGAAAAAACAGATGAAGAAGAGGCTCATTAGCCAAACATTTGTATCTTTCTTGTACCGGATATCGCACTATAGGATTTGACTGAATCAATCACCAATAATTGGGTTCCACTAATTACTAGCGGAATTTATTAGAAGGCCATATGATAGCACAGTATATTTGCTTAGTAGACTCTGATGATCTAAATGTCTTCGTTCGAATTCCGCTAATGAAAATGATGGAAAGAATTGAGGGTACCTGTTGAGCAAATCTGATTACCTACATAGGAAAACAAAAGCGATACACCAAGCGAACATGGAAAGGGGCCCATGAATTATCTATAATAGAAAGGGGTAGAAAGAGTTTCTGAATTAAAAGCCTACTAGCAAATGAGTGAAAAGGAAACAAACTGTGTAATTTTCTGATTTCCCACTTTTGCTGTGTAAACAAACATTATAGAAATTTACCTATACTTACATATTTAATTTGAAATGAAAACTAATATTCACTACCCCTGAGCTTATATTACACGAATATTTCGTTATATCAAAGGTTTCCAGCAGTTCATTAACACAATAAAAATTTTTAGCCAAGCATGAGGATCTCATATGGGCCATTCGACAAAGTACAGAAAATAAACAAGAGAGCAAAGGTCCCGAGATTCACCCAGCTGCCAGTATGATGCAATTTCACAAGGATACCCAATTGCAGTTGTTGGGTACTCTTATTCCTGATGAAGTGTTGTTGAATGTGAATAATTTTAATCCATGTCAATTCAATGGAGCAATTCTATATGGCACAATTTCAGGTAACGATCAAATCTGAATATGAACTTTAAGCTAATTTTGTATTTGTTAGGCCTTCCCAAGATCTCAGATATATATAATCAGCCTATGAAAGGAGGCCCAATACAATTTACTAAAGTTTTGAATGACTACTTCGGAGCTGTAATTGAAGAAATACTTTCTTATGAAGGGGACATTTTGCATTTATCTGGGGATTCTTTCATGGCATTATGGCGATCTTCGGATGGATCACCACCAAGCGACGAGGTTCATATTGCTATAAATAGTGCCTTGTCTATCCAGAAACACTGTGGAAAATTCGAAGCTGCTGAAGTTGAAATAAAAAGTAATATTGAAGTAGATATATATCTAAATATATATATATATATATATATATATATATATATATATATATATATATATATATATATATATATATATATATATATATATATATATATATATATATATATATATATATATATATATATATATATATATATATTCAATGTTTTCAGGAATAACAGGCTTCTTTTAATATGAAAAACTTCATTCTCGTTGACGTTTCGTTGTATATCACAACTTTGTCAAAATTAGTTTTGACAAAGTTGTGGTAACTGAGGCGTTGGTATAACGTGAGACCTAACAAATGACAGCAATCCAATATTTCTGTGAATATTAACTTTGTTAGCTTTCAACTAGAGATGGCGACCCTTTCCGAAAAAGATCTCGGCTTACTTCATCTCTGTCATTACTGAGGTCTGTTTCTTGGTTCTGAGGCTCTGTGTGTTCACATATTTGAGTTTGTATTGGTTGGATATCAGCGCGACCGTAGCCTATGTCATTACTGTGTTAATTTGTAGTTCATGTCGGACATCAGCCTTTATTTGTTTTAGAACTGGTGTAAAGATTAGATTGTTTCGGATAATCACTCTTTATAGATCGGATAATCTCTGTGCTGTAAAGTTCGCTGTTGGGTATCTCCTCATAAATATTTGATGTAGCTGGTCCCTATATGCCATTATTTTCCATTTTGGTTCTATTGTAGTACGTACGCATGATGAATATGTTAATATCTTCTGTCCATCTCATGCGTAGACGTTTTCTGCCTGCTTCAGTGGTCTCGGGAAAAAGTGGGTTGCCCCCCTCTGATACACTTTCAGCAGCTCTGGGTGTCAGTGGAGTTGTTCTAATTCCAGCGTTTCGTGTGGTTGAGGCTGTAGCAGTTTCGGGTTCATTCCCGACCGTGGCCTGCCTATTCAGCTCACGGTCACCATCGGTCTGCATGTTGTCACTCCCAGCGATGGCTTCAGAAGTGCCCTGACGATTGCTCTCAGGCAGCGGCTTCCTTCCGAGGCAATTTCTTTTACTACTTCTCATAAAATAAATCTCCACAATAAGTGGGCATGTTTGCCATTGCCCGATTAGCTGTCCACTTCAGTAACTGAAAACAGTCTGTAGTTTGTTTCGCCTCTCCACGCGATTAGAATTTGCACATAGTAGGGTTGGTCTTTAGAGAGATTGCGAAATACAGGAAAAAACAGTGATTTAGTCCTGTTCCATGTGTCTTATCGTTATCTCGCCAATATTCGGTCGCCATCATTCCGTTAGTTTTCTAGCAGGGTGCACTAAGTGTAGGTGGAGGTTGACATTTGAGTGCCTTTGGTGTCATGTTGATGTTGGGGGCACCCCTTACACTCATTGTTATTATTATTGTTATTATTATTATTATTATTATTATTATTATTATTATTATTATTATTATTATTATTATTATTATTATTATTATTATTATTATTATTATTATTATTATTATTATTATTATTATTATTATTATTATTGATATTATTGTATAAATATGTTAATACATATTTATATATAAATAAACTTTTATCATATTTGGTATTAAAATTTCATAAGAACTAGCAAAAACTGACATTTTTCACATAATATAAAACATATGTTGTAAATTTGGAAATGTTTGTAACTTTATATCTTTGTAAAATTATTTTAACATTTATGGAATACATGTACTTTCGAACACGTAATTGAACGTCAAGATAGAACGTTAGATTTTATTTCCCTTGCTCTGTTGAGAGTTTTTCTATAAACTTCACATAGCAACTAACGTAAAGACGACCATTTAGATGTCGGCGACAAGGGATGAAAAAATTTATGATCAATGTAAATCTGTGATTTTAGGTAAGATCTGGGATAATAATGATTGTAATACCCTAGAGCAGCGCTCAGCAAACTTTTGGCCCGCAAGGACCGCAAGGTGACTAAATAAACTAAAGGCACTTGGGATATTAACCCTAGTAACTCAATAGATCCTACGTATAATTGATCATATCCTATAGAAAAATTAAAAGTGCTATTAAAATTTTTTATGACATACGGAATTTAATTCATACATGTACCTAATACTTACATTATGTTTCAATTTTGAGCCTTATAGCTAGAAAAATAACCACCGTAAATCATTCAGAAATTGAATTTACAAAATACCTGAATAGGTAACTGATTTTATACTTTCAGTGTGAGATGTGAGGTTGAATTTGGTAAGAAATTTCTTGTATGTTAGCTGTCAAATTTGTACTTGCAATTCGTAGAATATGGCTCTCAAATGATCATCTGTTAGACGTGAAGCATATTTATTTTTTCTGTAATTGACTATTGAAAAAGTTTTAACTTAAATTTGTTATGCGCTGCTTAGCAAACCGTTTCAATTCGTCAAAATCAGATGGCCAGCTGCTATAAAATTTTATATAAGATATTTCTCATAAGATTATTGATTTTATAGAAAGAGTTTTTAGAGCATCATTAGATTGAAGATCAATCAAGCTCATTCGTAAATGCCTCGGTACATCTACTCTATATATAAGTACCTCTATATCACAAAAGTTTTCGTGATCTTCACTTTACTTAAAACTTTCTCAAAATCGTTGAATCTGTCGCTGAATTTAGATTGAAGTTGTATAAAAATGTCTCTCATAATATCATTTTTCCGATGAAAATTAATTCCGGCTTCCTCGAAATCCTTTTTACAATTCGGAAAGTGATCTAACTTTTTTCATGAATATGTTTTGAACGCTTGTTTTTCATTTGGAATGCCTTTACGTCTGCGTCCATATCAGAGATGAGTTTGTTAAGCTATTGCATAGCTTTTATCGCGGGCTTTGAGCGCGGTGACTGAATCAAAAAAATCCGAAACGAAAATAAAACCTCGCACCCCTCACTATGCCTACCATGTAGCTCGGACGAGCGTTCCCTACCGTGTATGTATACCGAAACTTGCATGATAATCCCATTGAAATACCTAATTTGAATTGTATTGTTCCATTTAAACGAGTATACTGTTCCAAAAATTGGGGTGCTATTTACCAAAATAATAATAATGTTATCAATATTACGACTCCGAATATTGAAATAAATATTGCACACGTTAGCGATGTTAATGTTAGGCGACCATTTGTTGGAGATATGTGTGCTTGCTTATGCAAACTTAGAAATGGCCTACACATAGTAGCAATTCACGTTTCCCGAATCCAAAATTGGACTAGGTAGAGAATTTTATGCATCGCACTCTACTGGAGTACACTGAAGAAGGGTCGAAAATACTTGGTACAAATGGTAATAATTTTCCACTTATTTTGTCTGGTGATTTCAACATCAACTTCGCTGATAAAAAATTAGAGCGGTTGACAAATTTTTTTCCGGAAAAATTGAATTTGAAAATGGATAATGATCGAAGAATCACACGAATCCACAACAAAATATGCGACCACCATTGACACGGTATTTTCCAGATATACCTATATATATTTGTTACCATAAGCCTATAGTTTAATTACAAAAATTCCTGAATAACCTACATGTATTGTGAGATAATAAAAATATTTTAAACGATATTAACTTCTCAATTATTCAATAGAAGAAAAAAATTGTTTTCATAACGGTCACCACGCTCAAAAAGTGTAACTTGAGTTAATATCAGAGAAAAAACTTGAAATAATATAAAAGAAAAAAAAATACTGCATAAATGAAAAATAAAAAAATTATTATAATTGCATAATTTGATAAAAAATGCTATGCCATAGCTTTACCGCGGCAGTCCCCGAGTGTCACACATTTTTTTTACCTTGAGGCTTTTCATTCAGCGTATTTAATTGATGGGTTACATCTATCAAAAACCTAAGGTCTATTAACCGTTGGTTATCTGTTAACTCTCTAATTTTTTATATTATAATATTAATCACAAGCAATCAGAATGCATATGTTCTATAAGCTTATTTGCTGGCTTTAAATGTCATGATTGGAGTCCTGTCCAGAGACAGTTCCGCTTCAATTCTCTTTCAGATCTTCTGGCCATTTTTATTTGAGTCGCCGAATGTTTTGCACCTCAGTCATCGACTGAAGTGAAGCATTCATATGGCCTTCCAGCCTTAGAGCCTTATATTTAAAAATTATATTTTTCCTTCAACTCTCTAAAGGATTCACTTTTTTCATTCATAAAAGATAAATATCAAAATGGGTTTATTAAAAAATTAATGCATTCATTTTGATATTTAAAATTTATTTGCGGAACATTCGCGTGCCGCAAGTAAGAAGGCCGCGGGCCACGGTTTGCCGACCGTTGCCCCCTAAAGCCTTGATTACAAGTTGAATATAATATATATACCTACCTATCTACTTCGAGAGTGTTTTCAAAATTAGTTATCTGTTAATGAAAAATTTTATATCTTTTTTTTTTTGAGGATCCAGAAACCGTTATTGTATTGTTTTTGTGTTCTAAAAACTGTAAAAATTATTCACTAATTACAATTAAATGATCAAACAATTTCGAAATGAATTTTTTCAGTGAAAATGACTATTACGGCTGGCGTTCTGGTTTTTTCCTTGATTGGAGATGATCAGTCAGCTCATTATATCTGCATCGGTAGGCCAATGGACGACCTAATAGAGGCTCAACAAAAATGCAATGAAGACGAACTAATCGTAGCCCCTAGTGCGTGGATGTATGTAAAATTAGCAGAATTCAATGTTCTTGAAACTGAGGATGGGGCGCATTTTAAGGTAAATCTTTTAATTGATATCGGTTGAAGGAAAAACAACGTCTTATGTTCAAAAATTATTTTCAGAGTTTAATTTACTGTCTTAAAGGATTCAGTTTAAGTATGTGTTATTTACACATTATCCTATTTTGAAGCATTTCTGTATACAAGTTTTACATTTCTTCGGTTTAATTCTAAGCGAATGAACGCAGTCAAAGAGGTGTTGCAATTCTTTATTGATACCAAATAAATTTTTGCACAACATTGGTGACTTACTGAAAGATTGTTAAAAAGTAAAGAATAATTCAAAAAATGCCTGGCTTAATTCTTTGAAAACTTCTGTACAATTGGCGTATATTTCAGATAAATGACTATTCATCATTTATATTCTGTTGTATCAACATTTATGAGGAAAACCTATGAAAAATATGACGAATGTATTGAACGATTAAATATTTGTGAAACGGCAGGTGTTCTAAAACTTAATTTTGAACATTGAAAACAAATCCGTTGAGGAAAATTAACATTGGCTCGAAAATATAAAACGGCGAATATAATATGTGAATAAGGCTTAATATGCATACCTAATCATCTTGGCAAAGCCGTTATGTGCCTTGACACTTACACCAAAAGACTCGAGTTCAATTCCCGACATCGGAATTCGGACTACTTCGGAAAACAATGATAAACCGTCGAGAGAATTCTTCCCGACAAGGCCTATCATAAAAGTCGTTGGTAACCGCCTTCAAAATGAATGTCCCTTCTACCTGTGGAAAATCGCCAATGAAAAAAGCCCCTTTTGTAAATTGTGATAAGTCCCCTAGATTCATTTGGATATGGCACTTCAAAAAGATTGGCATTATATAGCTTAATAATACCTTTTTGTGGCAAATCTGAATTAACAATCAAGCAAATTATTGAGACATCGTGTAGGACTTTCTAGAAAGAGTTTTTCATGAATGAATCTGCTTACTATATTCAGATATATGAGCAAAACTATAAGAGTTATTTGAAATGATTACCCAAATAATCAAGCAGAGAAATACTTCAATAGATCTGAAAATGTTAGGACTGAAATAAAAATATAAAACCTCGAAAAAAAAAATACCGATATGAAAAATACTGTTGGTATTATTTGTGGATCATCCCAAACGTTTTTAGGCATTCTCTCTAGAATTGAGTTATCAAGCATCTTACTCAAATTAAGTTTCCATTTCAGGTCATTGGGATAGGTCCAAACTGGCACCTGACAAGAAAAGATTACACAATGAAAAGTAATACAGTAAATTCCTCGAGCAAATTCGGTTTACTTTAATAATACTACTTTATACCATATTCAGGATTATCTGAAGGCTTTGACATCCCTCATGCACTACTCTCGGATGAAGAGCTGGAGTATGAGGAAATGAATCAGAATGCCGTTACTTCGAATCGTAAATATTTATTTCTTCTGAAAGCTACCAAATTATTGAATTTTTTTCATGAATTCAGTACGCCCAATCCTACGACTTGCATCAGGAATTCAAAGTGAATTACGTAAATTTATAAATGTTCAGGTGCTGGATTTCTTAGAAGAGGAAGAACCGTTGGAACGTCTGATTGAGATGAGGTATGTCGTGGTTGTATACATCAACATCGTGATCAAGAAGTGCAGTCTGCGTGCTACTGTTGACATTGTTGATCGCTGTTATAAGTTTATAGACAGGTACGTCTAGAGTGAATGATAATAACAATTTGACTTAAGTCAAACGCGTGATGTGTTTTTATGAATATTTTACAGATATCATTTTACATTTCCGATTGAATGAGTCATATTAGGAAAATGAAGGGTGTTTTTTTAGAGGTATAGAGCTTTAAGTTGGCATTACTGTTGAAGATGGCGACCGATTTAACAGCTGAGAAGTGATTTATTCTCAGTTTGGTTTGGCAATTCATCATGAATAGACTCTCGCCTGAACAACGCTTGAAAATAGTGCAATTTTATTTCGAAAATAATGGTTATGTGCGGAAGACGTATCGCGCACTACGTCCATTTTATTGTCGACAAAATCGTTCATCAGAGCAGTTAATTCGATTAACCATGGAACGTTTTCGCACCACGTTTACTCTAATTGATAACTCGCATCCCCAGAGATGCCTTACGGTGCGTACAGAAGAAGCTATTATTGCTACTGTAGAGCGTATTAGCATTGAGGAAGACCCGAATGAGTCCATCCGCCATCGTGCACAGGCATTGGATCTGCGTCCATCCACTTTATGGAAGATTTTGCGGAAGGATCTTGGTTTGCGTGCTTACAAAATCCAACTCGTGCAAGAATGGAAGCCAAACGATCAAGGCGTAGATGAGCAAGGCGTAGATTCGTCGAATGGGCCCAAAACGAGATTCCCGATTTTCATAAACGAATTTTGTTTAGCGATGAAGCGCACTTCTAGTTGAATGGCTACGTCAACAAACAAAACTGCCGCATTTGGAGTGAAGATAATCCTCAAGTGTATGTCAAAACACCGTTACATCCAGAAAAAGTGACTGTTTGGTGCGCTTTAGGGGCTGGTGGAATCATTGGTCCGTACTTCTTCAAAAACGATGGTGGCCAGAATGTTACACTCAATCGATATAGAGCTATGATTACTAACTTTTTCATTCCTGAATTGAACAACCATGATGTCCAGGAGCTGTGGTTTCAACAAGACGACGCAACGCGTTTGGTGACCGCCTAATTTCACGTTTTGGACCTGTGAATTGACCTCCAAGATCTTGTGATTTAACACCGCTAGACTACTTTCTATGGGGCTATGTAAAGTCATTCGTCTATGCGGATAAGTCACAAACGCTGGACCATTTGGAAGACAATATTCGCCGTGTTATTGCCGATATACGGCCACAAATGTTGGAAAAAGTCATCGAAAATTGGATGTCCAGATTGCACTCCATTCGAGCCAGCGGTGGCAGTCATATGCCAGAAATCATATTTAAAATGTAATGCCACAAGATTATCTTCCGAATAAAAAAAAATTCTTGTCAATCGAATGATCCATCGTTGTTTTATTGCAATTTAAAGTTCTATGCCTCTAAAAAAAACCTTTTATAATTGAAAAAGACTGAATTAGGAAACAGAAAAAGGCAAGTTACAAAATTTATTATGTAGGTAGGTACTTACTGACTACTAACTCAATTAGCAATTATTAACAATATGAAATTTTGAAGTAGATTAAAAAATGTCAAATGTAAAAATTAGAAAAACATGGAAATAAAATCGATGAACAAAAACCAGTTCGGTGTGCATCAAAGTGTAAATGCGTGACAAATCAAATTTTTGTAGCTGTCGAGCAAGCTTAATATCGCAGTCTGTGATTGGCATTCGAATCGAAGAACTTGGTTGCTCGACTGCAACAAAAGAATTCTATGTGAAAGTGGTGCCTCATATGATTGGATTTCGAGATATATAATACCACAGAAAGTTTAATTAAATTATGCATCTCCATTTGTGCTTTTGTTAATATTCTGTGATATATCAGAAATATTTCTGAAATATCAGAGCGTCAGTAGACAAACGATATAGTGATCCTAAAATGTTTTCTGCCACTGATACTAGTGGTTTCGATTCCCACTGTGTTCTTAGGCCGTTCGGAATTGCCTTTAAACTGTAGGTTCAAACTTCGGAGGTCAGTCCCCTGCTTATTGAACAATAAATACAATGATAATAATTATGGTACCTATATATGGCTAATCTTCACAGTAAATATCTCTTCAGGGCAATCAACATTTACGCCTGTTGAGTTCTTGTTTACACATTCCAAATAATAAAGTGGAGCAGACCTGATATTGATAACCTGCAGCGAAAGATTAGAATATTGCTAACAAATTTGAAAAACCACCATTCAATAAACGCAGTTAAAAGTACTACTTAATCTACCAAGACATGAGGGCGGTAGAGGATTGGTAGATATGGTAACTTGTTGGACCACCAAATACATAGTGATACCCGTGAATATTTCCACAGAAAATCTGCTGACTCACAGGTGCACAGATAGACCAGGGTCGATTATTTTTGAAACTAAAAAAAAATATAGTAGGATGAAACAAATTAAAAAAGGACGACAATATAACAAAAATGAAAGGATAAATAAATTACGGGCGATCTGAGGTCAGGAAGTGCAAAGGGGTGAGTTTTTGAGGGTAAAAAACGGTGTACCTCCATTTCCGGCAAACCGGCAAGTCCTATGGAATAAAATTGAATGACAAAGTTGTAGGTAATAAAGAGACTTACAACTTTTGTTATCACGTTTTTTTCACAAAACCTCAAAATTTATGTGAAAAATTCAAATAATCAAGTTTTTGGTTTTTTATTTTTATCTTATGCAAAAAAAATTCTTTTTTCACGAAATTCGGTGAAAACTTACCTTTCATTGTCGTAAAGACACTGTAGTTTTTTTTGATAGAAATATTAATTTTTTCGCCTTATTTTGACTTAGTATCGAAAAAACACCCTAATTTTCAATCGAAAATTCTCGCGTCAAATTATCAACTTTTTGAAGAAAGTCGGGTAGTTTTTTGTTCGTTGAAATCTCCTCTTTCTGATAATGTGAAAAAATTCATACATTAGCATGGTAAATGTTCTCAGAAAATGTAAAGAAAAGAAAAAAAACTCTAATCCGAATTTTTTTCCTGCCTTTAAATCTATATATATATATATATATATATATATATATATATATATATATATATATATATATATATATATATATATATATATATATATATATATATATATATCTTTATATTTCTTGCAATCTTTATGATTTATGGATTTGTAATTCTTTTGTTTATCAATGTAACATAGAATCTTACGTTTTTCAAGTAATTAAATTGTAAATTTTACTAAATAGCTCAAAATTGTATATAGTGATAAAAAAAATTTCGGATTCGAGTTCTTTCTTTGCATTTTCTGAGAACATTTACTATAGTAATGTATATATTTTTTACATTTTCAGAGAGAAGAGATTTCAACGAACAAAAAACTAAGTCAAAATAAGGTGAAAAAACAAATATTTCCAATCAAAAAAATTAAAGTGTCTTTAGGACATAGAAAGGTGAGTTTTCTCCAAATTTGGTGAAAAAAATTTTTTTTTGCAAAAGAAAAATAAAAAATCAAAAACTTGATTATTTGAGTTTTTCACATAAATTTTCAGGTTAAGTGAAAAAAGTATGATTACAAAAGTTGTAGGTCTCATTATTACCTATAACTTTGTCATTCAATTTTTTTCCATAGGACTTCGATATACACCGTTTTTTACCCTTAAAAACTCACCCCCTTCCACTTTCCGACCTCAGATTGCCCGTAATTTATTTTTTTTCATTTTTGTTATATTTTCGTCCTTTTTCAACGGGTATCATCCTACTATTATTTTTTTTTCACTTTTTACCATTTTCAAAATTATCGACCCTGGTCTAACAGTGATTCGCCAAATTGATGACTCCACTTGATGACTGAGTTATCCCAACCCGTTCGCTTAAATTTTATGTAGATAACATATAGTTTTTATATGCATCATATTGTGTACGGAATTGGTGTTTGAAATATCAATTTTGCGTATGCAAACATCTCTTTATATTCATATTTGATAATCATATATTTATTATTACCTATAAATCTCAAGCGAAACCTTCACTACTTCCACATAACAAATATCAAAGTGAAATCGTGTAGGCTTTCACGGCCGGTGTCCATTGTGAAACATGGTGAAATGATCTTCCGGGCTGATTGGCCGTGGTCAACTGGAACTCCTCCTCTTCCAGACGTTTCGTCCCTAACTGCGATAGACATCTTCAGTGGCGGCGAGTGCTTCGACGTAGTGTTGTACTGGGCGACGACTCTGGAGCAACTGATGATGTCCTTTGACATCATCAGTTGCTCCATGATGTTCATGACGATGAAGATGTCTCTCGCAGTTAGGGACGAAACGTCTGGAAGAGGAGGAGTTCCAGTTGACCACGGCCAATCAGCCCGGAAGATCATTTCACCATGTTTCACATATTCAAATATCAAAGTATTCTCATTCTCATATTGTTCACTTCCGAAAGAAAACTACTTTCATTAACATCATATAACAATCGTTTACCTATCTGCAGATGAATATAATTTCTTATTGAGTTTTCATTGCCTAATGATGCTCTTAAATGCTTGATATATCCATTCAAAATAGCGATTGAGCATCATTGTAAAATTATTTAATGAGATTGAGTGATAATTTCGCTGAGGTAAAGTTAATTAAAGGGCGTATTAAAAAATGGACATATTAAATAGGTGGTTTATTTAAAAAAAAAACTGATCAAACGTTTATATTTTATTTCTCATTCTCATTCGTCGCTAACTTATGAAGTATAAACTGTTTATGTTTTAGGAATGCAAGACAGCATAAGGGTTTCATTTTGAGAGTCAGCTTATTGAACAAGGACATTAAATTTGTTGTAATTTTTGGGTTACGCGGCTACACAAATATTTCGGAATGTAGGCAAGCTTTGAAATGTGCAGTGTTGTGTCAGCAAAATTTGTATTCAATAGAATACGTTCAAGCTGTGTCTATAGCATGTACATCAGGTAATTCCAGATTCTCTTTTTGATCCTCCAGTGTGAGCTAAAACTATTTTATATTTTAAGATTTGGCTAATATTTATGTAAACACAATACGAATATTTTTATTTTGAATTTTTGTTGGAGATTTCTTGAGTGCCATAATGAAGCGAATCTTAAGAGTAGAATTACTATACCGGTTCTGGCGCATTTAGCCCTATAACCTGGTCATCCACTTGAAGAGGGTAGTAAAAAAAGTAGTATAGTAAAAGAGGGTAGTAATGAATAAGTAGATCGTAGAGAAGAAGAATCGGTAATAAAATGGCCGTAGAGGTGAAAATGTAAAAATGGCGAAGGTATCAGTGGCGGCGGGATGAGGGGAAGGGATAGTGTTAACCGGGGCGGTGTGAGAGAAGATGGGAAAGTGTGGGGGTATATCGAAAAAGGGGGTATGTCGGTTCTGGCGCATCGAGTTCTGTGTTAAAATAATCAATTAGGCATAATTTTTGTGAAATTTTGAAATGGGTTGAGGTGTAGTTTTGAGATTTTCACAGGTGAGAGTTGTGAGTATCAAAAGATGATTGGTGAAGATATTTGAATGTGAAACCTGTGACCGTCGAATTGATAAAGAAGGGTAGTTTTGATACTTAGTAGTGTTCGTGATGAATAGAGAAGTGGGATGATCATTTGATGTAGTCGATTTGAAAATACCGGTAAATTGATTATGGTAATGAGCTGATAATGAGAAAATTAAACTCCTAATTGCTCATCAGTAGTAAAATACCGGCGAACAAATTATGGTAACAAGCTGATAATCATCACCGTTAATTATGATAATGAGAAAAAGCTTCTAATTGTTCATCAATAGTAAAATACCGGCAAAGTACACCTCAACCAATATCAAAATTTCACCAAAATTATGCCTAATTGATTATTTTAACACACAACTCGTTGCGTCAGAACCGGCATACCCCCTTTTTCGACATACCCCCAGACTTTCACATCTTCTGTCACACTGCCCCGATTCAATTCAATATTTAATTCAGACTTTTAGCCCCTAGGAAATATGCATGGAATGAAGATTTTAATTTTATATAATAAATATTTTTTCATTCAATTCAGTTTTTTGGTATTAAATGTAAGTATTAAAATAAATTAAACTCTTGGCCTAATGTTTCACGATTTATTTAACAATTTGTATAGTCAACATGTTTCGAGCGTTAGCTCATTTTCAAGACTAAACTACTATAAAGAACGTACAAAAAATTTATATCTACAAAATGGATGTGAGTAGGGAGGATAATTGAAAATCTACTTGTTCATTTAAAATTTCTTCTTTTCTCTTCCAAGAACTGCTCATTTCAATTGCCTCCAGAAGGTCTAAACGTTTACCTTTATTACCTGCGTGTAGGCATTTAGTTTTATCAGAATCTATGAAGTGATTAGAGTTAATGCAATGTTCTGAGAATCCAGTTTTATTAACATTATACAAAATCGACCTTTTATGTTCGTTAACCCGAGTTTTTATTTTTCTACCTGTTTGGCCGATATAAAATGCTGGACATTCTTTACAAAAAATCTTTTAAATCCATTAAATTCACAAAAGAATTAGAAAATGGCCAAAAAACATTAAACTTTTTAGATTTGACCATTACTAGGAAAGATGGTTCTCTAACATTTGATATATACAGAAAACCTACATGCACAGATACCCTAATTCCTAAAGATAGCAATCAACCGCTTAACATTAAACTCAGCTCTTTTTATTCTTTTATACATAGACTCACGACTATCCCGCTTTCCGAAGAAAATTTCAACGAAGAAGTGAGAACTTTGAAACTTCTAGCAAAAAATAACGGTTATGACGAAAATATAATAGATAATCTTATAAGAAAAAAGCAACGAAAAATTCTTTTAAATTCAATTCACTCATCTCAAATTATAAAAAACAAACAAAAATATCATTTTATTAATTTCATACCTCATCTGAGTGAAAAAATTTGCGAAAGATTAAAGAAGAGAGAAATAAAAACAATTTGTACCAACAAAAGAAATATTAAGTCACTTTTAGTAAATAATAAAGAAAACACAAATGTTGAAGACAAAACGGGATTTTTAAAATTTTCTGTAATGAATGTCCAGCATTTTATATCGGCCAAACAGGTAGAAAAATAAAAACTCGGGTTGACGAACATAAAAGGTCGATTTTGTATAATGTTAATAAAACTGGATTCTCAGAACATTGCATTAACTCTAATCACTTCATAGATTCTGATAAAACTAAATGCCTACACGCAGGTAATAAAGGTAAACATTTAGACCTTTTGGAGGCAATTGGAATGAGCAGTTCTTGGAAGAGAAAAGAAGAAATTTTAAATGAACAAGTAGATTTTCAACTATCCTCCCTACTCACATCCATTTTGTAGATATAAATTTGTTGTACGTTTCTTATAGTACTTTAGTCTTGAAAATGAGCTAACGCTCGAAACATGTTGACCATACATATTGTTAAATAAATCGTGAAACATTAAGCCAAGAGTTTAATTCATTTTAATATTCAATTATGTTTCACCAAGAGTTAAGCGAGAATTCAATCTCATTAAGTAAATGCAAGTATCAAGGAATTATGTTGCAATAAAGTTTGTGAAGTGAGTTTGATAATATTGGGACTAGAAAAAAAAATCAATTAGGGTCTCAAAAGTTGAGCAGTTATTTGAAATATCATATTATTTTCATTGACAGGATCGTCCTATTGTGGTATATTTGGACACACTTGGAGGAAGAAATATGATGTTATGGGTGCATTTATACATAAAGCCACTCAAATGTTGATGACATACCCAGACAGAATCACGTGCGATAGAAAAATGTTTTTGAACAGTCAATTGGAGGCGACAAACTTTGTTTTGATGGATTACAAGAAACTGGATGGAGTTGTGAATCAAGGTCTTATCTATGAATATAGTGAAGCACCAAATGAAGATTCGTGAGTGCATTACTTTCATTCTAAGGATATTAACTGCCTTGTATAAATGATAATGATAATTAAACATAAAGGTTTTAAATATTAAAATAAATTAAACTCTTGGCTTAATGTTTCACGATTTATTAACAATATGTATAGTCAACATGTTTCGAGCGTCTGCTCATTTTCAAGAATCATTTTTGACCAGTCTTGAAAATGAGCTAACGCTCGAAACATGTTGACTATTCATATTGTTAATAAATCGGGAAACATTAAGCCAAGAGTTTAATTTATTTTGATATTCAATTATGTTTCACCAAGAGTTAAGCGAGAATTCAATCTCATTCATTAAGGTTTTAAATATTTGCATCATCAACCATATGCAGCCGCTTTAACCATTTCCAAGTAATTTGTAGTCTCCATTACATATTGATCGATTGGTTCTTCATTTGAGCCCACTGATCTCCATCATTGGTTAGTCGCGACCAAGTTGCACCTTGTAATTTTCTTACGTCATGGTCCGATCTTAGATTTGGTCTTCTTATGGGCTTCTTGATATCATATGCGTATTATGTTTTTATTTATGCGTTCCATACATTAGCAGTTCTTCTTGTCAGTTGTCATGTCCATTGTGATTTGAGGGATTTTATTTTATGGATGACGTTTATTACCTGCGTTTTATGACATATCTCATACGGTCTCATATCTATCTCATATCTATCTCAAAACAGGCATGCAACAATGCCTTGTAATGCCTCTAATGAATTTGAATACAAATGAATATTGATGAAACGTAAACCGTTTGGATGTAATAGAATACTTATTAAAGTATTAGTTTTTCCTTACACAATGTACACAAAACTTTGCGTGTCACGAATCTTATCCACTTGCCAGAATGATAACAGTACTGGCTTAATTGATTATTAAATATGATTTCAGAAAAACTTATTCCACCAGAGCTTTGCGCTCTAAACATAAAGATATGGTGGTTATATCTCATAACAGATTAAATGAGATATAACCACACTTTGTTTAAATGAGTTACTTCAGTATTAATTCGATGAAATATATAAGATCGGTAGGGCCGGAAATTCTTAAGGCCGTACCTAACATTTTTCAAGGTCAAGGTCACTTGGTACGGTGCACCCCCATTCTTTACCTACTTATATATATATATATATATATATATATATATATATATATATATATATATATATATATATATATATATATATCCTCTTATATCATATTATAAGGACTAAATAATATATGTATTTTTGCTAAACTTGATTTTTTTTATTCAGGTATGGTTCGACTATACTGTTACCCCTAAATGTTCACATCAATTGTCCAATATTAGGAAGAGACCACGAATTGAAAACGTTCATAGAATTATTCTCGACTTTTGTTCAACACTTTCGAGAATGTCGTACAAAAAATGCCATGATAATTGAGGGTTACCCGAAACAAGGTAAAACGAGACTTCTGACTGAGTTCGTTGATAAAGCCATAGATATTCAACGTTGCGAACTGATTTTGACCAAACAGGATTTTTTGGTAATCAGCTATACTTTATCCAAATAACTTGAAATGGGCCATAATTTTCTATATAATTCATAGTTCCATATTTCATAATTCCATAATTCAGAGAAAATAATTGGCTCATCATAAAAGATTGTAGCTGCTTCTCTACTTTCAACTCTGATAATTCCTCATGAACAATAATAGAAATATTGTTGCAGAAACTATTATCTTATTCCAATTAAGACTTAAATAAAGGCATGTTTTATACGGATTGAGAGGCTAGTATGTTATTTTAATCAATTTTCAGTAACAATCACTTTTGAATTTTTTTGATAGAGTAAAGTATCCTTTTCTTATACATATTTATTATTCGTGAGATAGTGCTGTTCTCTTTATAATTGTGTGATATTGGCTGTCCTGTATGTGGTTACCTATATATAATTATTTTATGTACGTTCGCCATATGTTGTTGTTCGTGTTATGTTGTTTATTATTCCATCATAAGTAACGTAGTTTACGCGAAATATACATTCTTTTGAGACACCATGTTTTCGCTGTGAGTAAACCTAGGTATTGAATTGGCTTCACTAAGAAGAAATGTTCACCTCTTCTCAGGCCTATTTGTTTGCTGTGTAATGAATCCATTTCAGAGATGAAAGAATTCAATATAAAGAGGCATTACTCAACGCATCCTACGCTGCTCAATGGTAAAATGTTAAGTATAATCTCAGTCTCGATGGACCAAGATGTTCGATATAAATGGTGGACTGTATATTTCTTACTTTGTTTAAGTATAACGACTTTTGTTTTATTGAAAGAACTGTGTGTCCTTTATTATTTTATTTTCACTGCTCTCTGACGGAGCATTAAAAATACATACAATACTGATATGAAAACCTTAGAAACAGACTCTCACTGACGGGACAAATAAGAAAAGACAAAATCCAGAAGCTTACCGCAAGTTAGAAAAAAAAGCAGCAAATGTTTCATAAATAAAGAATACAACCTGATAATGTTCTGAAAGCTAGTTTTATAGGTAGTTCAAAATTAGCAATATCATTAAAACCATTTGCCGAACGAGAATTTATCAAGGAGTGTGTGTTAGAAGTTTGCAGTTTGAAAAAAATAAGTTTGTCTAGACGAACCGTTGTCCGATGTATAGAAAAAATGACTAGTGATATGAAAACAACATTGACTGACTGTATGGATCGTTCTTAATCATTTTCCATAGCATTAGACCACAACACCGATTTGTCTGACACAGCTCGACTGGCTATATCTATTCGAGATGTTAATGAAAAGCTCACTGTTACTGAATAATTGCTTCCTTTAAAAAGGAACCATTACAGGAGATGACATTTTTAATGCAGTTCGAAAAGTATTCTCAAGTTTTGGCTGGTCATGGCCAAAATTAAAATTTGGTTAAATTTGATCATGATCAAATTTAACCAAATAGAACATGTGTTCTGTTGGTGGATAATGACTCCAATCACATGACTCCAGAATGTTGTGAATCTGGTAATAACAACCATCAATTTTATTCGATCCCGAGGGCTTAACCATCGTCAGCTCAAGGCTTTTTTGGATGAAATATCAGCTGAATATCATGGCGTAACATATTATTGTGATGACAGATGGCTAAGCAAGGGGGAAAATGCTGAAAAGCTTTCACGAGCTCAGAAAAGAGATAGCTGACTTTATGCAAATGAAAGATAAACCACTATCTGAATTGAATGACCCAAATTGTATATGTGGCTTAGCATTTTTGGTCGAACTTTTGGTCATTTGAATTTAAATTTTTATATTTTGATTTAACTTTGAAATTACAAGAACAGGGACAGTTAGTAAATGATTTGTACTGCCATTTGAAAGCGTTCCAGAACAAAATCCGCTTGTGGGAGGCACATATGCTGTACGGTAACAGTTACCATTTTGCCACACTCCCTACGCATGAAAATGCTTATGCTCAGTATGCTGAATAACTCAAGTTACCGTCGGAGCAATTTTCTAACAGATTTAGTGATTTTAAAAACATCGAAGGCTGTTTCAATTCATTTTCTACTCCAACAGAAAGTAATGTACAAAATGCTCGAATACACTTGCAAATGAAGTTGATCGAGATTCGAGAAAACTCACACCTAAAATCTGAGTTTGAAGTCACGGAGTTTTTTTATTTTTATAAAAATTACCTGGAAGAAGACCAATCTCCACAGTTTAGAAAATCCGCAAAAAAATTATTTGTGCCTTTGGTAGTACATATAGATGCGAACTGTTCTTCTCATTGATGAAAGTTATTAAATTCAAACATCGTACAAGGCTGACTGACGATGATTTGGAAAATTCGTTACGTCTTCGTATCAGTGGATTTAATCCAAACATCGATCTTCAGTGATTTCGGTATCGCTATATATTACTATCTTAATTTGTAATAACTTCAAATTTAACGATTTAATTATAATGTTGTTACCCAATTTTTTTCATTTCATTCTTTTATTTTTATAAATAGTATTTATAAAGTGTCCGATATATATCATGTCCGATATATATCGCTAAAAATTATGAACACTACTTTAAAATTCACTACTTTTAAACGCGGCCCACGAACATATTTGCAGAATAAAGTTTGTTCCACAACATATCAAAGGTTGCCCATTACCGATCTAAGCCCTTATAAGTCTGTACAATTTGTTCATACAGATTTTATTGTAGTTCTATCTAAACATAAGTTACTTTTTGACATGGCAGATTAATCAATCTTAAACTTCAATTTCAGTCAACAATAGAACTATGTCGAGCGAAGCGAATTAAAACCGTTTTACTTACTCACTGTAAAATTACTATAGGCTAATTTATAGTTCGTTCATTCAGGATATCTATGGAAGTGTGAGAAAATTTATGGAACCTTTTTTGAAAATAGAAAGTCATGCATCGGAGTACTACAAAAAGAAAATTTTGAAACAACTTTTACCAAATTCAGAAACGGATAAATTTATATGTTCTTTAAATGGAGTCTTCAAAGTTAATTTTCCAACCACTGAAAATTATGAGAGATTAACTGATGATGAAAAGACCCAAGAATTGGAACGAAGAATACACTCTCTCTGTAAAAAGGTAACAAAAATTTCGGAAGAAAAAATTGCAAATTTGATTCAATATATGTCGAATACGCATAAAAATATAAAAACTATATTTGATATTATGTACATTAGTACATTAGTACTATGTACATTAGTTTTGTCAGATACATATTTTCCACACACTCTAGAGGTTTTGAGGAATATTATGGTAACCATCAAACATGATATGAATTTCGACAGACGTGCTTCATATACTAAGGTCTTCTCAGTAGTTCATCTATCAGGTACGGTATACCAATAATAATAATAATATAAATTTATTGAGATACATTCCTTACATTGTAAAATTACATTCATTTCAATTGATACAATAATTACATCTAAGATAAATGCTCTCAAAAGGACCGAATTCAGTTTGGAGTCTGATCTTCCATTCTGCCCTCGAGCAAAAATATTGGTTCAAACAAAAATCTTGGTTAAATTCATATTCACAATAATATACAACTTTGATTGAAAAGAAAAAAAAATTCCTCAGAGATATTAAACATTTGAGACAATTTCACATGGTGAAGAACATTTGTGTTAAAACATATACAAACATATGATACAAAAAATTGATTCATACATTATTGCCTACATCCGAATCATCGAAGTACTCTGACACACTATAGTATGCCTTTGTTGAGAGCAGAGATTAAACTATCCTCTTAAACAAATGAGCTTTCAATACTTTCAAATACGATGGTAAATGGTTGAAAATTTTAATGTTCCGACAATAGAGAGAGTGCTCAAATTTAGCTGTTTTATGCATAGGAATAAGTAGCACATCCCTGTTCCTTGTTGAATACTCAGGATTACTATTCAATTTAATAAACCTATTTTCATTTTCTTTAACATATAACAAACATCTATAAATATATGAACACGGTAAGGTGAGTATGTAATTATTAATGAAGATAGGTTTACAAGATGTTCGCTGATGAATATTGAATATTAATCGAAGTATTCGCTTCTGTGTAATAAACACCCTATTTATTTCTATAGAGCAGCCCCACAGCAGAATATTATAATTTAGATGACTATATACAAGACTGTAATACACATTCATAACACAGTTTCTAGGTACGATGTTCTTGATTCTAGAGATTGCAAAAAATGAGTTACTCAGTTTTTTACATAAGACCTCAATGTGTGATGTCCATCTCAAATTTCTGTCTACATATATTCCAAGAAACTTTGTTGATTGGGATGATGATATAGTGTTGTCCCCATATTTAATATCCGAGGTACTAATTCCATTGCCCTTCAGACAAAACTGAACACATACAGTTTTGTCAACGTTCACCATCAGATTGTTCATTTGAAACCAACCTACAAACTCCCTCACAATACATTCATATGCCTCCAGAAGTTCTTCATGAGTCCTGCCAGAAACAACCACCGATGAATCATCGGCAAATAGTGTCACGAAAAACCGGGACAACTTCGCAGGCAGATCGTTTATGAACAATATGAATAGAAGAGGTCCGAGTACAGAGCCTTGCGGCACCCCAAGAGCAATATCATGTCTCTAAGAATAACTCTCGTCTATTTTCACTACCATTGTTCTTTCTTCAAAATAACTACGTAACCAATTCAGAAACACACCTCTAAAACCTAAATTGTAGCATTTATCAAGTAAAAATTCAAAGGATAGTGAATCAAATGCGGAAGATAAATCAAAAAATAAACCCGCCACAAACAAGTGTTTATCTAAACACTCGTAGACGGATTCAAAAAACTTAACTGCAGCTGACTGAGTTGAGTGGCCACTTCTGAATCCTTGTTGCGCGGAGTCAATTATTTTGAATCTATTGAGATAACTCATCATTCTGGCGAAAACAATTTTCTCTATCACCTTGGAAAACACGCTCAAAATGGATATTGGACGATAATTAGTTATTTCACTCACGGTTCCATTGCTAAATACTGGAATTACTATGGATTGCTTAAGGATATTGGGGAACTTTGCAGTAGGGATGGAAACATTTATAAGATATGCAAAGTGCTCGCCAATAATTCCACTAATTCCTTTCAAAACTTTGGCTGGAAGACAGGGTAGAAGTAATAATTGGTGTTCACCATGGGTGATAATGTGCAAATCCGAGATAGATTATTGTCATATCGAGATGTTAATTTGGTACTAGCCATTGTGGAAAAATGTTCGGCGAAAACATAACTGATTCGGATCGTCAAACACCCCCCCCCTCAAAGTTTGAGGTCACATCACTTCGCCTACCGCCACTTTTCCCAGAAAGATCGTTAACAATATTCCAAATTGTTTTATTTCTGTTCGATGAACCATCAATAGATGAACTATAAAACGTATATTTGTTTCATGTTTCACGTTTAGTATTTCGTTCAGGTGTATTCTTAACAAAACTAAGAGTATTTAGCACTTTCAAATTGATTTCCAATTAAATTTTAGTTTTAACATTCTTGTCAACTTTGATTCGAAAAATCATTTAAAATGAAATTTTTGCAAGTGTTTCATAAAACCAACCCTGATTTCGATCGATAATGTCGACTTGATGGACGAAGATTCTTGGAAACTGTTACCTACCATGTTGAAAACAAAGACATTTTTTTTGGTGGCTGTCTTTAACAGGCAGAAGAGACAGGTGAACCGATTGAAGGCATTTTCAAAATTACCCGAAGTGTTAAGAATGCCCCTGAAGAAAATTCCCAAAATGTGTCAGGCTGCCGTCGCATGTCAGATATTAGGAGTATACGCTGTTTCTGCAGATTTGGAAAAGTAAGTTGAATGGTTTTGACTAAAGCAGTAAAAACAAAACAGTTTATTATTTAGAGTTGCACGACCGTATGCCCGAGACATTTTCCCCTTAGATTTGCAACACACCTTCACGAAAGTGAGGTCTCTGCTTGTGTGTGCAGAAAGTGTAATCTGCAAGTGTGAAAATGCAATTTTGAGCTGGGTTTTTTGAAAAACGTTTTTAAACTATGGCTGAAACATTTTTATAATTCTCTTAAACAAGGGCATCAACGCAAGTCACCTACCCCAGCAGTTTGTGATACGCTGTCTCGAAAGAATTACAAAACTCTTCCAAAGCTTCTACCCGAACGCTGTAGATGTAGAAAAATGAGTAAATTTTGGCTCCTCGTTCGATTCAATAGGCTGCCTGTCGAGTGATTTGTTCAATTTTGAATAAAATAGAATTTGGGTGGAATACATTTCGGGTTATCGTTTAGTCTATTGACAAAAGCGGGACTATATCGACATCGCTGGGGACACCGATACAAATTCACTGAAAGGGGGGCTGTCCCGCCCTAAGCGGAACGAATGGTCACGTTAGGTATGGCTTAGTACAGTAATTCATCATGCATTTATCTATCAAAATGAAATGAATTTGCGTTACTTCAGCTTTGTTCAGATTTAGTAGTTACTGTTAGCCATATATTGTTTTGAAAAATAAACATTCAGTATATGCAGTAACCTTTCTCATGATTAACCGTTAGGTTGCAGCCATGAAGTGAATTTGTATATTTTCTTTTGAGAACTTTGATAACCTTTCGAAAAACCTAAAAAAAATTATATATTTTGTAATATAATAATAATATAAATTTTGAGTTTTATTTATATAGTCACTCACTTCGTGGAAATTTGCGGTGAATTTTCGAATCGGCCCTGACATGTTTGAATGTCAGGGCCATCTTTGAACTGTTTGTGACAATGAGCACATTAGGATGATGAGACCTCTATTGCTTTGACAGTACCCTATTTTTTCAAAATAGACAGAAACAGTATACAAGCAAAGGCTTAATTTTTATTTATATATGACTATATATTAATAGGAAATATTACATATAATTCACATAAAAATTGAATTTGAAAAGTATTTTAGAATTGAATCCAGGTTGAGTCTAGAGATACCTTTCTGAGATTGCTGACATTGTATTTCTAACTCTTTTTCATTTACACCTGCATAAAAGATTTCATGAGTGAATCATGAAGATGTAGGTATAATGTGAGAACTAATGAGCAAGTGGAATTTTATTCAGTCATTATCAATTGATTTTCTTGTAATACATTTGTTTTACGGTTATCATTTGCTGATCTGACAGGCACTAGAGCGCCCCTATCGATCATGAGGCTTGGGCACGAGCCAGTGGGAAAGTGGAAGACAGAGACATGATATATCCATATGTTAAACATGTATAATATATTTTCATTATTCATATAAACAAATACGTAGATAACACTTTAAAAGCTAATTCACAAAATAATGATAACTGTGGTGAAAGATTTTACTGTACTATTTTTTGTTAATAAAGTGAATAGCATTTCAGTAAAGAAAATTTAGATCTGTATTAACTACCTATTATGTGCAATAAACCATAAAATTTTATGAAATTAAGTCATGAAATTATGTGATACATTCAGCTACTTTTGAATATCTTCAATTTCTTAATTGTTTACATTAAAGTCTCCCTTCCTGATCATTTCTTCGGAACTTTTTCAACTTTTACCATATTAACTATCTCATTCAAATAATGGGACAACGCACTGAACACTCTTGGAGCCAAAAAAGCAGAAGAGTGTTGATTTTTTGAAGTGAAGAACTTCGAGAGAAACATGACTATATCTGATATTTAAACTATTGCAGTGCAATTGTTTCTGGATAATTCATGTTGTTGTACAAGGGCTGCACGAACGTGTAGTAATATAAATGATGCAGATACCATACCTCAACTACAGCTTAGTTGAAGTACTACGTAGCAAGTGAGATCAGTGTGAAAAACAATACCATTTAGTCTTTCCTTAAATATTTCATTCAAAATTTCAAGTGTAATGTGTTTTGAGTCTAAAATTGAAACTATAATTAATTCATTGGACCATGAATCAAGTCTGTGATAGTTCATATTTAAATGAGAGGTAATAATAAATACTTGTCTAAAAATCACTGACTGAACAATTCTTTATTCGACTAGTTTCGCCTTTCACGGCATTATCAAAAATGGGTGATAATGCCGTAAAAGGCGAAACTAGTCTACTAAAGCATTGTTGAGTCAGTGATTTTTAGACAAGTATTTATTATTACCTCTCATTGAAACTATAATTCATGAACTAAACTTTCCTAACTTTGAATTCAATGTAATTTATAATAATATATATAAATAAATTCAATGGACGATGAATCAACTTTGTGATAGTTCATATTTAAATGAGAGGTAATAATAAATACTTGTCTAAAAATCATTTGTACAAATGTGAACAAAATAAAATATACTTTTAATTTTTTCGCAAGCATTGAGGAAATATATTTAAATTGCTATATGAAGTTCATTGAATGTTGGCTGATCTCTTGGTGAAACATTGTTTAATATATTAAATAAAAAACACTTCTCTAGAACTAGTGTTGTCCTGGTTCGGGTCTAAGGGCCGTCGTCGCGGTTGGAATTTCTTCCTAACGTTTCGCTTGCACGAGTGGCGAGCTTCTTCAGAGGTCGTTCCATTTCTGATTCTGGAAGTAGACACAAATGAAAATAGTCAGAAATGGAACGACCTCTGAAGGAGCTCGCCACTCGTGCTAGCGAAACGTTAGGAAGAAATTCCAACCGACGACGGCCCTTAGACCAGAACCATGACAACACTAGATCAACGACTAGCCGCGAAAGCCTCAACCAATTTGTCACACTTCTCTAGATTTCACAAAATTTATAATAAATAAATAAAGCAGTGTAACATTTGAAAATGGGATAACACCCCAAAACAATTGTCAAGTAGTTATTTATTATAAATTTTGTCTAACCTAACCAAGTGCTTTTTATTTAATATGAATTGCTATATGCTGAAAAAGTTGAGCTGTGACCCTGCGAGGGTAAGTCGCTGGTGCAGTCCACCCTTTGCATACCATGTTGCTGCGCACCTAACTTGAATAACTGGGTCATTGGGCATAGTTACTTCACATAGCATATTATATTTTAATATAATGCACGTATTATATATAGCACATTTTATATACATCTGTATATATACAGATGTATATAAAACAGATGTTCGATTTGTATATGTACATATACAGATGTGTACACAGTATATGTACACATCTGTATATGTACATATACAAATCGAAATATCGAAATATGTATTTATAACATATATTAAAACGTTTTCTATCCTTTTGCATTATTAGCGCTATCCAGAATCATAGTAATGGAAGTCCCGGATGGATTGAAAATTTTGTAGTTACTTTGCTTCAAGCTAAGAAGATTTACATAAAAACAATGGATTTCAAGAAAATCCATGCCTGTGGACTGGTAGCACCACCCCTCTACATGCTGAGGAAGTAATATATATTTGTTTTTATTTATTCATTTTTTATTTATTCATTTATTGATTCATTAATCCATCATTAGTTCATTTATTCGTCACTATATAGTCGGACCTCCATTGCCTATAAATTTCATTTCGAATTCTGAAAGCAACTATAATTGAACGAAAATTGAATGGTAAATTAAATGAATTAAAAATGAAATGAATGAATTCTTACCTAAGTTGAAACTAATCTTCTTATCTAAAGGATCTCTTTTCAGTTTCAATCCGATCAATTTTACCATTAAATTTTCACTCAATATTAGTTTTCTTTTAGAATTCGAAATTAAATTTATAAGGAATGGGAGTCCAACAAAATAGTGGAGAATCGACAATTTTACAAGTTCTTTCATTTATATTTCTTCTCATCAATTTATCTATCTATTCTCCATTTTTTTAATTCAATTATTTATTTATTCATTAATTTATTCAATTCATTAATTTATTCATTCATTGGTATTAAATTATTTCACTAAGCTACTGTTCTATACTGAAATAATATTTCGAATTCCAGAATTAGAATTTTAGGAACTAGAAATCAATATCATCGATGCGATAAATTGATCGTGTACAAATGCTTGTTTTGTTAGTTATTTAATTCTTTCCCATATTGTATTTCTTCACTACTTTTTTCAGATTCAAGCAAAATGATTAATGATCTGAATTTTTCGTTTAGACAGCCCTTATAGCAATGCTTGATTGTGAAGGAATACCTATAAAGTATATTCTGCTGAATATAGAATATGAACTGGGAAATAGCCCTTCTATAACATTTTACCAAAAAGGTAAACAACGGAGATCAGAGACCTATATACATACGTTGGACCAATATTTTAACGACAATTACAAAGAACACAGACTATATACAAACATGACTATATCTGATATTTAAACTGAGTGCAATTGTTTCTGGATAATTCATGTTGTTGTACAAGGGCTCCACGAACGTGTAGTAATATAAATGATGCAGATTCCATACCTCAACTACAGCTTAGTTGAACTACTACGTAGCAAGTGAGATCAGTGTGGAAAAAAATACCATTTAGTCTTTCCTCGAATATTTCATTCAAAATTTCAAGTGTACCTAATGTGCTTTGAGTCTAAAATTGAAACTATAATGCATGAACTAAACTTTCCTAACTTTGAATTCAATGTAATTTATAATAATATATATAAATAAATTCAATGGACGATGAATCAATTTTGTGATAGTTCATATTTAAATGAGAGGTAATAATAAATAGGTACTCGTCTAAAAATCATTTGTACAAATGTGAACAAAATAAAATATACTTTTAATTTTTTCGCAAGCATTGAGGAAATAAATATAAATTGCTTTATGTATAGAGTTGATTGAATGTTCGCTGATCTCTTGGTGAAACATTGTTCAATATATTAAATAAAAAACACTTCTCTAGGTTTCACAAAATTTATAATCTATATATATATATATATATATATATATATATATATATATATATATATATATATATATATATATATATATAAAAAGAAAGTCGTGTTAGTTACACTATTTATAACTCTAGTTAACTATTTATGAAATTGGTGGGGAGGTAGCTTAGAGCCAGGAGACGGACATAAAGACAGACGCACTGGAGGGTGCGAATCGAACCCTCCAGCACGAGTGAGGCGATGGCGTTACAGGGTCACCATATCGTTCGGCGACTGAGCCTCTTCTTGTACGTATATAGAGAAACTATATAGCAAGAATAGAAGATAAAAGTACAAACGACAAAACCGAATTAGAAAATTGTAAGACACATTTTTGATGTTTCTTACAGCTGATGAAGATAGAGATAAGTTGGAAAAGTTCTTTCGAGATAATGTAAAACGAAAAGAGTTTTATATCTTAGAAGACAAAAACTTTATCCATTCTCACATTGCTATTTAGATTTAATACCTTATTCTTATTTCTCTGTTCGATTTCTACAAATTGTATCGGACATCTCAATTTCTGTATTCGAGGACATTGAGAATTGAAGTTTTTTGCTAACACTTGAATTAACAATAAAATGTTGTCGAAGCGTTATTTGCAGGAACATTACAGGAGGTATTGTAACACAATGGAGAAATATCTTTTCTGTAGGCATCTCGTCTCCGATTTTTAATAAATTTTTCTGATTTCCATAACTTACTGATAACGTAAATATGAGAGATATAATTTTAGGTTGACCAACTCACAAATTAATCGGTACAAAAGTTTACTCGAAGAGAAGGACGAACATAAATTTGACCAATGGAACGTGTTCATAGATAGCTGCAGGGATGAATATACAAATGTGGACTTGAAAAATCAAATTCATAAAATTTTGTGTACTGATACGGAATTGAGAGTGTGCTGTTTAACAAAGACGTTTAATGTTTCTCTCGATGTAGACCCAGAAATTTCAGATGAAATGAGTATACTAGAATTATACGACGGCATGTCTTATCAAGAACAACAGATGTTAAGTTGCGCTTCTGTTCTTGGCGATCTGTTTACGAGGAGTTTCCTGTGTTTTATGTGGTCTCCAGAAAGTCCGTTGCAAGCTTGCAAGGGTGAGAAAAGAGTTTTATAGCTTTTTCAATGAATGAGGCACCCAAGGGAAGAAGCTTTTTCGCTAGGGATCCTCATCTTCAACTGTTTTCTCTCCGCAAAGAAATTGAACTGATCTCTTCGATTTTTCTGTCAATTTTTTCTGTCGATAATAATAATAAGTTTTTTCTTTCCTTTATTCTCAACAAGTGTAACAACCAATTACAGATAATAATAACAATGTTGAATAATAACTAAATAATTAAAAAGAAACAATATAACAAAGAGCTCAATCTAATCTGAAAAAATAGTAACTAATAACTACAATAGAGTATTCAATGAAATATTACAAAGAACTCAAACTAAATCAATTCATTTTAGTCAATTTTCTTCGTTCACATAACTCCTGATAATAACTTCTATGGAGTCAAAGTGAATGTGACAATCATTGGCAACTCTATTGAATGTAGACTCCATAAACCAAATGGGGGATTTTATTAGGGAGATATCCTGGGAGTCTCTAGGTGGAATAATTCTGTATTATTAGAATTTTGCCTAGGCACACGAAATTTCAAAGCAGACAAGAGAGGAGGACAATAAATACAATTGTGCAGTAATTTGTTCAAAAATTTGAGTGATAAAGTTTCTCTTCTGCTCTGCAATGAGATTAAACTAAATCGACTCAATAATTCGTTATGATTGACTCCTCTCTGTGGATAAACTTTATCCTCCTTCCAAACTAAGAATTTCATTAACCTTCTCTGAAAAGCCTCAAGATGGCGTTGATGACAAGTGTAAATGGATAGATCATGCTGCCATACTCCAACTTGCTACGGATTAGGGTATTAAATAGTCCTATGAATGTTAAGGAATTATTAAAATATTTGCCTCTGCGTATAACGAATCCATATATTTTCGCAGCAGATGAAATAAGTTGGGTGATGTGTGGGACAAAGGAAAGCTTCTGTCGAATACTGCACCAGGATCTCTGACCTTATCAGAAGGAGAAAGAACCTGACCACCGACGCTATAATCAGAGTCGATATGTGTGGCAGCGATATATCAATTAGCAAATGAAAAACACTTACATTTGGTTTTCAAATATGAAATTATTCAAACATAATTAGACTACTGTCAATTGATATTTTACATAACACTTGGTTGTACATTTTGAAATATGTATTGCGAAATTAAAAACACTTGCCTTAACTCCTTATTTAATACTCTCAACATATGTTTCAAGGCACATTCATGAGTTTTCGATCGTTATCACTTGAAATGGAGAGAATATTGAAGAATTTTTAAGATTTAGCTGTTTTCAGTGAAATTGCTTTCCACCCATATTAGTCGTGAAATGTTTTTTTTTATCAAGATTGAATTTACATTGTAACATGATCAATATTTTTCCCACGAAATAAGTTTACAGGTATTCATATGGAAACTTACTCCGATTCTTCTGCATTTAGACGTTTGTAACCTACCCTTATGAACAAATATATTTTGCAGTTATACAAAGTTTGTTCGAGAAAGGCGTGCTCTGTTGTGCCAGAGGAGACTTCAGTAGTGGCGGAGATTATATTTTACAAAGGGAATACATGACCGATCCAATCAAAGACAAAACAATTGAATGCTATTGCATTGGAATGGATATGGATGGTAAATTATTTTTTCCTGTTAACGGGATATTTTTTGAGTTTGGTATTGTTACGAATCTTCATATATACTCCTTCAGACAGCTGCATATTTTTGCCAACCTATGCTTCCTGTGGTTATATGCGATTCAGATCCACAAAGCTGAGAATGATAATTTACGGATTGATACCGGATAATCAGAGAAGGGAAATGCACGTTAAAGCCGCAAAATACATACAAAAGGAGACCAAAAGATGCGTATCTTGCGGAACAGCGTACTTTCCGGAAAAACAAGTATGCCGATTGGATATGGTGAGAATTTTATTGGAAGTAATGTTTTTCAAATTCTGAATTATTTCGAGTAGATAAATTATTATTTTATTTCCTTTTTATATTCCCATCGCGATGAATCGTTAAATATAGAGATTGATGTTTATTTATGCTCAGTCAGATTCATAAATTTGAACAAAGAAAAGGTCAAAAATAATAAGAAAGAGCTTAATATACAGTATAAAAGACAATATGGAATATCGGAAACATCAGAGAAATAATATTTGCACACATATCATATCACACCATTAGCAAATCAAAACGTCAAAATATTTATCGAGCGTGAGCTTTTGAAAGCAGATACAATTCGGCAGTTTCAATTCGGGTCTTGTACAGATTCAGAAGGAAGTTTCGAACATGCGAAAGTAGTCGGTTCTTTACCTTTTCTATTGAGAATTCAACACTATCATGTTAGAAACTGTATGTGTTGGAGTAAGGCTATAGATTATATTTAAATTTTGTATCATGATTCTGATTCGTAAAACTGTCCGCAAATAAATAGAAATTTTTTCAACAAACAAAAGTCTTTCCAATAAATAATTATCCACAGTTTATATTCCTTTCTCAATAAATACGGGCTCACAGCTATCTCTCAACTCCATCCGATATACATATATATCCTCCTTTAGCATTTATTCTGCAGGATTGAAACTCTTTCCAAGTTGACAGTGTCACCTTAAAGATAATCCATAAGTTATCTAGGTTTGCACAATTGAATGAAATGTCACAAGTTGATGGCATAATTGTATTTAGCCAATGTTGAACAAACCTGTTCAGTGAGGTTCTTTCAATCCATGGTTATTCCAATGGCAACTTTCAATCCGATTATTGAATTTCTCTTGAATAATTTTGGATGGACCATTTGAATATTACCCCCAAATGAATGAATCTTAATGCAATTCTTGACATTTCTAATCTATTTGCTTTATATGTCCCTATTGTGTTTTGAAACTATCAGTTTTATTCTGTTGTATTTCATTAACTACAATTATTACACTATCTACCTCATCTCCTATGTTGTCTTTTTTATTTTTGATATAATAATAATCAGTCAGGTACTCTTCACACTATAGTAACATTTTGTTAGGAGCACCGACTTTATAATTTCCCTAAACCCAACGTGACCACGGCATTTCAAGCCGTAAGGTAGATGATTGCATAGTCTTATGCATTGATAAGCTGGTGAGTTTTCATACTTGGCCGAACTATGTCTAGGAATAGATAGAATTTTAACATTTCTTGTATTATAACGATGAAAACTACTCAATTTTGCAAATTTACTTTAATTTTTCTTTACATAGGGTAGTCACTTATAAATATAAATACATGGTGTAGTTAATATTTTATTTGCAATAAATGCTCGCTTACAAGATTCTCGAGGTCCGAGTTAAAAAATTCTTTTAATTATTCATTTCTGAGATATGAAAACTCTTTAGCTATCAACAGAAATACACCATAGCATGATATTATAATTTATATGAATATAAATAAATATAAACAAGAGCATAATATACTTCCATAACAGACGCACTATATAGAAAATTTTTTATTTTATTAATGGCATAGAATGCTGAATTTAGTTTTTTAGTTACAGAGGATGAAAGGACCATCTGAGATCTTGGTCTAACAAAAGGCCTAAAAATTTAACGTGATCACATAAAAAATGTTTATCGTTTTCGAACAGGATATACAATTCATTAATTCATATTTGATTGTTTGAAAAATAAACATTTTGTTTTAGTGGTGTTCAATATCAAAGCATTAGATTGACACTATTTTTTAATAAATTCCACCAATAAGAGTGTACATTTATGCAAGTCTTCTCTAGGATTCCGTGCTGTAATAGCTATCTAGGTATCATCGGCAAATCATTTATGAATTATAAAAACAAGAGTGGACCGTGCACGGAGCCCTGTGGAACTCCTAGATCAGTAATTTTCTCATCAGAACAACAATTTTCAATTTTTACTTTCATTCGCCTCTCAGAAATATAGCTCGCCAGTCGAGAAAAATACCCCTGAATCCTAGGTTATACAACTTACTCGAAATAAAATTTAAAATAAGACAATCAAAGGCATGTGACAGGTCAAAGAATAATCCTGCAACATATAAACCACAATCCAATGAATCATATATAAATTCAACATAGGAAACTACTGCAGATTGTGTAGATCTACCGGACCTAAGGCCATGTTGACAATTATCTGCCCCATTAAATGTGTTAAGATTGAGTGCATCATTAAATAAGTAAATAAAAAATAGGTCGACAGTTAGTTATTTCCAGGGGATCATCTTTCTTATAAATTGGAACAACAGTAGCTAGTTTCAAATATCAAAAATCAAACTGAACAGTAAGACCGATTTATTAAGTAACACAGCGGTTCAGCAATGAATTCAGAGGTGAATTTCACTTGTTTTAGTGGAAATAAAATCAGCATCTGTGCTCTCATTATTTTTTAGAGTTGCAATAGCATTCAACACATATTACTCTGTTACAGGATTGAAAAAGAAAGTATTTTCCATCATACGGTGAAGATACTGACAATGATTTATGTAAATAAATCATTGTCCATCAGTAATAATATTTTTCCAAACCTATTTTATTTATGTAAGAAAAATTCTCAAAATCGCATAGCAACATCGGTAGGTTGTACCTAATATAGAGTCATTTATTTGAAACCTAATAGATTTTGTCTTATTCCTTGATCGTCCAGTCTGTTGGTTTACAATATTCCACGCCAATTTACTTCTATTATTTGTCATGCTAAATAGACTGTTATCCATTCTCTTTAGGAATATTTTGTACTTTAGTGATATTTTTGGGGCAGCATTCATCAATGATATTCATGATAATATTCATAAAATGTTGGAAACGGTTGTCTACATCATCGTATTTAAACAGATCACCAGAATTAATTTTCGAAATGGATACACGCAGTTTTTCTGAGTTTTTCAGTGTGTGTATGAACAGTTTCGCTGTATGAAATTTGCTACCGTTTCAAGCTGACTTTTTTCAGGATTACCAATAGTGCGTTCCAACCAGATTGCCCTATGGTCACTAAAATGTGTTTCAATTACATCTTCTGAATAAAATTTAATGTTACTACTCGTTATAATATAATCTATTTGTGTATGCGGCGACTAGTCACATCCTGCCACTGGATGCACCAAACGATAGACTAGTCACAGCAAGGAAGAAGAAGAAAAGACGACTGCGCATGCTCGAGACGTAACCTCAGGAGAAGACAACAAGATCTCGTGGATTTCGGCGCTAGTCGTCAAGAACTCAACATGTCTGTCATTAACAAACACTATTAGTGCACTTAAATGTATTTTGTTGTGAATAGTTATTAAATAAAGTTGTTCATACTGAACAGAGTTTGGGTACACATCTTACCAAACCCCAACATTGGTGACCCCTGACGTGATCGACGCAACGACCAACTACAGTACAGAGGTAAGGACAATTAGTTCAATCTTCTCATATTGGTCATTTTTATATTGAAATATGTACTTACAAAAAAAAAAATTTTTTTAGAATTTGCATTTTACATCGACATTAATAAGGTATTGAAGTTATTGTATCTTATTTTTTCTTTGCTTTATTTTTCTGCTTCTTTATTTATTGAAGTTCATTTCACATTGTTCAGAATATTTCTTATTTCACACATAAACAAGTAATATTTATTTATATGGACATATTTCAAGTAGAAACAGAAAAAAATCTTTGATTAACTCTAGTTATTCTACATAAACTTTTTTCAAAAATATGAATAACGGAAACAATGCCTATCAATTGCACATGTTTCATTAAAACTGTAACCAATTTGGCAAATTAATACAAAACTTTGGTTTACTCAAGCGGTAAGTAACGCCATATATACCAATGGGGTATCGGCGCCAGGTTTTCGAAACATTGCACATTTCTCATATAGAAATTAGGGCTACGAAAAAAATTGTTTTTCACTTTACTTTATATCAATAAAGACTGCAACGAATGGTCGAGTTAATGTTAAGTTGTAGAAAAGCAGAATTCATAGTAAATTCACTCACTGATCAATTGAAAAGATTTGACCATGTCCACCTCAATATAGTAGTTCCTCTACCTTCTTCAGAAGATACAAGTTATTATTTGACAATGACAGATGAACTCATACAATGGCCAGAAGCTGTTCTAATTACACATATCACAGCAGATACAATTGCGACGAAATTCTACGAGAATTTTGGAGAACCTTCGCGATTCACAAAGGATTGAGGACGGCAGTTCAAAAGCAATCTCTCACAGCAATTAGCTCATCCACAAGTGATTAAAAAAATAGGGACCACTCCTTACTATCCGCAATCGAAAGGCCTGATCGAAGAATTCCACCGTCCACTGAATTCAGCCAGAATTGCATCGAACATTGGACTACATTGCCAACCATATTAGATTTTCATAAAGTGTACAGGGAGGTTAGTACGTTCCCCACATGTTATGCTAACTACGTATGACACTGCTGGGGGAGTATGCGGCGACTAGTCACATCCTGCCTCTGGATGCACCAACCGATAGACTAGTCATAGCAAGGAAGAAGAAGAAAAGACGACTGCGCATGCTAGAGACGCAACCTCAGGAGAAGACAACAAGATCTCGTGGACTTCGGCGCTAGTCGCCAAGCAGTCAACATGACTGCCATTAACAAACATAATTAGTGCACTTAAATGTATTTTGTTGTAAATAGTTATTGAATAAAGTTGTTCATACTGAACAGAGTTTGGGTACACATCTTACCAAACCCCAACATGTATATACTGACATATATGTATAATTATTTTTGAACTCAGATTTTCTTTCCAATCTAGGTGCTTATTTGTTCCACTAAATTGGTCTGAATTTATTCCGGTACCTTTGCTCTTTTATTACCTACCTATATTTACAAATTCATCCTTCATCTTCATCCTTTATAAATACTTCCATTATCAATGAAAGACAGAACATAACATTACATTCAACACGTGTTGAAGTAAAGCACAAATATTTCAGACACCCATACAGCGACTCTCGGGAAAGAGCTCCAAGAAAAAGAAGACCAACCAACTTGAACAAATGAACTTTGAAGAGCTGTTCGATTACGCTAATGTGAGATCAGGTGGTGGTTCGGGTTCAAGAGACGCCAGACAGAGTGTCATTCCAAGTCTGAGGGCTAGTTCAGTAATGAAGAGTTACGTTGGCAGTTTGACCGTTAGCGGGATCGTCGAGGACTACCAATCTCACCGTTAGTATACCACTCCACAAATGAGCGAGTCTTATTTCCATTGTATTCAACGTTAAACCGCAGTGACTGTTTAGACTTCGAAATGCAAATGCCTCTTTAAATCGTTCGTTTATTCATAAAATTATGAACTTATTTTGCGTAAGTCTTCATCTGATAATACAAAACAAGCCACGCTACCCCCTTACACCATAATTTTCACATAAACTCTGCATTAATAATTGATTCGACATAAGGGACACATTGAAATAGCTAATGGATGTGGGAAAGGTGGTAACAAAACGATTTTTTGTTAAGATAATTTTAACTTAAGAGTGCATTTCGAAACAGCTGATCCAAATATCATAGACTGATTGATTTCTTCCGTAGAGTTTGACGTTCAATTTATTGATATATCTGAGAAGATCTGTGAAAAATGCAAAGTCCAAAAGCTTTCAAATTTTTACAATTGTCAATTCCTTTTGTTTTTCTAAGAAAGATTTTATTTCGTTATTCAGACTGCAAACTGCATAGAATATCAATCCCTGTCTTGCAGAGAGCCATCTAAATATGGTTTAGTTGAGTAAATATTAAAATGTTCAGACTATAATGGACAAGAAACTTAATAAGCGTAATAGTATCAATACAGTGGTGGGTTTACCAATAGGCCAAGTAGGCCGGTGCCTACGGCGACAGATTTAGAGGGGCGGCAAATTTAGCCAATTTTTTTTTTATAATTATACGTGTACGCAATCTATACTATAATAAAATCGTAAACCCAAAATAGTCTGTACATTAAAGATATTCGAAAAAAAAATTAGCTAGGATGGCTTAAGATGGGTAACTGAGTAGAATTAGATTTTTTTAAATTTCTTGTTTGTCTGTCTGTCTGCCTGACTGTGGCATCATAGCACCCGAACGAATGAACCGATTTCAATTTAGTTTTTTGTATTACAGGTGTTTTACGGGCGAGTGTTCTTAGACATGTTTGATGAAAATCGATTGAGCCGTTTAAAAGTTACAGAGGTTTTTCGCTTTAAAGTCGGGGGTTTTTTGTTTTGCCTGTCAAATAAACTTGTTAGGTCAACATTAAACTCTTCACTACATAGCGGGTTGCAAAAATAATCTAGTTTTAACTGACAGAAATATCTTTAAGTTCACAATCATACTAATAACGGGATTAAACTAACGTGTTTGAATTTCAAAAGTCAGTAGGGGCGGCAAAAATTGAATGGCCTACTAGCGGCAAATTTGTAAATCCGCCACTGCATCAATAACATTAAGGCTGATGGTTTCACATATATATATATATATATATATATATATATATATATATATATATATATATATATATATATATATATATATATATATATATATTTGATATTAAATATGTTAACAAACCACATTTCGTTCCTATCATATTACAAGTTGCAAATATCGGTAAAAGGAACTTTCAAAGATTTTAATATTAACAATATTATACTTATACTGTCCGACGCTTATACTCGTCAGAAAACGGACTCCAGTATTGAAAAAGTGTACAAAATTCATGTAGGTATAATTCATTGCCAAAATCCGAACAAAGGCCTTCCAAACTATAGGTACTAATCAGTTAAATAAGAATGTGGAGGTACCTTGTATACAGTTGAGATAGTCCTGTGAAAACGTCTTAAAATGAAAGTTAACAGGTCGGATGGTAATGTTGCTTTTAATTTTTTTCAGATGCGAAAACTCCTGGCATAATAACTCCCTTCACGATTCACCGATTGAAGGACTGCCCTTCTCTTGTAAGAACGTTTTCGAAATCGAATTTCGTCACTTGCGAATGCCACCTCATCCTGAGCCATATGCACAAAAGATTAAAATACCATTATAAAGAAGCAGGTTAGAATATTACTTAACTTATTCGCTTTTATTTTCTGAAAAGTTGCATGTATGTTATTGATATCATGGGCGAGTAACTCCACTGGCAAATCACCTAATGTGTCTGTGAAAGAATTGATATTAAAACTTTTGACTATTTTTATTCTCACTTATTCTGTGCTGTGTAAGTGAAATGCATACATAATAGGAATTTTTTATATTGAATTTAGTAGTTATATGAATGCACATACCTACTTTATCCCAAGGAGACTTTATTGCTACAACCGGATTAATGCTAAGAAAACTGTTACAAACGCAGTGCATCATCGATGTTTGTTATATCATACAGGGGAGAAATTTGAACTCAAATTATCTATAATATTATGCTAAACGTTTCAATAATTCAGTCATTTCACTTTGTTATGCCTGTTTCACACCAGGCAGACAGTTTTGGAAAACAGTTTTGTTCTCCAAAAACAAAACAGAAACATATTTTGTTTTGGAACGTTTTTTACAAACAGACTGTTAACAATGAACTGACAAGTTTTCTGTTTTCAGAACTGTTTTGTGTTTTGCTGTTTGTCCCGTCTTGGTAGTACGACTTTTCAACCAGTAGTTTTATTTGATTTTAGTTGAAAAAATGTCCGACGACGAATTCATAATTAGCTGTGGTTTTTTTTTACTACAAGATTTTATAAACAGAAGAAAACGGAGATATTGGGTCAAACTCCTTCATTTTCTATATTTCCTTCTCTCTCTATTATATTGGTTGACCAAATTTTTAATTTTTCTGCCAACTTCGTCAACTGTTGTTTTAAGTATATGACTCATTTCTTTTAGTGAATCTTGTTTTTTATATCTGTTTTTATAGTCACCGTTTTTACAGTCCCACAAATTATTATTTTGCCAGTACAGTTCTATTAAAGTAGAAATTTCTTCTTTATTCCACTGTTTCTTTCCACTAGAGTAACTCATCGTAATTAAATTTAATAAAACAAAGCAATGAAAACTTGAAACGATAATAAAAATATTCACGACCAAAATGTGATAAAAAGTGATAACAGAACTAAACTGATAACAACTTGTTGAATGTCGCAGAGTTGCGTTCACACTAGACAGATGAAAATGTCAGATCAAAAATGATGAACAAAACTTGTTTTTCCTTTGATCTTTTTTGATTTACCGACTCCAGATGGGAAAGTGTTTTGTTTTCAAAAACAGTTTTTATAAACAAAAATGTTTTTAGAACTGTTCACTTTTTCAAGAACATTGATAATTTTGTTCAGAAAACCAGTTCTTGTTTGTGTTTATTGTTTTGTCCGTTTAGTGTGAAACCGGCATTATATGAAATTGTTTGTTTCTCTCCTGCATATCCTCAGTAAGCTTAATTGCAGGTTCTGTAGAAATAATCAATTCAATCATTCTGATGTAAATGAATAATATTCGGTGGTATTTTTTATAACTACTACCAAATATTTCTAACATTTAACATAGTATTCTACAAAGGTAATTTGTTCCTAAAATAGAGTATAAATTAAGTTCGAAACACATGTTGAACAAATTCAATTGTATATTACTAGAATCGAACCACTAAGTTAACCATAGTGGCTGTTTGAAGGTAATAAACAATGTGAATTCATCTTTATTATGTCGGACCTTCATTATCTATAAATTTGAATATACATTTCTGAAATGGGAAGTTATGTCTGAAACAAAACTCGAAAATTAAATCAGTGTTTCAAATATGAAATAACCTGAACGATATTCATAAGTCGACGTTCCGGATTATCAATATCGGCAACTGTTGTCAAGTGAACTAAAACTAACGGTTAAGTGAACTAACGGTTCATGTGAACTATAACTAAATGTTGGTCAAATGATCTATAAACTTATGGTTAATGATACATAATTAATCGAACCGTCGCGTGTTATTTAAATTTCGAATGTGCCTGAATTACAATTAAATTTTTCTCAGGTAGTAATGTGACATGTTTGGAAAACTTCAATTTTCGAGTTTTGTTTCAAACTTGTTTTTTTGAATTTTATTGTCAATCAACTTGTTGACTTGAATTTTCATTTCAGAATTTTGTATTACAATTTATGGACAATGGAAGTATACATACTACCGGAGTTAACTATGGTTGGTATGATATTGTAATGGGGGTTCGAAAAATATACGGCAAAAATTCACTGGATTATTTTAAGAATATTTGCCATTAAATAATTTTTTAAAACAGGTTCTATTTCAATGAGCGATATTTTCATAATCTCAATTGAAAAATAGTGCGTATGACACTAGATAACAGAATATTTGCAATGTATTGTTCTAGAACCGAAAAATATGCCAAAAACATATATTTATACACGATACTGCCTTACATACTTTATTTCACTTACCTATAACATTTATAGAATTCATTCGTTTGGATTATACCATGTGTCTTTCTGAAATTTTGAAGTTTTTCTTGTCCAGTGAACATAACTAGAATAATCGAAATTGAATGAGTGACATTTGAATTAATCAAAGTTCAAGTTTGTCTTTCAGCATCCAAGTATAATAATATAATTCAAACAATGGCCTAAATTCCAGAAAAATTGTCAATTAAATTCAATCAACTCGACATTTGTTTTAGTCTAATGACCCGTTGTCAAAAGTTGATGTAACTAGTTTAAGCAGGTAACAGTCCTCATTAATTCTGATTATATTATATAATCTAATTCTCCAAGCTAGTAATTAAGCCAAGACTATCTGTAAGATTGTCTGTAAATGAGATAAATCGATCAATTATTCTCATCAATTCAACTGTATGTCAACAATCAACTTATAGAACAGAATATTGTATTGCTTGAACAAAAGGCGGAAACACAACCTAACCAATTCAACAAAAAACAAAGATAATTGATTGACAAATTGAATTTCCTACATAAATGAGAGAGTGATATAAATAGAAAAATGAAAGGTTGAATATAAAATTAAACTTAAATTGTAATACGTTTTATACCTTTTTTATAAACTGTTGTCAATAATTTATTGTCCCAAAATGGATGTCAATTTAGTTGAATAATTTATATGGAATTTAGCCAAGGTTTTGCTTTTTAACAATGTTTCATTAAGTCTTGTGGAGAGGTTAGTTGACATTGGTTGCATAAAAATTGGAGGTAGTTTTATTGAACATTTCCTGCACTTTTTATAGTTTTTTCATTACCGCGTTTGTGTTTACTCTGTTTGTCGAAACAAAGTAGACATTTGAAAAATTCATCGATACTTTAAGAACACGATAGCTCATTATCATACTCGATAATGAGCTGTCCGATCCAAACATGTTGACTTAACGCTATTAATTTGATTGTATTTTTTTGGATTGATAATTAAAATTTATATTTAATCATATTTCACCGAGAGAATTTAATCTCAGAATTGAATAACAATTACTATACTAAATGATATTTTAACTACTCAATCAATATATTGATAATTACTGTAGTAGTAGGTACATAACAAATTTTATATTGAGCTATTCTCCAGATGTATGAGAAGTCTATAAATGTCCTGATTTTTGGATTTGTTTCAAATAGTGATCTGAAAAAAGTAATTTTATCTAACCAAAATTTAATTTCAGGTAATTGGAATAGGATGATAAGATCTTGCATTAGTCTGGCAAAGTTGTCCGTTATTTCTAAAAACTACACAACAGCTGCCAAAACAATAGAAGAGGCTAAGGAAGTTCTGCGCGTTCGTATTATTGATTTTATCGGATGAACGTAAATGATCTCATGTTTATTTCAGAACAAAGAATGCCTTATGAAAGAGCCAAAGTGGAAAATTGATATGTATCTTGGAATACTTCACTCGTTGAGTGGAAGAGTTCTTATGTGCTACGATCAGATCGACGAAGCATATGAAAAATTCTTAGAGGCTATGAAAACTTTCAGTAATTCGCTTTTGTTCTCTACACTTTATTTCACGATTTGATCTCTTATCTAATGTTTCCCAGATCTCGGAAACTACAGACTGTTTTATCCCGCAGTTGTGGCTATATAGTTTGATCGGGTTATAGAGAGCCTTATATGAAAATCTGGCCGATACCAAAATAGAGTAACGGCATAGCTTCATTCATGTTTTAACTGTTAATAGCCCGGTTAAACTATAGCCAATAAGTGGATATCAGTTTGGAGAGACACTTTTATTTAATAACTCATAATGCTACTTGAATGACAAATAATAATAATGTTATCTAGCTTGTTCCATAAGGAATTCAATTATAACTATTGAAATATCATCTATGTAACAAAGCTTTAACAAAAAAACGACACTTAATAGTGTTGGCGTTTACTTGATGTAAATCCATTATAATTGAATAAAAACTTAAATTGGAACAATTGAACTTACGATTTACACTTTATTGACTTCATAGCGTGATGCGTTTCGTCGTTACAAACGACTTCTTCAGATGCTTACAGAATAATAACAACAAATTTGGAAAACACAGGTATAAATATCCGGGAATTTTGAGATTCTATGACTTTGGGTTTTACCTAAGATATTCCATTCTGAAATATCATTTTTATTACCTGAAAAGGTTTAACAAAGGTGAATTGTTTGATTCTACCTGTTCATTGAGTAAATTTCCAGAATTTGTATGGCCATTTATTTCCACTATTTCCCAAAGATCTAATTGAATACTTTTCTGTATATTGTTCAAAAATTTGAAATTCCTATCAAACGTATGGTTTTCTGTTGATAAATGGTTAGCATAAATCGAATTTTTTAATTCTTAATTCGAAGTGTTTTTCAAATTCGTTGTTATTATTCTTTAAGCATCTAAAGAAGTCGTTTGTAAAGACGAAACGCGTCATGTTATGTAGTGAATAAAGTGTAAATCATAAGTTTAGGTGTTTGAATTTAAATTTATATTCAAAAAAACCATCAACACAAATATAAATCAATATTCGACTATTACCTTCTAACAATGAATTAATCTTTTAGTACATACAAAAGTGAAACATATTAAAGAAATTGAAGTCTTCTACTTCAAAGTAGAATTTTGTTATAGGAATATGCTAGTGAAAATTTCGTAGTAAGCAGTAGTTTAATTCTAACATTCTTTATTACTTTCAAATTTTACAACTAAATAAACCTGTTAACTCCTAAACAACAGGAGTAGGGCCTTTCACCCGAATAACAACAGAGAACAATGCTTTATTTCGCATATCAGAAACTATATTGCTACACAACACTCATTTATCAGTAGAGGTAATCGCCAAAGTATATTTAAGATCAATATTCGCCTCTAGCCTAAATGTTGACAATATTCACACTAAAAATCATAAGAAAACATATATTGTTTAATATATGGAACCAAAAGAAGAATACGTAGTTAAGTAATAATTTTTTTCGCACTCCTGATATCCTCATCAAAAAAAGTCTCCAAGAGAAACTTCAAGAAATCCTGAGAAGCATTTAGCTATGGCAGCAATATACCTTACAAATACATATTGAAATTTCGAGGCTTCATTATTTTATTGATTATATCAATAATTAATTCATTATTAATGCCTTCTTAAATTTAGTCATTATCGTGGGCCATACGCCCTCAGGAGATTTGTCCTTGTACCGTTCGAGGATGTCTCCTGCGTTTGAAGATACCGTTTTGAGGTTAAGAACCTTCAAAAGGGTCTGGCTTTTTGACTACTGACTTTAAATAGTCATATATACCTAGCAAAAGGCACCACTAGTCAAGGTTTGTGATCCTCAAAAATTATACTCTGTGCCAGAGAAAATATCCAAATAAAACATTAGATATTATATTTTATCTTTGATCTGCCAGGCGCTGACCGTTAGTCTTGAACTAAATGAAATGTACTTTCGCAGATGCCATTATTAAATTTATGATGGCATTGAAATATACGACGATATAGATATATTTCAGACTCTGATTTCAAAAAGACTCTATTTCCTTTCATTCAATTATATCCAAAAACATTCCGAAATTTGATCAATTTCTTGAAGAGTATTCAGAAAATGTGACTTCTCGTTGAAAAATTCACGTTATGAATTTTTCATCCGAATTTTTTATGAAATATCCATTGAAAGAAATCTTATTAAGACGCAACATGGGTGGACACTTTTTCTGAAAACATGTGATGGTACTTTCAATGGTCGTAATATAGAATGTAAAACTTTCAGGAGTGCCATTTCCAGTGAAAAAAAGGAACGTGAACTTTTATTTCAAATTGCTTAGACAGAAGTGGGCCCAAAAAATGTCACTTTATTTCTTGCCAAGAGTCATGGTGGAAGATGGCGATGAGAACGAATTTCAAGTCATGAATTGCATGTCCGATAGTCTTTGTCACTTGTGTAAAATTTTTATTGTAAGTCTTATTGCGACTGAGTTCTGTTCAGTGTTGTTTTCAAATGCAGTTTTTGTTCTTGCAGCAGAGAAAAGAATGGAAACTGGCTGAGCTGGCTGCCAATTGGAGCCTCAAAAACAGCTTGCAAACCGAGACTAGCTTGCTTAGAATTTGCGACTCATTTCATCTAATGATATTGATTTCAGAGCATTACAGAAACCGATTGTTGTCAATTAGTTTGGAAGTTCACGCACTTAGGTATTGCCATAAAAAAACAAACGTCGTTTCAGTCAACGAGTTGAAGTCTGTAGCACGCCTTTATCGAATAATTTTCGAAGCAAGGTAAGAAGAAAATCGAATATTCAAGTTTTCTAAATTTTTTGAACAAGAGTCTTTTTGGTGCATTTCTGAATGAAAATTATTCAATCCTATATAACTACAAAACCTCATGTTGAATTGGAGGAATACTAAGTTATTTTATGAATGTGTTGAAATTGTGTTTCACGAATTGAAGTGAACAATTGAGACATATCCTGTCACAGAATATTGAAAATTTATCGTTCGAATAATTTCAAGTTAATCTGAATTCTTTTCAACGACCTTCCCTGTAAAACAGTTTTGAATATCCGTATTATGTATTGGGCTTTGATTGGCAATTGCCTATATTATTGCGATTATATTTTTATCGTATAAGCATGAATATAACTTATTACAGCTTTAGACAGCGGTCTAAATTTGGTAAAATGGCTGAATTAGCAGATCAAAGACTGAAAAATTTTTCAGTCTTGAAAATGAGCTAACGCTCGAAACATGTTGACTATACATATTGTTAAATAAATCGTGAAACATTAAGCCAAGAGTTTAATTTATTTTAATATTCAATTATGTTCCACCAAGAGTTAAGCGAGAATTCGATCTCATTCATATATATATATATATATATATATATATATATATATATATATATATATATATATATATATATATATATATAATATATTTCTTGAAATTGATTTATTGCCTGTTTGAGGTATTTATTTTGAAAGTTTTTAGCATTAACAGGCTTTTTTAATATGAAAAAGTTTATTTCTGTTGACGTTTCGTTGTTATATTACAACTTTGTCAAAACTAATGAATAATTGAATTTATGAGTTACTATGGATATCAAATGTCAAACTTAATTTTTAGAAAAATCAAATTAGTTTTTTTGTATATTCACTTATTGATTTTCATTATCAGAGGAATATTTCTGGCTCAGCATTCGCTTCGGAAGTTTTAGTCTTCTTCACCATGAGGAAACCTCTTTTTAGTCTTTTTACCATGAGTTTTTCAGAGGAATATTATTACAAAAAATTATTACAACTTTGTCAAGTTGTAATATAACAACGAAACGTCAACAGAAATAAACTTTTTCATATTAAAAAAGCCTGTTAATGCTAAAAACTTTCAAAATATATTAATATATATATATATATATATATATATATATATATATATATATATATATATATATATATATATATATATATATATATATATATATATATATATATATATATATATATATATATATATATATATATATATATATATATATATATATATATATATATATATATATATATATATATATATATATATATATATATATATATATATATATACTGTATATATATTCATAAAAATTGTTTTATTGCCTGTTTGAGATAGTTTATTTTCAATGTTTTTAGCAATAACAGACTTATTTTAACGTGAAAAACTTCATTTTGTCAAAAAACAACGAAAAGTCAACGAAAATAATGTTTTTCACATTAAAATAAGCTTGTTATTTGTTATTGTTATAATAAACATAGATATATATATATATATATATATATATATATATATATATATATATATATATATATATAATATATATATACATACATATATTCAAGATGGCGGGCGATGCAGACATGTCTGAAAGTGAGTTCGAGGAAATTGCGAAAAAAGGTGGAAATATTCCGGATAAAATATATAAATGTTGTGCTAAAGTGTGTAAAAACGTTGTTTGTACAAACTGTTATGGTTTCTACCATGTAAGCTGTGCAAAGAGAATGAAAAATATTAAATTTGTGAATGGTCAAGTGATTTGCTGCGCGGGAGTTCTCAGCAATCCGGCAGTCCAAGGGAATGTGGAAACGTCCAAATTACTGATGAAAATCGAGTACCTTAAGCAAATAAATGAAAAACTAAAGAAAAGAAATAATGACTTAAAGTTGAATAATGCTTCGTTATTAGAGAAAGCGAATCAAGAAAAGAAATTATTGGAAAACCAGACAAAGCTTACTGAAAAAGTTCAGTATTTGGAATCTGTTATTGAAAAAAAGGTAAACACTGACAATATAAATGAAATAGATAATCAGAGGTCAAACCAGGGTCAAATCGGTGTAAGAAAGAGAAATTTAAAAGAATCCAATTTTGCATCTGTCACAGTTTCTGCGACTAGAGAGACCCAGAATTTACTGTCAAAAACTACCGAGCAAACTACAAAACCTAACCTTGAAATGAACAATGACAACAATGAATCTGTTCTCACGCAGGAAAAATCTAATAAGGATTATAACACTTCATTAAAGGCAAATTCTTCGTTGTTGAATGAACAGGACTGGACTGAGGTACAATATAATAAGAAGAAACAGAAGGCGTCCTACGCAAATTAGAACATCATATGCAACGGAACTCAGAACAGTGCGAAAACTCAAATCTTCCAAGCAGCTACAAAGCGAAAATGGATTTACATTGGCAGAATTGCTGGTAAGCAAGTCTCTGAAAATGATATACTTCAATACATGAATGGATTGAATAACTTTGAAAATGTGATTGTCAAGAAACTAGAGTCTAAAGGCAATAATTCTTCATTTAGTGTTGGTCTACCGAATGATCGATCTTTTCAGATTGCATTTGATGCATCCTTTTGGCTTGATGGCATTGTTATGCGGGAATTCACTTTCAGTGACAATTTTTTTCGGAAGAACAGCCTCGAAAGTCTACCAAAGTAAAAAAAGCAACTAACACTAGCATCCAAAGTGATGAAGATTTCTGTTTAATACTACAAAATGCTCAATCGATAAGAAATGCTTTTGGCAAATTAGAGCTTCTATTTCATGAGAGGCATTCATAGATTCATAGTGGCCTGTGAACCATATAGTATTGAAGAGTTTCTGGATGCCTGTTAAGTCTATACATGGTGGAAATGTACAGAGGTTTATAATACAGAGGTTCATATATGACGGGTTTCATTATTGTTGCACTCAATCTGTGATATTTTGTGTTGTAATAATCTTTAGAATCTACATATACATATATTAATATTATTATATAAATATATATATATATATATATATATATATATATATATATATATATATATATATATATATATATATATATATATATATATATATATATAAGTGTGAAGGTTTCTTGGGAATAAGCACAGTTTAAACTTGATGGAGTAATTATTTATTCGACATATGTTTCGGCTCTAGGCCTTTTTCAAGAATATTATAGGTTTATTGTTGGTTGGAAATTGAAAGATTTGTGAAATTGAAGTCAATTTCCAACCAACAATAAACCTATAATATTCTTGAAAAAGGCCTAGAGCCGAAACATATGTCGAATAAATAATTACTCCATCAAGTTTAAACTGTGCTCATTCCCAAGAAACCTTCACACTTATGTTATTAAGCAAAGCACAAGAAAACTAAACGAATTATATATATATATATATATATATATATATATATATATATATATATATATATATATATATATATATATATATATATATATATATATTGAATACGTTCGAAAATCGTGAAAGAAGTGTTTTACTATTTGTGCTATACTATTGATGTTTTTACTATTTATCCTTTTTGAAGGTGCGAAAGGCATTCATAAACTAAGAAAATGTAACACTTCCAGCAAATTCAAATTACTCGGATTGTCAATAATTTCATGTATCGTACTTTCATGATACACGTTTGATGTATCGAAAATGATTGACTTGTCAATTATTTAGTTGAATAATTGACAGGTAATTGAAAAGTTTTGTAATTTCGTAGAAATTAATATGTTTTGCATTCTAACTGCCAATTCGAACAGCAGTGGTTTGTGTGAAATAGCACAATGAAGACTAATTTTTATTCGCAATGCAAACAATGGAAACGATCTAAATATAAAAATTATATGCGATAATCCAAGTAATCGAACAAAATCAAGAACGTCAAATGTTAAACAGGAAAGTAGAACTGTTTATAGGGAAAAATGAAATTGTTGTTTTCATTATCTATCTACAAGTGCAATTTTTCCTATATTCTCACTCTTTGAACCATCCTTGCAAATTACTTGAACTATTACAAACATTTCGAAACTAAAAACAGCTTAATAGACCACTACGTTTTCGAGTGTTAACCAGAAAAAATGTACATAAAATTAAAAAAATCTGTTTCAGAGTTGCTCGTGCTGAATTTGACGCTGCTCTTCGAATCAGCTATATCGCTCTGAATATAGCATCCTGTTCGAATGAAATTGACACCGGCATACACATTTTGACACTTCTGCCAATGTTATTACTTCGTAAGATGCATATCCGAGAGATGATTTCCATGATGCACGAATTGGAATACTTCGCGAACGAGCTGGATGATATTTGGGGTTGGTAAAACATTGTCATCGAAAATAAATCCTTTCCACAGTTCCTTTAGTTTAGTATAAATTTTCGACGTCATAATCAAGCATGTGTACAAGCTGTAAAGTAAATGTACCTATATAAGTAGTACTTATAGTAGTATAAGTAGTAGTAGGGCGTTATTTCTGTGAATCTATATGCTATTGCAGACTATAGTGTGTGGTTTGAGTATAATATGTAATAACTTTAGTTTTTATCCCTTCAGACATTTTGGCTTGATTGTGTTACAAACATACAAAGAAAGTGATCATATTTCTGAGTTTCAGAGAAAAAAAATCAATTTTTAGTTGAACCTTCGCATCCCGGGCTAATTTGAAGTTGAAATGTTCTCTTATATATCTTGTATAATAAAAGAAGTAGGAAACTATAATGGCAGAATTAATGAAACTGAAATTTTGATGACTTATTTTGTGAAGACAAGTTTTGATGCATAGGTATGGATGAAATAATGACACCTATAGACTGTATAACTATATAACTGAATATTTTTACACCACTGAATGAACCGAAAGTGATTGAGAAAATGATTAAAAACGATTGAATAAGATTGCATCTCGTTTGAGTAGTAATAATGTAAATGAAAGGACTTTATTTTCAAAATCCTCGCTAAAATCCAGGATTTCTGATCTACTTACTCGGGTACGCACCAGATGCTTCAATATAAAAAAGCTGAGGTAAAAGGTGTTGTTTTATTCATTTAAATTCAAGTGACTCGGTAATTTCAATCGGAAAACTCTTGTCCGAGGCCGTAGGGAACGCTATTGCCCAAACAATCATTGTGTGATGATTGTGGAGGATTTCTGACAGTGACGAATGTTTGATCCTTCAGACAGTGTACTGCCCAATGTGATGTTAGTACTGTTCGAGAAATTTTTTGCGAAACTATTTTCTAATAGAACGCCGAAAAGCTGCTTTTCAGCTGCAGATGCAGATGAATATACGTAATGTATTTTCCCCTCCCAACAACCAAAGTCACTCTAGTCTTCTGATCTGCTCGATCTGCAATGATTTTTCCAGAGACTCTACACTTTTGATGCCGATCTAACATAATATCACTTATTCTTCATTTTGACCAACTTCGTGTCTAAGAACGACACATCTCCCTCAGTTTCTTTTTCTACCGTTACATTTATATGTAGATCGGCACATTAAAATTTAAGCACATTGAGATTTTCATCGGTACCATTCGCTGGTATTTTCATTAGAATCAAGTCACACGGATACTGATACAGCATCGGAATTTCATATTGAAGTCCTGAAATGCAGCACTCCAACAGAGAAAATATCACTAAATGGGTCAGAGCAGACTCGTTATTACTCCGCATTGGACAACCAAAAATCGGCAAATAATATGAGGTATCATATTTTAAAAACATGGAAATGAACAGAATATAATTTCAAATCAAAACCTTTGCAGGAGTTTCGACCATTCGTTTTGGCATTCTGGAAGTTTAATGGATTCTACAAATATAATTTAATTACCAGATAACGATAAATAACTCATTTCACATTTCAGGGAGATTGTGGTACTATTCTCTTTGCGTGATTTTCAATTTAGAAACTGGATATACTTTCTTACCATTCAATGCTGTAGAGAGTTTTTATACTGTGGAAGCAGAAAAATTGTCTACTAAGAAGTATATTGCTAAAGCAATGTTGATGGTTATGATGTGGTTGTGGTAAGTCTCAACTCACATAAATTATATTTTTTTTCATCTACATAAATGATGATATAAATTATAAATATACATGAAACGGAATTTTCGAAACGAATATTCAAATATTCAAACAATTTAGCTGACAGATTACAATTTATACATACATACAAAGGAAGAAGAAACAAAAAAAATGTAAGAATAAATGAAAACAAACGACACAATTTAATTTAGAAATACTCAAATCTTTTTACAATTCAGCTGATAATTTATACCAATAAAAAATTTTTTCGAATAATTTTTATGATCCCATTATTTTTTATTATAAATATATTATCGAATAAATTGAAACAATCACTCAACAGCCTACTGAGTAACAGCCTAAGAGTAGGCCGTTCACTCAACAGCCTACTCTTTTTACTAAACAGCACCGTTCCACCAGCGGCTTGAATCTCTTTGAACCGAAGTGTTTTTTGCAATATTTTATAAACTGGCTCGCTAATTCTTAGGATATTCGTATGAAAGGGTATTATTCGTTAGATATGAAAAGGATGAAACATTTAACATAAGAAATTCTTTATTTAATATAACTTATTGAGTTACGCCATTAGATCAGATGGCGTAACTCAATGAGAGTAATATTAATAACAATAACAATAACAATATAATTTAATCCCAATAAGTATTTTCAATACATAAGAAACAAGAAAAAATACAGTTAATACAAAAGACAAAAAAGGTTGAAAGTTTGAACTATATAGAAATCGTCTCATCTATTACAGGAAATTATAAACTCATTAATAGTATATGGTTCACAATTAATAAGTTGTTTATAAAGTATCTTATTGAAGACCTCATAGCTCTTTTAGATACCCGCAGACACTTAGGCAACAGGTTGAAAATTTGCATAACTATATATAAGGAGCCATTAGTAAACCTGGAGCTATAGTGAACAAGTAAGTGAAACGTAAATATTCGTCGCGTCGAATTATCATTTCTATATTCATTAAAATAATGCGGATGCTGTTTTGAAAATATCCTAAGTCTATAAATGTATACAGATTGGAACGTTAAAATATTATTAGAAATATTATTAAAAATACCCTGAAAAGATCATCAGAGCATCAGAGTTAATCCTGCTTTTGATGACCGCAAGAGTATATATTACCGAGTTCAATTTTTTTCAACTTATTGACATGAGGAGGCCATCGCATGTGCCTGTCGAGTGTAATGTCGTAGTTACCATTAATACAAAAAGTTGATCGGCAATTCAATTTACAATTATCATTGCGGAAAAAAATACCCTGAGTTTTGCCAATGACCCAGCCGCTGTTACTACACCATCTGTCCATCTCTGCAACCATCGTTCTACCAACTCTTATGCACGATTCAACATCAGAAGAAGCATTGAGGAAGTTGCTTTTGTCTGAGTAAAAAAGGTGTACTGCCTTGAAATGTCTCGAGGTTGTATGGGGGGTAGTGGATTGAAAGAGGCTGTGGTTTATTCTAGTTTACTTTATATACATCGTACTACGTAGGGTGATGGATCCTGGGACATCCCCAGGATTAGTAACATTACAACAGTTACTTTATAATAACACAGGCGAGATACCTTGTAAAGGGTATCGAGCCGGAGACATCTAAAATCTAACTATCTCTATTTATTTACAGTTCTCAGTTTATATAATATTATTAAACGATGACAAGATGCTTGTTGTTCAAACAACGAATTGATATGATAACAATTATTTTGTTGATTCGTGTGTGAACACTTATAAACATAGCATCTGATCACGTTTAATAAATAAAGCTATTTATCATTTACCAATATGGACGTGCGGATTTGGAGATATTCAAGGCTCCAGTAACCTACTTAAATTTCCTAATAATCACTACCTTGAAGGGCAGTGCACCTCTCAAAGCGAAAAAAAAATTTTTTCTGCTATAGTTGAAAAAATTTTTGTAATATATGCAACGTCCATAGAGATTTACAATTTTTTATTATTTCTACATACAAAGTAGATAAAACAAATACATTTATAATATGGAGTGACGGGTGTATATTTATTCGCAATACAATATTCATTTCCCGTTCCGCAATATACTGTCCGATTTTCACTGCACTATTTGTCTTTAAAAACTGAATTTTCATATTCTTAGCATCATGAATACAGTTCTAGCTGAAGAACTTTTTTGTTCTATTCTTATGCACTATTATTTCTCTATTCTTCACATAAATTTACGTTAGGATTCAGATCTTCTATTGCGGTATATGGACCGTTATATAAGGGTTGCAATTGATTCCCTAATTCATTTAGTAAAAGTACCCGATCTCCTTTTTCATACCTAATTGTATTAGCTCTCTTGTCATAGCGAGATTTGATTTGATTTTTAGACGATATTAAATTTTCACGTGCATCTTTACAAGCAGTCTGTAGGCGATATTTCAGTTCTGCTGGATAACTGTCGAAGTTGTACATTGGCTCAATCTGATCTGTAAGGTTTGTTGGCAAATATGGAAACTTGCCGAACACTAGTTCGTATGGTGTGTAATGTGTCGAACTGTGTGGTGTTATGTTGTATGAAAATGTCCAGTAATTGACCCAATTTGCCCAATTATCCTTGTGTTTTGTTAACTGAATTCTCAGGAATGCTCCAAAGTTTTTATGAGTGTTTTCTAACGCGCCTATCGATTCATGATGGTATGCCGTAGAAGTTAATTTAGTTATGTTGAGCAGTTTACACGTGTCCGAAAAAATATTTGCTATGAATTCTGTTCCTTTATCTGATGCTATTATTTTAGGTACTCCGTAACGTAATATAAAATTATTTACCAATGCTCTGGCAACAGTGCTCGCTTCCTTATTTTTGATTATATAAGCTTCTACAAATTTTGTCAATTCACATTGTAACGTGAGAATATATTTATTTCCTTCTGGATCCTCGTCCAGTGGTCCTACTAAATCCAAATATATTTTTTCAAACGCTGATTTCGCTGTCGTGGTAATTTCCATCGGTACCACGGTCTTCTGTTGTTGTAGTTGTCCTGATAGTTTCTTCCTTTAATATTGTAAATTTTTGATGTCGGGAGCTCTTCATCCTTTGCTCCTTGTATGGCTTCACTCAAAGACTGGTAATTTCTGGCTTTCACTATTGTCCTTAAATCGATATTTTCTAAACCCGAAGCAAAAGTGTGTATTGCAATTCTTTCATTAACATGCCTCAGTGTTTTGGCAACCTCCATATTGCCATCTGCCTCACTGATAGTAAGATTGACCATTAAGTCTTCTATCTTTTTCCCGAAGGATTCAATAGAAGTTCCACATTGTGTTGCGTTATGCAGCAGACTGGATATCGTCGGAATAGATTGCTTCTGGATGAAATTTTTCCTTAAATCCGCAATCAGTAATTCATTTGAATCATAATTTTGTCTAAGCCTAATTTTTGCGTTTTCCGTTAATCTTGACTTTAATACAAAATTAGTAAGAAATTTTTTACCAGATTCGTCTAAAACACTATCGTATAATTCAATTCCGTCTATAATACTTTTAGTCCGCTCTTCATCACCGGTCATGACGGGTATAAGCCCGAGAGCTGTTTTAAAATCGAATTTTTCTGCCATTTTTACAGTAATAGAAGATCTAATCTCGCTATTATTCTCAATTTTTACAATATTACTACAATCTAACAATCTTTGTTCCAAAATATCCTTAACCTTAACTACGTGTGAAATTCTGCGATTTGTTTAAGAATTAGGTCACTGTCTGATTTCCCTAACGATGCTTAGTTTATATTTCCTTTCAGTTTATCAAATTCAGTTTTGTAGGTATTTAATTTGTATAACTTACGATTTATTGTCTCTACGCATCTCCTTCTGTCTATAGGGTCCTTCACTATATTTCTGTGGAATACTCGGATTTCCTCTACACAGTTCACCACTTCATTCACTATAGTCATTGCATTTTCCACTTGTCACCCACATGTTCTTTTTTTTTCTCGGTCTTCTTCTTTTCCTTTATCCTGTTAAGCGAGAAGTTGACTGGCAGCAATTTCTTTCCTCACTTTTTCTTCTAGTTTCTTGTTGCATCTCTTATAGATAAACCATATTATTATCACTGCTGCTATTGCTAATACTCCTATTTCCAGCCATTCTTTATATCCAATGTTGCTTACTTCCTTTGTGGTGTTTGTTATACCACCACTATTTCCCGCCTGGGCTATTATAACCTCTTCTTTTATTTCCTTTGAACTTGTATTTCCTCCCATTTTGAAAAAAATTCAGTATTTACCCTCGAGTCCTTTTTTTTCCTTTAGGCCATTTTACTTCCAATTATTTGTCCTATTATTGTGCTCCATTTTGGTTCGATGGGCAGGATCGCCATGAAATGTCTCGAGGTTCTATGGGGGGTAGTGGATTGAAAGAGGCTGTGGTTTATTCTAGTTTACTTTATATACATCGTACTACGTAGGGTGATGGATCCTGGGACATCCCCAGGATTAATAACATTACAACAGTTACTTTATAATAACACAGGCGAGATACCTTGTAAAGGGTATCGAGCCGGAGACATCTAAAATCTAACTATCTCTATTTATTTACAGTTCTCAGTTTATATAATATTATTAAACGATGACAAGATGCTTGTTGTTCAAACAACGAATTGATATGATAACAATTATTTTGTTGATTCGTGTGTGAACATTTATAAACATAGCATCTGATCACGTTTAATAAATAAAGCTATTTATCATTTACCAATATGGACGTGCGGATTTGGAGATATTCAAGGCTCCAGTAACCTACTTAAATTTCCTAATAATCACTACCTTGAAGGGCAGTGCAGCCTATTGTACAACCAACTCCCGGAAGAGTGTTTATATAAATAATGAAAAGTAAATGGCCGAGTACGCTTCCTTGGGGAACTCCTCTTGAAAGGACCCTATTCTCAGATTGGAACATTTTACCACCTAAGTTGATTATAACTTTCTGTCGTCTATTTTGTAAATAGACGTGTAAGCTTTCAATGAATCTAGGAGAGATATCTCGAATAACACATAGCTCTACTTTCAAGAAGAATAGCTAGTACAACAGAGTAGAATACTTTGGTTATGTCAAAGAACAATGCTATTGGAACCTCACCATCTTCAAGTGTAGAACTAATTGCAATTACCAGCTCAAATACCGCTGTTTCAGTGCCTTTGTTTTTTGTGAAACCATGTTGATAGCACGATATCACTTTGAATTTTTAAAAAAAGTGCAAGAATTTGAGAACCAACACTTTTTCGAAAATTATAGAAAAGCTCCACAGAATATGAATAGGTCTATAATTTCTCAATTCGTTATTGAGTTTGAAGCATGAGGTGTTCCAAGAGGACCGTCTGGGTATCACTCTCTAATGAAGAAGTCATTAAAATTGTTACATAGGTCGACTGGATATTCTGTTCTAAGAGGTAACCTACTCTCCCTACTTACTGAAGAAAGTCTTATTTGCCGAAGAAATAGCTTGGTCATATATTTTCTTACAATATATAAATATTCTGGTCTGACTGTAGAGATCACCAGCAGATTATCAAGAAGTTTTTTTACTTTGTGTATCCAGACTGGATCTACAAGTAAATATATTACGCCTGGGGCTAATTTTTTTTAATGGAAAAGAAACCTCAAAAATCATTCTATAACGATTGGAAAACAGAGTCCACATTTTGTTAACATCCTTGGTCATATCATAAATATCATTTCAGGAAACAGAGGAAAATTATGAAATGAACTGATCAATTGTATGTTCACCAATTATAGTTAATTTATAGCTAATTTATCGTCCAATGGTATACTCAAAAGGTCATTATCAAGCATAAAACTTAAAGCAACATGTTCAGATATATGTAGTTCTCGAATTTCTAAACAGGCCTTCATGTTTGATATTATATTATCAATACAAGCACCCGGCGAAGGTCTAGTTGTGGAGGTACAAGTTACACTCACATTGTATAATTGATTATAATTGTATAATTGTATATCTCAAGCATTGAAAGACACTCTCTTGAATCCTCATAGTCCGTCAGAACATCAATATTAAAGTCTCCAGCGATTATAAAATTAACTTTTTCTAAAGTACGAGTTTCTAGTACATTTCAAAAGTATTGAGTTCAGTGTTTCAAGAAAAATATCTACATTTGCAAGCGGTTTTGGATTAGATCTGTATATACAAATAATAACCAGATAGAAAACAACTAAGTTAATTTGCACAGAAGAGCATTCAACTACATTTACTGCACTAAACTTCATGAAATCAGTTCTTTCAAGAGATTTTAAGTACTTATTACAATAAATGGCAGTACCCCAGTGTCTACGTATCTCAAGGCAAAAGTTTGAGACCAAATAACAATCCTGAATGATATTGTGTAATTTCTTCACATAATTTCCAGTGTTCAGCAATCGCCAAAATATCCATTTCATTGTCTGACATCAGTAAGTTTAATTTGTTTATCGATGTATTCAAGCACTGTACATTTTGAAATAAGAGAGATAAAGGCTTGACACCTATATTTTTGAAATTATTTTTGTAACCAGAGTAACCTCTAGTATTTGAATCATTTTTGTGGCCATAGGAATGATTTACACTCGAATTTTCTATGTGTGAGGAACACCTTCCGATACGACAGCATCATTTGGCCAAACATCCTTATTTCACGCTATCTCAAGATCTCTTCATTAACTACCGTTATTCCGCATATTACAATGTGATATTATTGCAGGAATCGTATTTGTGCAGTCCGGTGTTGTCGTTATGGCAAACTGAACAGATTTGTTTCTGTATTTTCAATATCTTCCAGGACTGTTTTCGAATTATTATCATTGTCGTCACAGTTTTTGAAATTATTATCGTTGTCGTCACAGTTACTGTGTGCAGCTTCATTCTCGCTTAGCATAGCCTTGAAATGAACAGCCTAGGCAAGTAATTAAACTTTTTCCTAGCCTCATGATCAAATTCTGAATATCATTCAGAAAGTTAGTTGAGCGGCGCTGTTCAGTAATGCGGTTAGGCTGTTGATTGAACGGCTAATTAAGCTAGTTGACTACGACATATACATACATACACATGTAGGAGAAACAAAAAAGAAAAAATAAAGAGAAACAACGCAACCTCCTGTTAGGCCAAGCTACAGAGCATCACAAAAGCGTTTTTGTGACATCAATACAACCAGCAAACCGACTGTGCCATCATGTTAAAGGTACTCCATAGTTCAATTTTACCATGTTTTCAACTACGAACTCGCATTTATTATTTTATTTTTATCAAAATAAACCGAAAAACCGCGATTTTTTCATATTTTAATTTGTAATTTTGTAAATAATTGAACAATCTGTGTAGTATCAATACAAAAGTGGTAGACAATTAAATTACGAAAATAATGAGCCGTTATGCGACTTGTTCGAAAAAATAGGGGCGAAAATGTTACATTTTACAAATAAAATAATAATTTCGTTAATTTTCAACTTAGGGACCTGGGACTTGGTACACGACTAGTACTATTAATAATCTGTAAATGTGCAAAGACTGAAAGGCGTGGCATAAAAATTGTAGTCGCTATTGCAAGTTCAATTATTTATTACCGATTAATTGTAAAATAGCTGTATGGTCGTGAGGTGTTCCGATGTTAATTATGAAAAATGGTTTTGAAAATTCACGAAAAGCGCAAAAACGTGTTTATCTTGGTTTTTCGATAAAAAGTTGGGAAAATCACGAAAATTGGGTGCAAACATGACTCAAAGCGACTGAACGCTGGAAAGTAGCGAAGTAGTGGAAACAAAAGGAATGGAACACAGCAAATTACCTATTGTTTGGCCTATGTACAAAGGATTCTCAGACAGCAGCATGCCTAGGATATTAGAAAGCGAATTGGAAAAAGATCGATATCTCTTTTCCAGTTACACATAGTACACAGTTTATGTTTCGGAGATCATTTCACATTGGTGATTGGTGTATGCGAATAGAAAAAACTTCTCTTTATACTGTATGCACGAGGTACATGAAAGACTTTTCTTATTCGTATTTCGTATTCATTCAAATGCTTCAAAAAATCTGCACAAGGCATTGCTTTTGAAGCTTGAGTTGTCATCTCTCACAATGATGTTGCCAAACCAAAATATTCAATGAAAAAGTTTTGAAAAACTTCATATGAAATGTATATTTCCGTGGAGGTCTCAGTACTATTCTTGAATCAGAGACTATCAATACCTACTAATAATATGTGTAAGCAAACAGCGTTTTACATCAGAAAATTGCTTTATAAAGTAGCCAGTTCGAAGTTATATCCAAGTCCAATTCTACAATATTGAAATACAGTTAAAGGATGCTGTATAAGGTAAAGGCTCGTCGAACATGAATTGAATATCGCTGTCATGCAGTGGCGGATTTACAAATTTGCCGCTAGTAGGCCATTCAATTTTTGCCGCTCCTACTGACTTTTGAAATTCAATACGTTAGTTTAATCCCGTTATTAGTATGATTGTGAACTTAATGTTATTTCTGTCAGTTACTAGATTATTTTTGCAACCCGCTATGTACTGAAGAGTTGATCTAACAAGTTTATTTGACAGGCAAAACAAAAAACCCCCGACTTTAAAGCGTGAAACCTCTGTAACTTTTGAACCGCTCAATAGATTTTCATCAAACATATCTAGGAACACTCGCCCGTAAAACACCTGTGATACAAAAAAAACTAAATTGAAATCGGTTCATTCGTTCGGGTGCTATGAAGCCACAGACAGACAAACAAGAAATTTGAAATTTTAAAAAAATCTAATTCTATTCAGTTACTCATCTTAAGCCACCTTAGCTAATTTTTTTTCGAATATCTTCAATGTACAGACTATTTTAGGTTCACGATTTTATTATAGTGTAGATTGTGTACACGTATAATTATAAAAAAAAATCTGTAAAAAAAAATTTGCTAAATTTGCCGCCCCTCTAAATCTGCCGCCGTAGGCACCGGCCTACTTGTCCTATTGGTAAATCCGCCACTGCTGTCACGAATGGGACTTAATTAAGACTCATGTAGCAGATGTTAATACTTGTTACGTCTGTTTAACCATATTATTATATGTATTTATTCACTTGATACATTTGACGAAATGAAAATTAAGATCAATGAATAATGAAAAAGTAACTTTATCTAACTTTCACATCAAAGAAATGCTGAATTACGGAAAGATAATAGCTTCTGTCTAGTAGTTGTTACTCGGTTGTCGTTAATATCGTAAATATACTCCTAAATCTTTATAATGAATGCTGTGACAGTTTCTGTTTTTAGTCATAGATATCATTTTAGATATTAATAATTTTATACTTCAATCAATTCGAAGGTACATTAGAAACAACTATTGGGAAGCAGCGTCCATTTTCGACAAAGATGTTTCGAATTTAATGAATTACCAGATAATGAATAATAAATATGCATGTGGATGTATCTACGTTTTAGAAGGTAAACTGTTGTCTTTGGTGAATAAAATAAATAAAAGAAGTATATCTGGGAAAGCGAAAGTTAAAAAAGATGTCAAGCGACTGTTCAAAAAATTGCATAAAGCTAAGTCATTTGCTCCAACCATCACTAGCAGGTAAGTACGAGATACCACAGAAACCTGATATTGGCTCCTAATTCTTCATTCATTAATAAATTTTCACAAAATATTCAGTAGGTAGTAAGTTGCTTCGGGCTATATTATAAGCTATTTCGAGAGTGCATGTCCCGATCTAGTAGAATAAAGGTGTTGCATAGTTTATTCCAGTTTTCACTAACTTGACCGCAGTCAGTGAGGATAGCTAGCATCCTTAATGAAAACTCATTTTTGTTAGATGAAGAAGGCCAAAGGTTTTGGTTGTTCATGACTTATTGTTGAATATGCATGTGTAAACCTGAATCTTCCTTATTTTTTCAAGTGTCATTTCTAAAAATCAGAATGGCATTATAACTCTCTTTTCTATTCAGTTGTCTCAGATTCATTTCTCCTCTATTCTATCCCTATGTTTCCGCAATTATATAAGATATGTTTATAGGGAACCCAATACCACTAGTATTGAATTCAGAGATTTCCGAAATTTTTAGTGTCGAAGTTTTCAGATTAGCTCTAAGATTTCTCGGAATTTCTCTACCCAATACACGGATATCCAGACTTAAAAGGCGTATTATATTATTTTAGTATAACTATGAATTGTTTCACTTCTGTACATTAAGTCAGCAGTACATTAGAGGTCTAAACAGAATATTGTAAACCATGAACTTCATTATTGAATCTTTAACTATTGAAGCTTTGAAATGTGAAGCTTGGGATTTCGAAGGATTTATTGTGTTTTGAGTCCACTGGGTTTATTTTGAGGATACATCGGGTTTCGTTATGAGAATGCAAGCATTACAATACTTGATGAAGTTTTGAATATCTTTTTAGCCTCTATTGATCTTGGATTGCGTCCATTTATTAGAGTAATTAATGTCACATGTGGAGTCCGTTTATATTCCGAGAACAACCGATGAACAATCGTTTCTATTGAAGTTTGTATTGTTTTTCATTTTTATACGAATGACATGATTTCTTCGATCGGCCGTTCTCCGAATGTTTAAAAACTATTTCGGTTGTGGATTTACCAAATTACCTGGTTTATCATAAAACAAACGCAAAATTTCTTTAGATTTGGATTTCTTGTTTATATTTATTTTTATTTAATCATTTAGCGATATTTTTCGAGGTTTTTTTCAGTGAAGCTCTAATTGAACACTTAAATACAAGAAATATGAAATTATGTTTCGTAAATAACAAAATTTGATCTATTCCAAACTATCAATGATTTTCTACTTGCCATTACACGCGCTATGCCGCATCGTCGCTCTCGCGGTGGAGGTGGCCAATAACAGGTTAATGGACCAGGACAGGTGCTAGCAACATGTGTTTTCTTTATTTTTGAGATCTCAGGTGAATGAATGTGAGCATGTCGGCCTCTGTGGCTTGGACGGGAGGACACCCAACTATGGTGCGGTATGATTCGGGTTCGAATCCCCGGTGAAGGCATGGTGTATGTGTTTGTCTATGATTTAAGTAGTTTAATGATGAAAATTGTTGAGTAATGAAGTAAAACTCTGTAAATTATTATGAAAAAGTTGAAAATAATGTTGTTGAGTTAAACTGTTGGTCCAATGAATAAAAAAAAATCAGAGTATAGTTGCCGGTGATCAAATTTTGCATACTAAACTCCCTTTGGAGCCTGCACTATGTTAAATGTTTTCAATTCCATAGTATAAGTTTTCATTTAAGATGTTACTTATTATTCTAATGAACGAAATTTAATTTATGGGTTGGTTAACGTTAATATATTTCGCCCTAGGATTTCTAGCACCTCTGCTGAAATTTGAATGTTCAAAAAGAGGATATACCAATTAACGCGGATTATTCGCAATGCTTGTCACCATGATTTCTTACATAATCTCAAGTGTTTCTCATGATAGGTGGACATTTGAAGTTTTGAAGTTTTTTGTGACTGAAAAATTTTTGTTCTCAAGAAATTGAGTGGCGAAATTCTAAAGATGAACTTGGTATTGTTATATTGAATGAAAAATACTGCGCTTGCTACTAAATACTTAATTTTATAAAATTATATGGTTTCGTGACAATTATTTCGGAGTGTTACTCCATTTTCAAAAGTTGAAACTGTTTTTAATTTTAAATTTTGAAAATGAAGAATCAGCACGAAACAATTGTCAAGAAGCAACACTTGAACAAAAATCATGTGAAACTAAACCAGGAGTTTTTTATTCAATATATTGATCCATGTTTCACCAAGAGATCAGCGAACATTTATTCAACTTGATTGATTGTCAATGAAACAATATTTAGAATTTTCTCATCATTTTAATACAAATACTTATGACGACGTTTCGAAGTACTATTTCTTTATCAAATGAATATGCATTACATGCGTATTTGTATTAAAATTATGAGAAAATTCTAAATATTGTTTCATTATGGATATTAATTTTCTCCATGTATCGGCCTCATCAATCATCAATTTGATTGAATGTTATGCCACGGCCGATTTCAAACGGGCCGTGAAATGAGTACATGACACTGTGACGCTGGTGGTCTATTAAAATTTTGCACCCTTTCCGTTATTTTAGCTTGCATACTAATTCAAATAGGACGCTTCTCAAATCTTTCGCAGTTTGGAGTTAAATAATTTGAGCTTTTAGTAAAAATTCTATATTTTTCAATTGTGTATAGTGCAATACATGTGTTGTTGATAATTTGTTGGTATTACAACATCAAACTATAAAAACACAGTGTTTTATGTGCTTACGGATTTCAGTGAAACGAAATCAATTTTGTGGTGTTTAAGACTTTCGTAGTTTACGGTTTCAGTATTAATCCTCTATTCACCAATTTTGTATAGTGTAATATAAATGTTAGTGATGATAGTTAATTATTATAATGATATTATAAAAACAAAGTGTTTAGTGTGAACCAATTTCATCGAATCGAAATGAAATTTGTGTTGTTTTGAGTAAGGATTAATTACAAAATGTTTATAATTTTAATTTTAATTATAATTATAATTATAATAATTTTACTTATATTTATAATTTTTTTGTTAAATATAGTGTAGAGGGTAGTTGTGCCGTAGGAGATTCAGTAAGTTTTATGCTTGAAATAAGTAAGTCTCTAATAAGTATATACTCTTTTTATAAAACTTTTTGCATACCTGGTTGTAAATCAAAGAATAACAGTACCTTGAAGGCGAGTAGGTAAATAGTATCGATATTTAGTTTCCCTAAAAATGAATTTTCAAAGAGTAAATGGAGAAAATTTATACCACCAGATAATTGAGCTCCAACAAAATATTCAGTTGTTTGTGCCTTTCATTTTTCTGAAACCGATACTAGGGAAGAGAAATTTGTATCATCTGGTGGGATTGTAAGCATACTTAAAAGAACAAGATTAGTCCCTCACGGGTTTCCTTCTATTTTTCCAAACTTTCCGCATTACTTCTCAAAAAATGTGCCAAGAAAAGGCCAGGGGAAAGGCCCAGAAAAATTATTCAGCGTAAAGATTATTTGAATAACATTTTTGAACAGTCAGATTTAATTGTCAATTTTCAAGATTTAATTCTTCATTACTCCGGTAAACTAAATACTCTTGATTGTTTGTAATGTTATAGTGTGTTCACTCAACAACAAAATTCATTTTTACCTTCTCAATTTAAGAGAAAAAATTATAACTATAAGTAACCAAATTGGAGACATGTTAGTAAAAGTATTTTTAAATAAAAAAAAGTTGTACACTGATATAAGTTGAATTTTTCCTATTGACTTCTAATTGGATAGGTCGTTTCAAATAGAAAATTTGTTGATAAGATTTTTGTGCAAATTGTTGTGATGAGCCTGATCTTGACTTTGACTACCCCCAAAATGCGGAATGTGACAAATTAACTTTTATTTTAACTACGAATTATTTAAGAGAATGTGAAATAGATGAATCAGTTCAAAAATATATCCGGTTATGCCTCACACAAAGTATCCAAAAAAGTACAACGTAACCTCTGCATCTTGCTTGTTACAGCATGCTCGAAGAAATTCGACTGATGATGAATATTTGAATTATTTGCAAAGAGGCGGACTGAAAATACCTACAGATTTAGTTGAAAATGTCTCATTTCACACGTATGTCATATTAAAAATAAATTAATGACATTTCTCTCGAACGTGCCTTTTTGAATAATACCCTATCTATATATATACAGGGTTAGTTTAAAGTATGGAAACATCTGAATATCTCACAAACGGAAAAAGATAGAAATACGATCTTAACAGGTGTTGTATGGTTGCCATAGGACCATATTTTCGCCTTAAAACAAAATATACAGTGTGGTCCTAAAAATCGTAATGACTGCAATGATGGATTTTTTAAATGGAATACCCTGTATATTATAACAGTTTATGAATTCTTTTGACCTCTAGAATAACTTTGATACAAGGTACCATATGCCTAAATTCTATGGTTACGCAGATATCGGCACTTTAATTATTACATACCCAAATTATGTCTGCCATATGGTTACGCAGATCTAATGAACGGCAGACATAAAGACATCATTTTACACATATTGCAGGGTTGCCAGGGAAAATAAAACAAACGGAGGGATAATGAAAAGCGTACCGACTACGCCTCAAAACTTTTATTCCATTAATATTATAACTTAAATCCTAATAATAACAATAACCATCATTTAAAGAAATGAAAAAAAAATATCAAACAAATACTACAATAAATGTTCAAAGTGCGAACCATTATTCGTGTAAGTTTACATTCTTTCCTTGTCATCAAAGACTCGTAAAATTAGTAGTTGTATGCGTTGTGTATCGCTAAGATAAGCCATTGTGACAAAGGTGGCTATGGTTTCTAACTAAATATTAGTGAACTGTCATAATTATTTAGTGTCAATCACTTTATAACAATGGTTTACCTTAGCGATACACAACGCATACAAATACTAATTTTACGAGGTTTTGGTGACAAGAAAAGAACGTATGAAGAAGTTACACGAATATTTAATGAATTGAATCCTCAACACGTTATTAATAGATCAACCGTTTGCAAAACTATCAAGAGATATACAGATACTGGAAATGTTAAAAATTGTCCTAAATCTGGCAGGCCTAAAACTGCTACAGATGATGATACGAAACTAAATGTGCTACTCCAAGTTGAAGAAAATGCTCAAGTATCTTCAAACCAGTTAGCGCTAGACAACAATATCGCTCAGACGTCCGTTATAAGAATTATGAAGTCAGAAAAAATGAAACCTTATAAGATTCACTACAATCAAGAACTTGCAGAAGATGACCCAGACCGCAGATTGCAGTTTTGTGAATTAGTTGAAGGAAAGAAGAATGTTGATGTTAATTTTGAAAAAAATTGTATTTTCTGATGAAGCAACGTTTTGCCTCAACGGTGAAGGGAACAGACATAATTGCCGGATTTGGTCTAGCCGTAATCCCCGTTGGATGAGGGAGAGACACACGCAATGGCCGCAGAAAATAAATGTTTGGGCAGGGATTATTAATAACCACATAATCGGACCTTTCTTCATAGAAGGTAATTTAAATGGTGACAAATATTTGAACCTGTTAAGGAATAATATTGTGCCAGCAATAGCAGCCATATTTCCCCATCCCAACAATCCCATGTTACCTTCTGATGACATATGGTATCAACAAGATGGTGCTTCCCTCATTACACCCTGGCTGTACGTAATTACCTAGATACAGTGTTTCCACAGAGATGGATAGGACGTCGAGGAGCAATAGAATGGCCGCCACGGTCACCGGATTTGACTCCTTTAGATTTTTTCTTGTGGGGATATCTTAAAAATAAAGTTTACAAGAATAAACCACTAAATTTACAAACCCTACAAGCTCGTATTTTGCAAGAGATAAATCTGATGCCACAAACATATCTAAGTGATTCAATCGAACATTTTTGTAAAAGACTTGGATACTGTCAAATCGTAAATGGTTCGCACTTTGAACATTTATTGTAGTATTTGTTTGATATTTTTTTCATTTCTTTAAATGATGGTTATTGTTATTATTAGGATTTAAGTTATAATATTAATGGAATAAAAGTTTTGAGGCGTATTCGGTACGCTTTTCATTATCCCTCCGTTTGTTTTATTTTCCCTGGCAACCCTGCAATATGTGTAAAATGATGTCTTTATGTCTGCCGTTCATTAGATCTGCGTAAACATATGGCAGACATAATTTGGGTATGCAATAATTAAAGTGCCGATATCTGCGTAACCATAGAATTTAGGCATATGGTACCTTGTATCAAAGTTATTCTAGAGGTCAAAAGAATTCATAAACTGTTATAATATACAGGGTATTCCATTTAAAAAATCCATCATTGCAGTCATTACGATTTTTAGGACCACCCTGTATATTTTGTTTTAAGGTGAAAATATGCTCCTATGGCAACCATACAACACCTGTTAAGATCGTATTTCTATCTTTTTTCGTTTGTGAGATATTCAGATGTTTCCATACTTTAAACTAACCCTGTATATATATATATATATATATATATATATATATATATATATATATATATATAATTTTGAATAATTGAATAACCAGAAAGCAATTTTGTGCCATCTCACTATTTTGAGCGTTGCATTGGATAAGTCGTTATAAGATTTTTATCGTTGTTGTGTATGTTGTTAAGACAATAAAAATATTCCGAACATGCTGTGTTCTATTTTGTCCAATATCTTATTGAATGATTACACACAAACAAAAATTAAGTCAAAAATAAACGAAGAAAACTTAATACTTTCATGAAGTAGTTGTTGCGTCAATCAAAAATATAATATTTAATTATACTTTGGTGAAAATTCAATTTGAGTAAGTCTTACAGCGTTTCTTTCAAGTTTCCTTTTGTCTCAAATGATTGAATAAATTTGGTTAGGCAACTTTTTATGTAAATAAGTCCCACTGGCTATTAGAAAATTTTTTTAAGCATTGGGGCTTTATCGAAAACGTCATTGTATTCTTGCTTATGTTCTACATTTTTCTGTTACAGTTATATGTGCTCAAGAATAATTAAAGATGTTATAATTACCAACAATATTTTTGATCCGTTCGGTATATACAAAAAGAGTTGAAATAATGCCTGAAACCTCACCGGTTTATTTTGGCAACACCGACTACTCTCTTTATAGCCTGTTTGAAGTCGGCCGTGGTTCTGCATAACTTTTGATGATATGTTAGCATTCAAAAGTATATATAGAAATAATTTCTTTGAAATGAAGTTTAGTGTTTTGATTTCTGTTTCGCATTCAGAAATGATTCCGATCAATTTGGATCTTAGAAAGTTCTTTTGTAAATTGTTTTAATTTTACAATGTGTGTTTCTTCGAAATCAATTCTGTCGTATTTTCTGATGGTACGGATTAGTTTATTTCTTAATATTTCAGTACTACACGCAATTGTATAAATCTGCTTTTAATTTCCTCAGACTGTACCATTTGGAAGCTTATTATGCATTCATAATCAAGAATGAAGATAAAATGAAGAAAATGATACAGAAAGCTAGAACATCTAGCATAAAGCTTGGCCTCGATTTGGAAATTGTACATATGGATCATAGCGAAAAGGTAACTTTCAGCATTCAGAAAATATTTAGTGTTCTAACATACATCCTTGTGCTTGCAGTCTTGGAATAAGGAAATATCTACGGTGGTGAGAGATTTTTGGAAAAATCATTGTTCCTCTTCTACTTGCATATCCTATAATGATATAGACTTTGAAAATGTAAAAATTTATTCTTTTTCCTATCCTGCACCAATATTTAAAAACTAACTCAACATATGGATAGCAACATGTCGTCGAACAAGTTTTGTGTACTACAGAAACTATCGAAGAATAAATATCAATGGGTACCAACATGTACTATTTCAGTTTTTCAAACTTCTTAATAACCAAAACACATTGAAATTTCACGGGCAATGTATACTATTGCAGAAAAGTGGTTGACACTTGAAGGTAGTTGACAGTTGACGAATGTACAAAACGCCATGTGTACCGATCTATTAATATAGATTTAACGTTTTCAGAGTTCAGCATGTTAATTTTAATTACTTACTTTATTTTAATATCACCACATTCGTTATAATTAATCGTAGGTACACTACACGTGTACGATTGTGCTTTGCACGTTCTTTTTTCGTTTTAATTTTCGGTGTAACGTGTTATAGGTGAGAGTCAATCAAAAGTTACCAAAAAAAGTCAAATGAGTTCCAATTCTGATATTCTGATGGGGTAGCACGCCGAGCTAAATGTCAAAAAACAAAATCATTTCATGAAACAAAAGTACTCGGTACTCTTCAATTTAAAATTATTGATATTTCTCAGCACCTATCACATAATGAAAACATGTTGTATCAACGGACAAATAACGGCAGTTATTGAACATTGTGTTTTGGGGGATAGTTGCTGATAAATATAGGTAATGATAACTATAGGAACTACCAAATTGTGAAAATAACTTCAACTTAATGAACTAAAACTTTCTGCAGAAGACATAAGGAAATCACCGCATATATAGGTAACGTATATTGAATTTCTGTTCTGTACTACATGATTGTACTTACATTGCATTATTGTATTAACATTTTATAGTTCAAAGTAAAAAGAAGAAAAACCTATAAAATACATCAGATATGTCGGTTTGTTCACACATTTCGATGAAATGTTTCAAAGACCTGGGAAAGACAACATTGATATACATTGAATACATTCATGAAATATTGAGTCAGGAATTTGATTTAAATTATTATGTAATCGAGTTTCACCAAAAGATAAGGCATAATTCAATCTCTGAAATCAAGCTGTTATACCTAATCTCACTCGAAAACAAAAAAATATTTATAAGACATAATGTAGGAAAGTATTGATTTACTTCAATGAAATTCTTAACTAAAATCGTGATAACTATTCAGCTTAATAGTTATGAAAAAAAATTGAAATTTATTGTATTGTATTATATTGCAAGGGATTAAAATTCAGAGTTATTACTATATAGTGTTCTTAAATATGATCATATTGGATTGTTTTCATAAAAGTTTCGCGACTACAAGTTGTTTCATTAGTTATTTCTTTTGGTGTTGAAATATTTATTGATGTACTAGCAGGTCCAGCCAACATTGTTTTGCCATATAATTTATTTCTAGGGAATTTTTAGTGTGAAAAAAACTACTATCTCATTGTTAGCGTGTAGGTGAGAGCGCTGTGAACGAGGAGGAAATACAAAGTTAACAAAATACTAAAAATAAATTTTTTAATGTACTATCATTTATTCCTTAAAATTATACATATATTATATATATATATATATATATATATATATATATATATATATATATATATACATAAGGAAATGAAATTTTTGTGCTTATGGCACTGAATGAAATATTTAAGAAAATGAACACTAGAACATTCATTCGAAAAATTGAAATTAATCAAAAGAATGTTATAGTAGAGCTAGATATGTGAACGTGTACGATGTGATGTCTCCATTATCCTTCAAGGGATAAATGTTAGAGAAATATTGAAATCGATGCCACACCTGATGGAAGTGCGAGACATATATGTTTCGTTCTCCAAGGAACTCGTCAGTTTTCTATAGATGGAATTGTAGAGTATTCATCACTCTACGATCTTCCGCTTGAAGTCACAAGAAGATGCTTGGAGGTTAAAATCGTTGCCTCACTTCGATGGACGTGGTGCGACTGACGAGTTACTTGCAGAACAAAACATATATGTCTCGCACTTCCATCAGGTGTGGCATCGATTTCATATTTCATATATATATATATATATATATATATATATATATATATATATATATATATATATATATATATATATATATATATATATAATAACATATAACAATATATAATTATTGTTAAAAATAGGAATGAATAATTATAGTCCAGCAAATTAATAATAATAATATGGTTTATTGGCCTCTAAAGCTATACAAAATCCGTTATATAATTACATTAAATATGAATTTTCTAAGCAGTCTCATAAAACCACATACATTTTCAGAGTTTACAATTTTTTTGGGCAATCCATTGAATAATGCCATCAATTAATATATTTTTACATGTTTTTTCCTTATGCAACGTTACTACTACGCTTGATGCATAAACTAATGGCCGAAAACTGTGGAGGGAGTGAGAGTTATTGTGTGAGAGAAACAGGAGACCGTCTTCGGTCTCATCCCTACTGCGTGAGGTTTACTGGGAAGTGACACCGGTATAGTCTGGTAGATGAGTGTTGATCCAGAAGAAGCGCAGAAAAAATTTTTAAAATTTGATTTTAAAAATTTAGCACTGGTAGCACTGAGTATAGCAGAAATAAATTCAATGAAGTTTCAATTAAATGTTCAACTGGCGGGGATAACTTACCAAGTGATAATTGCTCAGTTATCCAGCGGATGAAAAATGATTAAATTACTACAACAACTATCAAAAAATAGGGGTTGGTGATAGAAGGGTGGAAATTTTTGATTGTGTGTATTTTTTAATTATAAAAAAATTTTTGTCCAAAAAGTTTAAAAACAAATGTTAAGGGTGGATAATCCTCATTACTTAGGGGTATGAAAAATAGATAGTAGCCAATACTTAGACTTACTGAATATGCATATAAAATTTCATAAAAATCGGTCAAGCCGTTTCGGAGGAGTTCAATCACGGGCATCGTCACACGAGAATTTTATATATTAGTTTGATATTGACATGTCTTATATTTGGTGTTTTTCATTAATGACAACTACAATTACTATGACAACGTCATGTTCCACCCAGATTGAATAATATCAGTCATTTATAAGTGTCACCCAAACATTAGCAACACCTAAATTTCAGTAAATCCATCAGTTAAAAGCTATGAATTCTGAGGAAGCTGCCTCATTTCTCTTGAAAAAATTCAAAAAATCTCCTTCCATTTTAATCGTATACTCGATTGCTCTAGGTGAGAATGAGTTTTCAGTTGACGTTGCTTTACATATATTTTTTAGGAAATTTTCCAAACGTTCTGGAATATTCTATCAAGGTTCCTTGCGACGAAGTACCATGTTTTCCTGCAAAACAGAAAGGAAGTATATCGCCCCAATTTATTTTCGGGAAACTACTCCAAAAGTATGTTTTGGTACTCCAAGGGCGATATCACTATTATGAAGGTTATTCGAAGGAAGAAATAACATTTCCTGTAAGAGTTGCGAGTCTTCTGGGCTGTAAAAACATGTTTATTACAAATGCAGTAGGTTCTATGAATAAAAAATTTGAATTGGGTGATATTATGCTGATTAATAATCACTTGGATGTGGTAGATTCCTCTGGAGATAGTGCGTTGAAGGTATACAATGATAACAGGAGAAAATTTAAAAAAACTTCTGGAATATATGACGAAAACTTCAGGGCAATAGCAAGAAAATTGTCTGTTGAGGAAGGTACGTGTAAATAAGTACGGTCGAATTCTTATTCACATTCTTAGTCATATCATCAATTCACCTCTTCTTGAAAAAGGTGTTATTGAAAACACTGACACCGATGAACAAATCTTATTATAATAAATCCAAGAATCGACTAAGGTATACTTTTATAAAAATATTGCATTGCGAATATAAAAATTTAAATAATTTACATGAATTATAATTCGCCGAGAAAGATAATAATAATAATAATAAAATTTATTGAGAATCATTCCTTATATTGTAAAATTACCTTCAATTACATTCAAAAATTACAACTAAGAAGGATGCTCACACAAGAACTGAATTCCGTTTTGAGTCGGATCTTACATTCGGCCCTCGAACGAAGATATTGGTTCAATTCATATTTACAATAATATACAAGTATATTTGAAGAGAAAAAAAAATTACCTCACAAATATTAAACATTTGAGACAATTTCACATAGTGTGGGACATTTGTGTTAACAAATAAACAAACATATGACACAAAAAAATTGATTAATACATTTTTGCCTATATTCGAATCATCGAAGTACTCTGCCGCACTTTAGTACGCCTTTCGTAATTTCAAATTTGACGGTAAATGGTTGAAGATTTTAATACTCTGATGATAGAGTGAGAGCCCGAATTTAGCTGTTTTATGTGTAGGAATAAGTAGCACATCACTGTCCTTGTTGAATACTCATGATTACTATTCAATTTGATAAACCTATCTTCATTTTCTTTAACATATAGTAAACATCTATAAATATATAAACAAGGTAGGGCGAGTATGCAATTATTAATGAAGATAGGTTTAAAAAAATTTCGTTGATGAATATTGAATATTAATACAATGTGTAATAATGTGTAATATTGGATATTACACAGAAGCGAATACTTCGCTTCTGTGGAATAAATACCCTATTTACTTCTGTAGAGTAGCCCCACAGCAGGATATTATAATTAAGATGACCATATACAAACTGTAATACACATTCATAACACAGTTTTTAGGTAGAATGTGCTCAGTTCTACAGATTGCAAAAAATGAGTTAGTCAATTTTTTACACAAAACATCAATCCTTGTTGTCCATCTCAAATTTATGTCTACATATATTCGAAGAAAATTAGTCGATTGGGATGATGATATAGTGTTGTCTTAATATTTAATATTCAAGGTATACTGATTCCATTGCCCTTCAGACAAATATGAACACATACAGTTTTGTCAACATTCACCATCAGATTGTTCGTTCGACATCAATTTGCAAACACCCTCACAATGCATTCACATGCCTCCAGAAGTTCTTCAGGAGCCCTGCCAGAAACAACCACCGATGAATCGTCGGCAAATAGTGTAACCAAAAATCCAGACAATTTCGCAGGCAGATCTTCTATAAATAATATGAATAGAAGATGTCCCAGTAAAGAGCCTTGCGGAAACCCAAGCGTAATGTCATGTCACTGTGAACAAATCTCGCCTATTCCCACTGTCATTGTTCTTTCTTTTACAATTGGTAACTACGTAACCAATTGTAAAGCATTGTAGCTTTACAAACGTCTAAATTGTAGCATTTATCAAGTATAAATTCAAAGGATAGTGAATCAAATGCCGAAGGTAAATCAAAAAATGTCCTCGCCACAAACAAGTGTTAATCCAAATACTCGTAGACGGATTCAAAAAACTTAACTGTAGCTATTCAGGTTATTGGCTGCTTCTGAATCCATGTTGCGCGGAGTCAGTTATTTTGAATCTGTTGAGATAACTCATCATACTGTCGAAAACAATTTTCTCAGTTACCTTGGAAAACGCGCTCAAAATGGATATTGGGCGATAATTGGTTATTTCACTTTTGGTTCCATTCTTAAATACTGGAATTACTTAACTATGGATTTTTTTAGGATATTGGGGAACTTTGCAGTAGTGATGGAAACATTGATATATGCTAAGTGCTCGCGTATAATTCCACTAATTGTTTTCAAAACTTTGGCCAAAAAATATGGAATCGACACCGACGCTTTTTTATTCTTAACTTTAATTTTAGTGACAGGGTTGAAGTAAAAATTGCTGTTAACCATGTGTGATAATGTGCAAATCCGAGATTAATTAATTCCGTATCGAGATGTTAATTTGGTACTAGCCATTGTGGAAAAATGTTTGGCGAAAACATCAGCTAAATGATTCGGATCGTCAAACACCTCCCCCTCAATATCAATTTGGTTTTCCTTATCAGTGAACTCCTTATGATAAAAGCGAATTTTTTAATTTAATTTCAATCCAAATTATTCGGTCAAATCATTGATATTTCTATTTAAGTTGAGGTAGTTGAGTTTCAATAACAAAAACTTTTTTATATTTTTCGATGTGTTGAAACCTGAATATTTAAGAAGCTCTTGGTGAACCAATTGCTATAAAACATTCATAATTTACTCGATGAACTCAAAATGTATTAGTACCTACATATGCTCTTAATCGTCGATTTTGAGTGAATTTATTGAGACTGCTTTGTATTTGGCATGCACTAGAAAAACTTCTTGTGCTGGGGTAGTCTTTATCTTTGGATTTTTTCATTCATTAAGCAAATATTCAATGAAAATCTCCAAAACTTGTTTATCGATTGAAATCAGATTTCATCCATAAAAACAGAAATGCAAGTGAAAATATTTGTTTTCCGACCTGTGTATTTCGTTGTACATAGGCTCATCTATTCTGTTTTATTTCCCAAATAAAATGGAGAACAATTGTTGAATAGGCACCCATTTACGTAATGCTAATTTTTGTCAATAAGATGCACAATTTAGCAGTTTTTTACAATCAAATAGTTTAGTCGATTGAAAGAGAGAAAGTATCCTCAGTTTTTCAATTAGTATACTGGACTTTGCAGGAATGGAGAAGTACGTGAAGACTGGAATATACGCTATGGTGAATAGAAAGGCACTACAAACTCCAAGTGACATCCTTGCTTTCAAAACTAGTGGTGCAGATGTTGTGGGAACCTCAATACTTCCTGAAGTTCTCACGGCCGTAAAACTTAAACTTTCGATTTTTGGATTGAGTATTGTGACGGATAAAAGGATCCTAGATTACAGCAACTTTCCTGATCCGATGCCTGACGACATAACGAAATCATTGAAATTAAAGAAAAGTTTTATACTAAAATTGATTGAGAGATATGTAGAATATTGTAGTGATGCAATGTGATTTTAACGTGTGATTTACTTTGTAAAACTTCACTAAGTGATTAAAACATAGATGAAAAAATTTGAAATATGAAGTTTATTATATGAAAGTTTTTTGTAAAATTAGAAAGAATTTGAAATATGCTAATATCTGTTGAAAAGTTTTTAGTCGTAAACAATTAATATTTTTATTTCGTCAGAAGAATTTCGTTGAAATCGAAAATGTGTTCAAATGTGCTGTTGCGAATTCATTGAAATTCCAAACATGAAAAATCGAACAGACAAAAAATTATGATAAAAATCAAGCACATGTGAAATATCAGTTTACACCGAGAGTGATATATGAAAGAATTGTATTGAACGTGTCTGAAACTGACAAGATTGTAATTCACGAAATATATCAAGATGTGATTTAAAAATAACATCAAATAATAATATCACATTTGGTGTTATATTGTTGAAGATTAAGATTGTCATATACATATTTCAAAACTCTTAACTAAAACTTTCAAGGAGTGCTAAAGGAAAAACTCAGTGTTACGTCTAGTACCGCCGCCATAGGATGGACCCTCGGAGCTTACTTTCTTAATGTTATTAATCATTTTAACCGTAACTAATGAAAATTTTTTTTTACGAACGGTTATGACAAATAGTTCTACGTTCACCAACTTTTTTCCATGGTCAATCAAAATATTAACGAGAATTCTACATCACAAAGAATTTCTGTAGTAAATTCTTCTACATTCGAATTGAATATAAACTTAAATTCAAACACTTGAACTTATGATTTACACTTTATTCACTACATAGCATGACGCGTTTTGACGTTACAAACGACTTCTTCAGATGCTTACAGAATAATCATGCTATGCAGTGAATAAAGTGTAAATCATAAGTTCAAGTTTTTGAATTTAAGTTTAAGTAATCGAATATACATTGACAAATATATTTAATGTTCTGGACTTGAACCTAGTTTTCAATGGATATAATTTGTTCATTCATAGTCATAATTAGCTTCTCCATTTTCGATTAATTCTTCATTTGAGCTGATACGCTCCATTTGAAGTTTCCGTAAGCATTGAAATACATTAAATTATATTATATGATGAAATCAATAATTAATGATGTTGGAAATTGTTTGTAAGTTACCTGTTGTTTCATTGTCCATAGTTTCATTGGCAATAGCATCAATGACAGATTGTGGCATGCATTCTCCACCAAAGCAATAAAATTCTAATTTTTTTTCAATTTTTTGTTTCCATTTTTGACCGTCTCAATGAAGAAGAATGCTTCTCAACAAGAAGCAACTTGCGTTGGGCCATACAATAGAGTCCGGTAGCAAACTGTCGGTAATTCGACGTCATATCAATGTGTCAAAATTGACGTTGACTTGACTTAGACGTCCCACTGACCATGCACTGACGTCGAAATGTAGCAGCCTCAAGATGTTTGAAAAATGTAATGATACGATATTACCCAGAAAATGTACAGAGTTCTAAGTTGCATTAAAAAAAAGATTTTTTTTAGTTTCATTCAATGAAACTCAAAAAAAAGATGGTGAAGTACAAACTCACGATTTGAAAACCCAGGAGATTATTTGAACGAAAAACGGATATGTCTATTAGATTGTGGTAAATAAATGAAGAAATAAATTCAAATTTTCATTAAAAGTGATTGAATGTAAGTATTTAAGTATTTATCTATTAATAAATTTTGTGGAACCAAACTAAGTGTTTTTATTTAATATATCAAATTTTTATGCTGTGCTGTGTTAACAAAAATTTCAAATAAAACATAAACAGCCTACTAAATTTTATTTTTATAGGTAAAAACTCACCAATTTCAGCTGTTTTTAAACGGAGTATCGAAGGAGTTTTTCTGGCCGTTTCCCATAGAGATTGAACAATGAAGAATTAGAACCTGACAATAATTGTTTTGAAACAATTGTTTTATTATGTTTATCGATTATCGATAAAACACAAATGACCTACTAAATTTTATTTTTATAGGTAAAAACTCACCAGTTTCAATTGTTTTCAATGAAGAATTAAAACCTGTCAATAACTGTTTTAAAACAAATTGTTTTATTATGTTTATCGATTTACATCAAGTATCGGCCTCATCAATTATTGATAACTGTTTTAAAATATGATTCAATCTGTTGGTTAAATCTCCGCCACCAATAGTCGACAAGAATTTTATCTCAAAACAAAAATTGATTGAAAAATTAAGCTTTTAAACCGAATATTTTCATGTCTTGCCTTATTGTCTTTTAAATAACCCTCAAAAATATTGAATTTCAATAGGTAATTTCACAGAAACATGAAGGCCGAGGGAACTTAAATACCTCCTCAAAAATGTCACTCAGCTCTTACACTATTAACACGAACCGATCACTCATCACATTGCAAAATATACCCTGAAAATCTAAAATATTGATGGTATGGTTTAACCTAGAATTATAAAGTGTTCCTTTGTATACCGGAAACAAGTTCAATATCAATACATTTATCAAATTTTGAATAAAATAAACAGATTTATCCACTTATTACGAGCACTATGAATTTCATTAATACTGAATATACTTGATGAAACTCTGAATACATAATTTAAATAAAACTTAGTTGTTTTGTTATTTTCACTATAATTAATTTCAAACATGACAATATTGTTTCGCAAACACAGTGGCTTCATCAGATGTTGATGATAAACAGTTTATCATCAATCTGATGAAGCCACTTGGTTGGCGAAACATGATTTTTACTATAATTCATTTCAAACATGACAATATTGTTTCGCCAACACAGTGGCTTCATCAGATGTTGATGATAAACTGTTTATCATCAACATCTGATGAAGCCTTTGTGTTGGCGAAAGGATATTGTCATAATTTAAATGAAACTAAGTAGTTTTCTGATTTTCACTACAATTAATTCAAAAACATGACAATATTGTTTCGCCAACACAGTGGCTTCATCAGATGTTGATGATAAACTGTTTATCATCAACATCTGATGAAGCCTTTGTGTTGGCGAAAGGATATTGTCATAATTTAAATGAAACTAAGTAGTTTTCTGATTTTCACTACAATTAATTCAAAAACATGACAATATTGTTTCACCAATACAGTGGCTTCATCAGATGTAGATGATAAACTGTTTATCATCAACATCTGGTTAAGCCAGTGTTGGCGAAACAATAGTGTCATGTTTGAAATTAATTATAGTGAAAACCACAAAACCACTCAGTTTTATTGAAATTATGCTATGAATTTCATTCAATTTTATTTAATTTCAGAGTAATATATATTTACGTACTCTCTTCAAACATGTATTCGGCAATTTCTGGTAGTAATCATGTGATATTGTGAAGCTTGGAGTTTTCTCTTCTGACCCATCCATTTCTATCGCGACTGACTAATTGTTTTTGTTCTTTATGATCAAATATGAAACATGCATCATTCACTATCAATTAATGTCCAATATTTTATTAAGGGCCCCAAGTTCAATTTTGAAAATTATGACAGGATTAAAAAAAACAAGTTTTTTTTGATATGGAGATTTATATTGAATAAAAACACGTTACGATACAAGACATCAGAAAAAGTAAGTATATTGAAAATTTTTCGAATTCTGAAATACCGATTACTGTCAAGTTACTTCCCACACTGTCGATGATACAGAATTTTTTTTATTTCTGCTTGTCACTTCCACATGAGCATCCAAACCGTCACTCATCCTACTCAGTCTTCTCGCCCACGATCCTCTTAGACCTGAAACTGTTAATTCGATTTGTCGAAGAGTATTGTCACACGCAGTATTGTAGAACTCAGTGCTTGGAGTAATTTTGATTTCAGTCTTTGATTATATAGCTTCTAGTGCATTTATTAATTATCACAAAATTGGAATTCATACTTGATTATTGAAAGTAATATAAGAATGATGAATCGGCGGTAGCTATAGGTTCTAATGCATTTATTAATTATCACAAAATTGGAATTTATACTTGATTATTGCAACTAATATAAGAATGATGAATCTTCTTGATGATGAAGGTAACTACACTTTTGGAGCGTTGAGATAAAGAAAATTTATAATTATAATAATTTATAATTTTCAATGGAAATAGGTAACTCAAGAAGTTCCAGAAATCAATGTTATCTAGTCGCTGCCGGATAAACGAAAAACAGCCAAGTTTTTTCGAAGTACCAAATTGAAAAATGTGAATCATCATAGGCTTTCATGTGTTATCCTTATTTTTTAATTTTATATCTGGTTAGAATATAGCGTTTTTATAATATTATCTCTCGTATTGAGTAAGGTGGCAATTGTAGAAATGGTGTATTGTAGAATTGAAATATGTCAATATAATGACAATGTACAAATAAAACATAAAAAAATAATTACCTAGAGGCAAAGCGATCATCTACACATATATGATCCCTCATATATATATATATATATATATATATATATATATATATATATATATATATATATATATATATATATATATATATATATCAAGATGATATTTGTCAAAAAGGCTTTTTAATATGAAAAAGTAAATTTACAGTAAAGCTAATAAGTAGGAACTGTAAAAATTCTAAGATTGTAATGAAAAATAAATTATGCAATTAGTTTAAGTTATATAATGTTAAATTTTTGCATAACTCATGTATTATATATGTATTGTAAATATTTTGTGAATAAAGATTTGTTAAGTAAAAAGTAAAACACGCAGTTTGTTTAAGTTGCCAACAATATTCTCATTTCGAATCGCAACTCCCTATTTTGTTTTTTAATCTAGTTTTCAAATAATATTATTTTGAATTGAAGAGAATCAGATTGCACGTTAATAATTCATAGATATGGAATTTACCACAGGCAAATCTGTCTCAGTTGTCTGGATAATTTTGATTTTCAAATATGATATCGAATTTCAATAATTAATTGCGTAATTATTCCCAGATCAAATTAATGAAGAAATTCATAGAAGTTGATTCATAAAAATGTCTACTTTGAAATACGTTCAAATGTAACATGTTACCTCTTGGGTCTCTAGAGCCGTTCCTAGAAGCGTTATTATTTTCCCTTATAGTGTGCAAAATTTCATCATATTCGCCTTCTTGTTTTTTAAGTCCATGTTCGTATTTGGCCTCTTTCGCAAGAAGTGCTTCCCGTTGCATTTGCGTTTTCAGCTAAAACATCCAGAGTTTTAGTAAAATTTTTAATTTTCGAATAACTCAATTATTTCTTACTTCGGACGGAATATCTGGAATGACATACTGCATTATGCCAACTAGTGCAAAAACAATATGCTGTAATGAAAAATTATGTTGTTAGTTGCTGGAACACAAAGTAATTTTATATTCAGGTAGATTTTTCCTATATGTCAAGACCAATTGCTTTTAGTTCAATTATTTCACACCTTTCTCTTTCCATTAAAAGTGAATATGATAACTAACCGGATCGCTGAGTTACTAGTAGCTTGCGAAAAGTATTCTGGTGGCTCACAACTTATTTTATTTTTGAAAATACTAAAGGTGTAAAATCATAGAAGTTGTCGTAGATGTAGCAAATTCCGGTAAGTGATCTGCGTCAACATTACCATACCAGAATAAGGTAGACCTCTGATATGTGAGCATGATCTGGGTTGCTTTGAACGGGATACATACGCATTGGACGGGGACGTTGCACTCGGATTAGAACTGAACGTCGCATAATCAACGTCCAGCAGTCCAGCGTTTAATATAAAAGTAGACAGTAGTTAAAAATATTATACGAAGCAGTGGTGAAAAGATGAAGACATTCAATTCGGAATGGAAAGGAAGGAAATATTGGGAGGCATCTAGTCCAGGGTCCCTGGAGCATTTTGGAACTTGATTACTATCAAGCTAATTTTCCGCGTGTAGCTTCATTTTGAGGAGACGCCCAAGAATTTTCTGTACGAAACATTTTCTATATTTGTTCTATAAAATCTATGGCTTCATCAAAGAATCCCCTTTTTTAAACAAGTATTAATAACGAGGTCAACATAACAGATGATTTCTGTTTCAGTTATCTAAAATTTATATAAGTCAATAATCTTATTGTTCAACAAATTAAGTGGACGTTATTCCGGTCCTACGCTCAAAATTAGTCGAATCGTTTCTCGATCTGAAAGTAATTACTATCAAGCTGAATCTTCGTGAATAGCTTCGTTTCGGTGAGACGCCAACAATTTCCTGTGCGAAAATTCTGTATTGTGGTAGCTAACAGAGGTAAGTAGCAATTATGAAATATGTCCACGTGCTTATTGTTTACTCCATCAAGCGACGGAGAGTTCGAGAATGATCGGAAATGCTCGACTATTTTCGGGAATATTTAAAACTTTGATCTTATAGTAATTTTTATATCTTATTTTTTAAAGAATCAAATTATTTGAATTTCAAAAAAGATTTTTTCACTGTATCATATGTTACAAATAGGAAAACGAAAAAATTATAATTATTGTCGGACTAGTGATAAATACTCGTTTTCTTGTAGTATATTCTTTTATTTGGGCAGAAAACACACTAAGCTAATAGGTAATATTTTTGTCCTACAGTTACAGTTAGTAATGAGAAGAATGGTTTTGTAGTATCAACAATTTCTGAGCGTAGGACCGAAATAACGTAGGTACCACGCAATTTGTAGGAAAATAAGATTATTGAATTATATGAATTTTAACTAACTGAAAAAACAAAACTCAGCTGGTTAGTAATCGTTCATTATGACCGCGTTATTAATACATGTTCCAAAAAGGCGACTCTTTGATGAAGCCATAGATTTTGTAGGACAAATATTTTTTCGAATGATTTAGATAATTATCTTGAGACTTAACGAAAAAAATTGGCATATTTTCAGAATTATCAAATCAACACATTTCATGCTTGCTATCTCTGTGAGGTACCACAATCGAAGTTTCGTACAGAAAATTTTTGGGCGTCTCATCAAAATGAAGCTACTCACGGAAAATTAGCTCGATAGTAATCAAGTTTCAAAATGCTTCAGGAATCCTAGACTAATCATAAAACTGTTCATTCAAATTACGAAGTATAATGCATATATTGGTAGGCTTGACAACCTATGTTGGTGATGAGGTTATGGACTGAAGATAAACATTTTCAGCCACTTTATGAGATTGGTTGTGAAAATTATAACCAAGCGTTACAAAGAAGATTTTTCAAAACTTTCGAAGATGGAGTTGATTGTCAATAGTTGGAGCTATTTGTTCAAGTCCATCACAGAAAAATTGAATGAAATAAATCTGCAGCTTTGGATAAGAGACGAAAAACTAGAGAAAAATTAATTTTAGATACAAAAGCATCTATTGAAAAGGTTGATTTTTCGGAACAAAACCTAATCAACCGCGACGCCAAGTATTTTCCTATCCTCTCACAAAAAATACTCAAAACCCATTAAAACCCCATTATCAGTAAAAATAATATTGAAATAATTCCTAACCTGACAACTTCAACAATCCTTCTAGAGATTTCACAGGAATTGTTTTTAGCCTAAGTTTTCGTGTCCTCCATCATGAAAATTGATAATCAACAGTTTGAAACTTATAATAGGCAGAAATTTGGCGATGGAAGATGGAAGTGGAAAAAAGAGTGCATTTCAAAATGATTTAATGTTTTAAATCGTTAGTCTCAAGTTTGAAGTAAATCTGGCCAATATAGTAAGTGAAAAAAACTTCAGTTCTATGTCGTACTGTATCGAAAATGAGAGTGATCATTCAAAAATTTTTGTATGAATATGCTTTCTCCGATATGATGATCAGTTAGAGCACGACAATCGACTTGCACATTCGGATAATTGTATTCAAATTGCTGCATTAATTCGCACTACAAAAATTGAAAATCTTATCAATCAACCTTTCGGCCTTCTCATATGCATTCTTCATCTGCACGTATTCATTCAAAATCTTCAAATTATATATATATTTTGAATTTCAAATAATGTTTTGATTGTCGTTTTTCTGTTATTTTTATTAACTCTCATTAAATCGAATCGGACTTGGCATAGTGTTAGCAATTTTGTTTATTTTTCAGAAACCTACCAGTGGTAGATATTGATGCAGTCATATGTATTAGTATTAGTTGTTATTCTGGCAGTTGATTATTGGTACCTTACTGCACGACGGTTTCTATACGTGCATGTCCAATATAACTGTGTATTATTGCATTTGGGTTGGCTTATATCGCTTACCACTAAGTAAATCCAATGTTGATTTCAAAATAAACTAAGTTTATTGAAAGGTTGAACTTTGAAAGGGTTGCGACCAATTTGGTACGATATTGAAAATTTATAGTATTTTCAAGTTCAGTTTTTTGATGTTTGGATTTGTGAACTTACCTCGAAAACTACCACGAATGCTAAACGAGCTGCAAACACGTGCCAATACTGTGGACTCAAATCATAAGGGTTTTTTTGATCGGGACCATTTCTATATCCTGAAAATATTTGATTAGAGTGTTTTACTGATTTTGTAAAAAAAAATTGTAGTTACCTCTATATTGACACGTTTTTGGAGGTGGTTTACCGTCATTATCTCCGCCCATTCCTTCGACATAGTCGGATGTGTTGAATTCTGAAAAAAAAATTGTATCGAAACATGTTGAAAAAAATTCGAATTAAAGTATTAATCTTATAAAAATGTATTGGAAAATACTGAAGATATTTGACTTATGCAAATATTTTCAATAAAAATAAAATTTTCAAATTGAATAAAAGTTTTTAGTCTTGTTTTATGCACAACGACTCAAATTATATCTTCAATAAGAGAACTCAATAAACCTATTCTAGAAAAGCATCTATTGTAATATTGATTAAAAACAATTTGAAAAATATTGATTATGTATAGAATACAATCATCTTAACAAATTTTTTTCACTTGAAACATGATGAAATACTAATGTAATTTGGTACATTTGGCTGAATTTCACGAAGTTTATAATTCATTATAAATACAGGGAATAATATTCAATGAAATCTGCCCTGGTCAAAGCTGCTAACTCACTGTCAACAATTGGTACAACTTGTAAGAGACAAAAATAAATTTATTCATATGAGTATATCAATACAAATAGGTATATTTTTCGTTGAAATTTGTAGCGTAACGTTAACTAGGACTAAAATTTCGAATCTTTGTCGCTTCTATAGCTGTCAAGTATCATGTTTAGGAAAATACCTGATAGTCGGATAAACCTTTGAATTATATATATATATATATATATATATTTTGAAGGTTTTTAGCATTAACAGGCTTTTTTAATATGAAAAAGTTTATTTCTGTTGACGTTTCGTTGTTATATTACAACTTTGTCAAAACTAATTAGTTAATTAATTAGTTTTGACAAAGTTGTAATATAACAATGAAACGTCAACAGAAATAAACTTTTTCATATTAAAAAAGCCTGTTAATGCTAAAAACCTTCAAAATAAATACCTCAAACAGGCAATAAATCAATTTCAAGAAATATAAAATTGCTAGCTGAAATAAAGCAATTTTCACAACTCACAAATATTATGTCTGGAAATTTCAATTTTTTCAAGAATATAGGAGAACAATTAGTTTTGACAAAGTTGTAATATAACAACGAAACGTCAACAGAAATAAATTTTTCATATTAAAAAAGCCTGTTAATGCTAAAAACCTTCAAAATAAATACCTCAAACAGGCAATAAATCAATTTCAAGATATATATATATATATATATATATATATATATATATATATATATATATATATATATATATATATTATATATATATGCGCGTGTGTGTGAACATACATCTAATTTTTGTGCTAATCTCACTGAATTAAATATTAAAGGAACTGAATATTAGAACATTCATTCGAAAGATGAAAATTAATCGAAAGAATATTGTAGTAGAGCTAGCTATGTGAACGTGTACGATGTGATGCCTCCATTATCCTTCAAGGTATGTATAAATGTTAGGGAAATATTGAAATGGATGCCACACCTGATGGAAGCACAAAACACCTGTTTCGTTCCATAAGGAACTCGTTGCACCACGTCCATCCAATAAATAGCTTTAGTTTGAGATTAGAATAGATTAGATATCTTTGATTTGAGCAATGTTTTCTATCGATTCCTATGGATGGAATGTATAATTGAATTCACTACGTGACTGTTCTCCACTTAAAATCTTAAGAAAGAGATAAAATATAGTAAACGATTTCAAACTCATGCTTGGAGATTGAAATTGTTGCTTCACTTCGATGGACGTGGTGGAACTGATGAGTTCCATGTAGAACAAAACATCTGTCTTGCACTTCTAACAAATGTGGCATCGATTTCAATATTTCTCTCCCAACATTTATCATTTGAAGGATTATGTAGGCATTGCATCGTACCGGTTCACATAGCTAACTGTAGGTACTATAACATTATTTTGATTAATTTGAATTTTACGAATGAATGTTTTAATATTTATTTTATAATATATATATATATATATATATATATATATATATATATATATATATATATATATATATATATATATATATATATATATATATATATATATATATATATATATATATATATATATATATATATATATATATATATATATATATATATATATATATATAAAATATAATCTGAGAGGGGTTTTCTACAGATTCCCATAGATGGAATTGTGGAGTATTCATAACTCTACGGTCTTCCATTTGTAGTCACAAGAAGATGATTGGAAGTTGAAATCGTTGCCTCACTTCGATGGACGTGGTGCAACTGACGAGTTTCTTGCAGAACGAAACATATATGTCTCGCACTTCCATCAGGTGTGGCATCGATTTCAATATTTCTCTAACATTTATCCCTTGAATGATAGTGGAGACATCACATCGTACACGTTCACATATCTAGCTCTACTATAACATTCTCTTGATTAATTTAAATTTTTCGAATGAATGTTCTAGTGTTCTTTTTCTTAAATATTTCATTCAATGCAATAAGCACAAAAAATTTCAATATTTCATATATATATATATATATATATATATATATATATATATATATATATATATATATATATATATATACTCTTGGAAGTTATTTTGTCGGTTCATATTTTAACCTATAGAGTAGACCTATATATATAGAACAAAAGACCTCTAAATAGATAAATTTCCTATCTTTATTTTTTGCTACTATCAATAGCGAAACTTCAACTGTAAATAAAACGTTTCCATTTCAATCTCAAATATTGCTTAGAATATTAATAATTTTGTATTATAACAAATTATAATTATCAATTTTTATCAATACTTGTATGTTTAGAACAAACACTGGGTTGAATCAATGAATGTAACTCTTTTGTTTCAACCAAAATAATATATTCACCTGACAAGGAAGAATCTATATATCCGTTGAGGTCGAATGATTCGGAATATTTGAATTTGTAAACCATCCTTGGAATGAAGTCACTAGTGTAGGCAATCACAAAAGCCTGTAAGCAAAAAATAAAATGATATATCCATGTCGCTGAATAAACCAAATAATAAAGTCATAACTAGAAAAAAGTGATAACTAAAAAAATCATAACTAAAGTCACGGCACTCAGTTTATGAAAAAAAATTGTTCTGGAAATTTAATGTACAATTCCTTGGAAGGTGTGTTTTTCATTGTTTGGCACTAGTCATGGAATTTGAAGAGGTTATTTTCACTTCATGGCTTGTGCAAACATCGTACAAGCTGTCTAAGCTGGCCAAATTTGAGAATGTATCATATGTAGGTATTGTATATGAATGTGTGCTTTTAATATGTATATGTGTATATTATATATGTAACGGGTGTTTTTTTTAGGGGTATAGAACTTTAAGTTGGCATTACTGTTGAAGATGGCGACCGATTTAACAGCTGAGAAGTGATCTATTGTCATGAATAGACTCACGCTTGAACTACGCTTGCAAATAGTGCAATTTCATTTCGAAAATAATGGTTCTGTGCGGAATACGTATAGAGCACTACGTCCATTTTATCGTCGATAAAATCGTCCATCAGAGCAGTTAATTCGATTAACCATGGAACGTTTTCGCACCACGTTTAGACTTATCGATAATTCGCATCCCCAGAGACCCCGTACGGTGCGTACAGAAGAAGGTATTGCTATTGTAGAGCGTAGCATTGAGGAAGACCCGAATGAGTCCATCCGCCATCGAGCACAAGAATTGGATCTGTGTCCATCCACTTTGTGGAAGATTTTGCGGAAGGATCTTGGTTTGCGTGCTTACAAAATTCAACTCGTGCAAGAATTGAAGCCAAACGATCATCAAGCAAGGCGTAGATTCGTCGAATTGGCCCAAAACGAGATTGCCCTTGTTCCCGATTCTCATAAGCGAATTTTGTTATCTTTGAAGCGCACTTCTGGTTCAATGGCAACAAACAAAACAAAATTTGTAAGACAACATTCGCAGTGTCATTGCCGATAGACGGTCACAAATGTTGAAAAAAGTCATCGAAAATTGGTCCAGATTGGACTACATCCGAGCCAGCTGTGGCGATCATATACCAGAAATCATATTCAAAATATAATGCCAGAAGATTATCTTTCCAAAAAAAAAAAATTATTGTCGATCGAATGATCGATCGATGTTTTATTGCAATTTAAAGTTCTATACCTCTAAAAAAACACCCTTATGTATGATTTTCATTCCAGTATAAGACAGAACTTCGAAAGCAACAGAAATATATGTATGATTCATGTATTATATTATTACACGTAAAATGTATGAAACTGTCTTCCTGCAGCTGCAATCGATTCAGTGACTGTAAACCAAAAAATATAATGATATATCCATATCTCAATAGATATTTGTAGGTTTAGTATAGCCTAGTATTCAAGTCCCTATTACTTTCTTTATAACTCAATTTTTTATGTTTCCACTACAACTAGAATGATTCATTTCTGCTTTTCTGTAGAGTATAGTCTTTCAGGTTTCTTGAGGATTCTCTTCATAACTTAATTCTACCTTTTGTCCTTTTCGCAAAGGTAAGATGAGCAATTTTTTATGCAACTACAGGTTAATTATAGCACATCTGTCCACTACCCTTATATGAATCAATAATAATATTAATAAATGAACATGTCAACACCGCAAATTTTGAATAGATATAATATACGACATTTTCATTTTTTTCAGGTAGTTTAAATCCTCGTTTCAATGTTAAGACGTTTTCAAATTTAAAATATTAGGTGGATACCCATCATGTTCAATTTCCCACTTTTTTACTTCAATAGAATTTCTTTCGAAATAATAGAATCAAACGTTAATTTTTAAAACGTTTTGAAACAAACAACAATAATAATTCTATTATTGTTGTTTGTTATAATACTGTCGTCAGTTTCATTGTGTAAAATTAATTCTTTTCAATAATGAAGTCATTTGTTTCGTAGAATTGTTGTGAAATCCACTACCTTCGCATTCTACTATTTAAAATTTCTATTTCTACTAGTGAATTTCACTACTGGACAAAAATATTTAACATACAATACAAAATAAGACAACTTATAGACAATCGAATAATATGTGGAATCGATAATGGAGATGAATCTGAGAGATTGTGAAAGCGTTGTTTTATAGATTGACATATAAATCATATTTAGAATATCTGCAAATTAGTCAACTTACATTCGACACAACAGCAGCGTATGTTATCGCTCTCAAAATTCCTTCCCACGCACCTATGTCCTCCGTCTTCTCAGCTAGTGGACGTCTTGCTTGCGTTACCATTTTGTAAGCATCTAAACGGATTTCAGCTATATTGTTCAAAAGAGCACATAACGGTGCCAGAGGAAAAGCCGCAACGAAAAGCGTCACAAAACCGTATTGAAGAACTGAAAAAAGCAGTAATTAAACCATCGAGTTTGAAAGGTTGTCAATTGGGAGCATAATATACGATTATATCTTCCAAAAATTTCAATTTTTTTCTCAGATTTTGTAATTCTATGGAAAAGGCTGTCAGTCATTGATTTTGAGAATAAAATTTGCGAACAAAGTTCTTGAACGAACTGTATTCATTACTCACTCATTTCTAGATATTCGTCAAATAATGCCAATCTTCCAGGATCTTGCATATGATAATCCTGCTCCCAACGAGTATGTCGCCTTTCTAAATCTTTCGTCTTCGACCTATGACTTCTTCCCCTCCACCAGTTATTCATGAATCTAAAATATATTGATTTTCAATGCACCATTTCAATACATCTTCAAGCATATTTCTAAATTTCGAATGAAAAAGTGAAGGAACTTTCTCGTGCTGAAATTATGAGATGAATCAGTAGTGCACTAAAACACAAATTCAATGAGATTGAATCACCACAGTTGACACTTCCAGATACATTGAAATGAAATGTAATCAAAACAATTTGTGTAGGAAATTGATTTTTGTTCAATTAAATTCTCTTTCGAAAATGTAAAATTCATATCCTTCAAGTTTGCTTACGGATTGAAGAGCTCGACGAAATTGTTGACTATTTGTTTTCCGATCATGATGATGGCTAATTGTATACACAACTCACTCAGGCAGCCGGCAGGATCGCAAACATCGCCTTTGACTCGCAAAAATTCGGATTTCCGTACTACAATATCGCCGGGATAGTCAAAGAACCTTCCCTGGAAATGAGTGCTGTTTAAAATTGCAAACGGAAGAAGGATAAGAAACTAACCTTGAAAAACGCTATGTAAATCAGGGAAGAGTAAAAATTCAAAAATTCGAACACGAATATCTTAAATGTGTAGGAGTCCTCATATTCTGTGTGTGTTCTTGGATTTTCTAAATTGGTTAAATATATTGCCAGTTTGTGATAACACTGAAAATTTAATAAAAAGTTATTTCACGTTAGAAAAATATTACAGGTGAATAACAGAAAATTATACCGGTAAAACAGGTGAACATATCCATATTATAATAAAACAATTGTTTAACTGATTTAAACATATATTAAAAATAAAACTGCATGACGTACGTTTCGATGAGATTCACCTTTTTCAAATGCTACTTGCAGACTAACATTTGAAAAAGGTGAATCTCATCGAAACGTACGTCATGCAGTATTATTTTTAATATATGTGTAAATCAGTTTAACAATTGTTTTATTATGTTTATCGATTTACATCAAGTATCGGCCTCATCAATTATTAATATCCATAATATATATATAAATATATATATATATATATATATATATATATATATATATATATATATATATATATATATATATATATATATATATATATATATATATATATATATATATATATATAGAAAATGAACACTAGAGCATTCATTCGAAGAATTCAAATTAATCAAATAATAATATACGGGTATAGAAGATATGTGAAATTCTATGCTTCGTGGGTCTGTAATATGAGAGATGTTTTCTACTGATTCCTGTAGATGGAATTGTGAAGTATTGATCACTCTACGTTCTACGATATTGCACTTGGAGTCACACTTGAGGATTGTGTCAGAATTGATTGAGTCAGAATTGAGGATTGGGGATTGAAATCGTTGCCTCACTTCGATGCTCGTGGTGCGACTGACGAGTTGCTTGCAGAACGAAACATATATGTCTCGCACTTCGCACTTCCATCAGGCTTGGCATCGATTTCAATATTTCTCTATTTATCCCTTGAAGGATAATGGAGGCATCACATCGTACACGTTCACATATCTAGCTCTCCTATAACATTCTTTTGAGTTTTTCAATTTGAATTTTTCGAATGCATGTTCTACTGATCATTTTCTTAAATATTTCATTTAGTGCCATAAGCACAAAAATATTTCATTTCCTTATATATATATATATATATATATATATATATATATATATATATATATATAATATATATATATATATATATATATATATATATATATATATATATATATATATATTATTATTTAACTCATATATAATTTTAATGTAACTTATTTTCAATTTGAAAACATTCAATTACTAACCCGTTTCGATTTCATTAATTTTGAAAATATTGGAACAATAAATTTTAATAACGGTTATCACAATGTCATGAAATCCAGGAAATGCAAAAAAGTTATGAGATTCTCTAAAAAAGCTTGAAACTTCAATTGTAAATTTGAATAACTTGCATTACAAGATATACAACAGATGTTACAATACTATGTTAAAAGTGAAATTTTTGGTCCGAGTTCTTCAGTCTAGTTATTCTTCGAGGTAAGTATGTTTGAGAAAATGTGTGAGGGTAGTGTAGAGTTGAAGAAATTGAAGGGTGTATTTTGTAATTTGATATATTATCATTTTGAATGTTAATAAGTAATTTTAAAACTAGAAAAATTGAGAAGTGAACAGTGAACTGTTACTGTTCAAAATCTTTGAGATTTCGAACAGATTATGTATGCACAGTTAATAATTCAGATGGGAGAATGTAGTACAGCCGTCCAGATGAAGCCCTTGTTGTTAGATCCTCGTATGAATGTCAGTAATGCTCAATTCTCCCGATTCCTGGAAATCGGTATGAAGGGGTTCGTTGCTGACAAGGCCTCAATCTGACTACTCCTTGTCAGGGGGTTGATTAGTTGCCGACTGATGGACAACTAATGTAGGGCCTAATTCTTCTAATTCCTGGAAATCCGTATGAAAGGGTTCGTTGCTGACTAGGCCTGAATCTACCCACTCCTTGTCAAGGGGTTGATTAGTTGCCGACTGATGCACAACCAATGTAGAGCCCAATTCTTCTGATTCCTGGAATTCGGTATGAAAGGGTTCTTTGCTGACTAGGCCTCAATCTACCCACTCCTTGTCAAGGGGTTAATTAGTTGCCGACTGATGTTCAACCAATCCACGGCCTCAATCTACCCATTCTTAAGAACTCTTTTTTTTATTTCGAAATAACACAAACTATTGAAGAAGTTGCACTTTTTACCTGAATATATGTTCATATATGACTAACTCTCACAGTGATGTTTTTGAAATTATTTGCAAACTCGAACTCACCCGTGTTAAAGACATTATTATTATAAGATTGATAACTGCAGCAGAAACTGAAGTTACAATTTTGGCATGTTTTTTTATAAAATATCCACCTCCTCCATAAATGACAGATACGAGTGACAGTCTGTATATTATAGTTCCAAGTACTGCGCATAAAACTATCAGCAACTGTGAACAAAGTTATAAGTTTAAGTACCTTCATAAGATTTTTTGCAATCTAAAATAGGCATATTCATTTTGAGACTATCTAATGCAATCTAATTCAATAAATCAACTAAGGAATTATAATTCATCACATTATTATTTTTATTAATAATATTATTCCATTGCCATTCAGAAATCAATTTTCACCGAAAATTAATTCGTTTCTTGAAAAGCAAACATAGGAATCAAAATTAAAATTTCTATATCTTACTTCACTATCTGTCTAGCGCAAGGAGAATACTCAAGAATGCAATAAAAAACCCGAACTTTGAAATGGAGATCTCCCTTCGTCCGAACTTTCCACCAAGATTTGAAAAAATTTGGACATCACCATTCATAACATACCTTTTCGACATTAAAATCAACGATATGAGAAAATTATATCGTTTCTCACTCAAACTAATACGCCAATAAAGATTTACCACGAACATAGTTGATTTACATCTGATAAATTGAATGTGAATGAGAAAATGCTCCTCAATTCATTATTTTCCTCGATTGTTAAAGAAGAATAATGAAACATGATATACCTATATTATTTTCGTATACCTATTAGAATTCTTATATCACTAATGTAATAACATTAAGATTAAATACAATGATAATAGGTACATTACTTTGCGGAATAGGTCGATTGTCCCATTAGAATTTTTGGGAAACCTCTTTGCCTGGAAAATACAAGGTGAACAAAATTTGCAAGAGCAGCAACTTTTTATTACCAATAATTTAAATAAAACTAAGTAGTTTTCTGATTTTCACTATAATTAAGTTGAAACATAACAATATTGTTTCGCCAACACAGTAGCTTCATCAGATGTAGATCTTATGTTTTAACTAAATTATAGTGAAAATCAGTAAACTACTTAGTTTTATTTAAATTATGTATTAAGATTTTCATCAAGTTTCGGCCCAATCGATTAATGATTAATTATTACCAAATTATTATAAATCGAAATAATTTCCTTCAATCTGCATACAAGCTTTCAATATTCTCATTACTGACTGACTACAAAGGTGTTCTCTATTTGGGTTACACAGACATTATCTGATTTCCCAAGAAGAAAAAAATCCAGGCAGTTGAAAAATGTTGATCGAGCGGCCACAAGATATGTAACCCACCTCGTCCAATCCAGCAATTTGTTTTGCCTTTAGAGTTGAAAAGCAACCAAACCAAAATGTGGCGGCGCACCATTATGCATAAACCATTAAACTTTATGAGTGAGATGTATTAAGATATACTGTTTGGATATCCCTACCTCTACGACCTCCATTCTATGTTATATGGATACAGAACATAGAACGGAGTTGATATTAATGTTCCATATTCTAATTACAAACTCCAGGGACGGAACCACAGAACATACCAAATTTAGGAATGTGCTGTGGACCGAACTGATCTCCAAATATTTAAAGGATGTCTTTGTTATATGTATTCATTCTTGATAATGCCGTAAAAGGCGAAACTAGTCGAATAAAGAATTGTTCAGTTAGTGGTTCTTAGACAAGTATATCTTATTACCTCTCATTTAAATATGAACTATTACAGAGTTGATTCATCATTCATTGAATTTATTAAACTTTATGGCACGTCTGGTCGAGTATTTTACATTCTTTTCAAGGCAGCGTTGATTGAAAGAAGCTGCGATACATCGCGCTTATAAATGGTAGCAATATCAATCCAATTACGTTCCAAGCGAATATTGAACGAGAAGTGTTATTGAAATTAATCATTCAATTCAGTGTTGTTTCTGTACAATAAGTACTGTGAAAGCTGCATAATAATAGTTCAGACTAGATATATTGAATTCAGATAATATAGGATTGGTTGTCTCATATTTTGTTCTCCCTGTATCTACGGAAAAAAAGGTTTTATTTTTTCATTAGGTAAATTCTAGAATAGCCTCAAAACTTTTCAAGGAACCACCCTCAAAGAAAACAATTTTTAATTTAAACACTTTCATTGCATATAATGTATTGCAATCCGTCAGATTAGTGTTATATTAATAAGCGAACCGATATCTTATTCTGTTAGCGACTGAAGAAGTCGATAACCCGACGTAACGCGACACGTTATATACCATAATAGTATAAATCAAAAGTGGTGGAATTATCCTATTGTTACTTCGAAGTTTTGCCACATGTTCACCTATAGTGGTTATATCGTTTATCTTCATTAAGTAGATTAAATCACTTTCAATTGATTAGATTACTATCCATAATGTTTGAACATTGGCAGTCACACACGAAGTGAGGGGTTTCGTTTGAACGATTAATCGAATTTACGGCTTTACGTTTTTTAAAGAAACAGCTTTCTTGCTGTACATCAATTCTTCCATAGAATAATCGAACGTGAACACAAATATAACCAAGAAAATTTGGAGCATATTGTATTTTCCGGAACATCAATGTTCAAGTCGACTAAGCATTAACATGTAATATATTCATTATCGGATATATTCAGTTGAATGAACATGTAAACGAGGTTATCATTGTCACCTACTCTTTTCGTATAAAATAATGACCTAAAACATACCATAGAAACGATTGCAGAGCCTGTTACCAGATACCTCA